>VZTU01021539.1:0-12523 GCA_013400835.1 Zapornia atra | reverse complement strand
AGGTGTGTGTGGGGCAGGTTTCTACAGCAGGGATAAGAAAGACCTTCTCGTTTCCTGTTCTTTTCACTTGTAAATGCCTAGTAGCCTGCTCTTCAGAGTCAGCTTCAGGGCTGGGAAAATTATGGTTTCCAATCTCCCCAAGGTATGGGGGAGAAACCCTCTGAGAAACCCACTTCTTGGGGAAGAGTAACATTTCATTCTTTCTGCCCTTCTGTTTACCCTCAGAAAGAGCTCGGTTCCCAGGGTCCTTGGTAAACCTAATTTTCAGCTCAATCCAGTGAGCTAAACTCTACTGACGCAAGAAACTGAGATGCTCTATTTGTCCATTTTCCCCCACTGGTCAGCTATGGGTATCTTCCAGCTAATCATTTAGATGTTTTGCATTGTTTTCACTGCTTCCTCACTCTCTGCATTGACTATATTCAGAGAAAAGGATTTCTCTTCAGAGGTAAAGCCTTAATTTGGAGAGACTATGGACTCACCTATGTTTGTAATTGTCTGTTTCTTGTGCAGTCAAAATCTAAATTAATATTAGAAACTAAGATTGTTCTCAGTAAAGCCCTGAAATGAGTAGTGAATCAGTCAAGGAACCTAAGTGATAAACTTATTCATATGTATGCTAGAAAATACATAAGTACAGCCATCTGCAGAAGAAACATAAATTAGAATGAGAAGTAATAGGATGAGATGACCAAAGAACACATCCCAGAATACATTTTAAAAAAATGGATAAAAACTCTCAGCATTAAAAGTTTCATTACCAGGGAAATTCAGGTACCAGTGGCAAATGACTAGAACAGGAATAGGAGGGTGTTGTAGGTTTATACATAAGCACAGATGGTAACTGTTTTATACTCGCATGGTTTGCTTAAGAGAGAACCACTTGCCCCTGAACAGGTTAGAGATTTGCTTATAAAAAGATATATTAAAAAATGCCTATATTCAAAATACTTGAGCAAATCCCCAGGGCAGACAGAGCTTAAGTCTAAATGTCACTGCTCTTTTGGAGACAAGATCAACCTATAACCTTATCAGAACACAAAGTATGTCAGTGAATAACATCCAAAACCTGCAGATGCATTTCAGGTATTTTTGGTGTCCTAATTTTGCTGTTTTCTAACTTTCAGGTTGCTTCTTTGGAGAAAGACTTTTGTTGTTTGGTTTTTCTTTAGTTCATATTTTCTTATTGGTTACAAAAGTCCTGAAAATCTATCACTTTTATCTTTGTTCATTTTGATGACACATAATACTGATTAGAAAGTGTCTCAGCTGGTAATAAGTTCCTTTCATAATTTTTTTTTTTCCAAATGCTGTTTTTACGCAGTTCATACTGGAATCCAATTAGCATATCATTGTGACTGATTAAATATGCCTCACGTAAATTTACATGTCAAAATACATACTGTACTTAAACAAACAGACAAGGATGCCAGTATTCTGTAAACAGCTTTGCATGCATAAGCTAACTCAGAAACACAAAAGCTTATATTTAAATTCTCAATGACTACCTGAATAAAGATAGAGTGAAAGGGAGACAGAAAGGTAATGTTACTCATGCATGAAGTGAGAGAATGAATATAGACATTTGTCTCTCTTTGTCTCTGAAGAAAACTATTGACAAGAGATTCCCCATCTGCATATGAGGCTGTCACGTCAGATTAGCTCATCAGGTAATGGAAATTTGGCCTCTGATCCAGAAAAGGTCCCTATGCACTAAGAATCGAGACTGTTTCAAAGAGATTGTATTATCTTAGACAGCAGGATTAAATTAATATGGGAATGACTTCTACTGGAGGAAATTTTTTGTTAAACATGTGCTAATGTTTATTATGCAGAGCATCCAGTTCTCATACGTGATCTTTCTTGACATTTATTCATTACTTTTTGACCTTCCTTGCAACTGAAAAACAAACAAGCGAAGTGCACCCCCTGTGAAGCGTGCATGATATGGTTCCAACCAAGACCTCTACAGATGCAGTCATGCTAGCATACTTTATGAAACAGTAGAAGAAATTACACTGTTGTCAGATAGATCAAATTAATCTCCCCGCAAAAGTGGAAAAATTATTGAGGTCAATCATAAAGGACTGGATTCACAAAGTGGATGTTGCAGCTACTGTTCTCAACCAGCAAAGGGAAGACCCAGTTTAAACTCTTTCTTCAATGACTGGTTCACTAATTTATATTAAATATGCAATGAAGGAAGGTCTTGCAGACAAGTCACCAAACTCCTGGGGAGCGCCCACATGCTAGACTGCAGTGCAATGCTCCCTTCTGCTCTCATGCACTCTGGGTCAGTGAAGGTTCAATTATTCCATGCAAAGCATAACAGCATCTAGAGGAAAGGCTGAGAGTCTCCTCCCAATACTTTACTAGTATTAACTATTAAGGAGATGGGTTCAAACTCCCTAAGGCAGATGAAAATGGCGAATTTGTATCTTCACCCTGACCAAGTGCGTTTCTGAGAGGAGACTGCTTTCATCTATAGAAATTAACCAAGAAGAATGATTATACGGATTTGCATTGTGCATTCCCAGAGGGAATCAACATGTCAGGAAAGTAGCAATCAGTGGTAGAGCATAAGAAAAAATCCCCTGTATATGACTAGATACATTCTACAGTTGCAAGGAGTTCCAGGTAAAGTCAAGTCTTTTCAGTGACTTCAATGGAAAAATGGATTGGGTTACCACTGAGGATGGCAGAAAAAACAAGAGGCCTCCGCAACCTCCATTTTAATGATGCCCCACGTAAATAAACATGTACCTAATTTGATCCATATCATCTGCTTCTGATTTCACACAAGCCAGAAGAGCAATAGGAGGACCAATAACATGGAGATATTTTCTGCAGAGCCATGGTATATCTCCTAAGGGTGAGATAATGTAGAAAATTGCATATGCTTATTACCATTGCAGTGCCTTAATCTGCTGTATATTCTAGAACAGAAAGATAAACTACATAACTCAAGTAAGAGTCTGTAATAAGAAATGTGATTGAGGGGCATTTCAAAATACATTTAGGAAGTTGAAATCGTTAAATAATAGAAATGTCCAGACTAGGAAATTACATCTTTTTATTGACACTACAAAAAGCTCAGGTCTCATTTAAACTAAATAATTGATATGTATCAGTGGCTGTTATTAAATCCATATACTGCTTCTGTTACTTCATTTAATATATAAAAAAATTAGAACAGATTTCTGCATTTTCCAATATCTAAAATCAGCAATTCAGAACGTTCCTTCACCGGATTTAATATTGGCAGAATCAAATGAGGTTTAATTTTAATCCCAAAAGTGAAGAAATGTTTTTAACAAGTTTGAATCTACATCACAACCTTCAGTCTATATTAATAGCAACCTGAATTGTGAATGTTCTAAAAGAAATTGAAAACAGGGATTTATTGTTAAAACTCTAATTGCTGTCAAAGAGATGATGTTATATTACTGACAGTGATAAGTGATGTAAAATTTTCAAATGCTAAGGCAAGGAGAAAACTGTTATTTTAGTGAATTCAAATCATCTGCCTACCCATTTATTTTATCTTTGCTGGAAGCCAGGATAGCTTCCAGGATGCTCGATGCTTAACAAAAGTATAAAAATTGTTACTGGACAATCATAGAAAAATATGACCGGCAGGAAACTTTTTATTTCTTTTCATTTCTTTTTTACTTCTTAAAAATGAAGCTTATCCCTTTATGGAAATGTGTCACTGGTACGCACCAAGTGACTACTGATGTTTTAATTATTAATAGAAAGCTATAGACAAGTTCTTATTTTACCAAAAAGAATTATTTCCCCAAGTTTGGTTTAAGGCTATCTTATAATTTGAACGGCATCTCACATAGTTTCTGCAGAAAAGTAAAGCAAGACCTACACTTAATATAACACTGCCAGACCTTTCAGTGCTTAGAACTGAGAAGTATTAAGATTGCTAGGCCATCAAATTCATGGAAGCTATGGGCAGAATTCAGCTCTCAAATTAAGACATTTAAACCTAAGACATGCCTACATATCACTCGGTGCCTAAGCTCCCAAAGTAGTTAATAAAGGCTGAAGCTAATATGGTTATACAGGAGGGCTACTCAGGTGTCTCTGAATCAGCCACCTATTCATGTCCAGCTGAATAGCTCTCAGCTCTACTGACTGCAGATTGACGAGAAACCTGGAGTAAACTTAGATACTCAAGTGTACCCTGCCCTTGTAAGTGCTGTTCGTTATCCTGTCTGGCCTCCAGAAAGACATGGACCCCACATAAGTGATGTCCCAGGCATGTATCTCAGACAGCTACAGCACCTCCAATGGCCCCAGATGTTTCCATCAGGCAAATGAATACTACCATCACTATGAGTGCATACATACATAGGCCAAATGTAGGCACTTATATGTGTATATCCACACCTAAGGATGTGTATTATTTCTGAGCCAAATGCTGTGTGAAATGCCCCCTCCTGGAGAAAAGGGGGCTGGGGAGGGGAGAGGCTATCCTGTGGCTTAAAAACATAACCTTTCAGTTTATCTATAATCAAAATCAAAATTTAGCTTACTGTATGCAAAAGAGAATCTCCCCTCCCCCTCCAAAAAAACCCCAACTTCATTAGAGAGAAACTTCTTTCCCTTGTATAAACTATGTAATTTGTTTCTCTTAACAATCAGTGAAGTCATATGGTGTACTTTTCAGAGAATGTACAAATTTTTCAGCCAGTGACTTTTTAACTTTGTCTGTAGTAGGGAAACGATTCAGTCACAATTCAACCAACAATGCACGTAATATTCTACCTATTAAAGCTGAGAAAAATCACAAGAAAATACTGAAAAATTGAAAATCACATTGAGTAAAAGTGACAAAAAACACATCTGTGATTTAGCTTTTTCCTCATTTTTTAAAGGCAATGACATTTAAAGCTGCTAATATATGTCCAGAATGAGATGGTTTTGGATGTTTTTATGCATAACACAACTAAAATGGAAATTATTCTTAAAATAATGAAAAAGATTGTTTAATAACACAGTCGATTATTTGATTAGGAAGTGGCACAAATAAAAAGGAGAAGACATTGACCGCATACTTAAGGAGGATAATGGTCTAAGTTTAATGGCTGACAGAATTACGGATTCTAAAATAGTCTCTTCCAAGTAGACCATCCCTTTCACTCACTCCTCAAAGTTAATGATTTTTTTTTCTTTTTTTTTAAACCATGTCCAAAGAGCAGTGAGCTGATGGTTTCAACAAAAGGCAGGGCAAGGCTAGAACATGTAGGTAATCCACTAGCAAAGATGAACATATGAGGAATATACATCTCCTAAGGAAGAAAATAATTAATTTATTACTTACAAGAGAATGCAGATGATTGTTTCAAGCAGCTCCACTGCTGCACATCCTGACTGTATCCTGCAATAGCAAGACTAGAAATCTGTAAATAAGATTTGCTGGAACTTTCTCCATTGCCTAAGCAAATGGTTCATCTCATTTTGTGCCAAAATGCATTTGAACATATATCTACTAACCAAGGTGAAATGGACTGGGCTGTGTGGAGGAAATGTTGAACTGATTATACCTCCAAGGGTTTTTTGGCTATCATGTGCCTACGTGAGACTTCCAGAAGGTCTCCCTAGCACAGGCTGGCCTAGACACACTCCTCCAGCAGATTTGTAATGAAGTAAGAACAGTTTTCTTTGTCAGCATGCCTTTTGCCTAGATTTTCTTCAATATCCATGAAAGGGGAAAGGAAAACCAAAGTTCCTCCTAAAAGGACAAACATGACAGGAAAACTACCTTGTGGTGATGAGCAGAGACTCAAATTACAGTCTAGTTAATCCCTGAAAGGATGCCCTTGCTATAAACACTGTCAGGAAAGGAGAAAATATTGTTTCTGTTTGAAAACCACAAGGGCCTTTACCAGCAATCATGAACAGGTTGAGAGGAGAATTTTAGGAATGTATGTGTTTTGGATTTCAAGTTTCACTGTGGTGTTTTGCTGTTCTCATCAGAAAGTTGGAGATTTATTTATATGTGTGCAGTTTTTGTAGTTAACAGCATTATTTATCCATATTAGGTAATTAACTAAGACCAGTGGCTTCAATAATGCAAAGAGCTTGTGGAGAGGTGGAGAGGAAGACAGGGTGTGAGAGAAAATGAAAAAGAAGTGACACTTTATATTAGAAGTAGCCTTTAAAATAAATTAATTTCAGTATCAATTGCAACCTCCCAGAAAACCTCTTTAAAAAAGCACATCATGCATCCATGTGCAAACTGGTGACTTTGCTTCCACCACGTATTATCACTTCTTGCCAGAAAATGGCAGCCAAAGCCAATGACTGCCACAGACGCGCTGAAACTGCAACAGATGTTTCTGTAGGGATAACTCAGGTTTTGATTGGGATTTTTTCTTAGAATTTGAAAGGAATAGTTTCTTAGAATTTGAAAGGAAAAAATGTTATTAAGGTAAATAATACCTAATTATTTTTAAGTGAATGGAGTTTGCTCTTAGCAGAACGTTAAGATATGCACTCAAGTAGAATAAACCATTACAAAACAACTTGCATCTCCTATTGAACATCCAGGGTGCTCAGAAATAAAATAAAAATTAAAAATAAGGAATAATCTGGTGATGTAACATAAAAGCAAATGTATGCAGGTGAACACTATGACCTACCTAACCATTAGAAGTAATCTCCAGGTATGTACTTATGTCTGCTATCTCTACCCTCAGGCTGTTTTTAAGTTTTTTATGTATTGGAAGAATCCCACATTTCCATAAATAAAAATAAAGTTTAAAGTTAAAATCGTAAGTCATAGTTGTGGTGCTTAGAAAGTCAATGTCTTCCAGGGAATTTGCAATTATAAATTTCATTAACTATTCTATAACATTCTAATTGAAAGGAAAGAGTCACAGCTCAGCTGGACAGGACTGGAAGTCTCCTAAGATTCAAGCAAACTGAGTTCAAGGCATTTCATGTAATAGATTTTGATGTCATAAATAGGGCTACAAAGCTATTGAAGAATATTTTCACTGCCTCACAGTTTTCCTAGACTTTATGTTGTGTTCATAGACAGAAGTACAGGTGAAGCAGGTATAACTTTAAAAAGCCACATCCAACAAAATGTTACCTTTTCTCCTTTTCTCCCACTTATTCTGTTGACTAAATACTGCATCAAATGCCCTTTGAGGTGACCCAGACACCTAAGATATCAGCATGGGGCTGGCAGAAGTGACACAGGGCTGTGAGAGAGCAACACTTTTCTGAAGCAGCATTTGGCACCCATACTGTGTATTGCTCAGTGACCAAACTCCAGATCATGCTGTTTAGTGACCTGCATCCCATCTTCTTAGCACAAGGGAAGCCAAAAATACCTTGCTCCAAAAACTGCTGTCTATCCCTGCTCAACAGATTTCTATGCCCATATTAATTCTGAAATGTGCTCTAAAGGATCTTGAAAGAGATCTATGGGGTATGCTTTCATTGGGAGATCTTGGTTGGACGTAAATTTAAGCAAGACTCCTGTTGTAGTTAATGGAGAGTAACAGGATTCTCAAGGGTATTATATATACTCGACCTATCTTATACACCAATCATAAGTGTGATAGACATGTATGAGATAGAAGAGATACAGGAGATTCAGATGAGACAGACATCTCTCATGGGATGAAATGAATTACCCTCTGGAAGCACTTATTACCTTCAACTGATTGTAAAGGGAGCTGAGGTTGACTAGCTTACACTTAAAGCATCTAAAAGACAGACACCTGAGTTAGAGGAGATGAAATCCACTCTTACATTTAAATTTGATTACAAAGAATTGAGTTAGCTGACATAATACTGACCATGACTGATTGGGTCTGTGCACAGAAGGACAACTCTAATTCAACACTGAGCTGCAAGGCAGCTACTGTAATTAGTTGACACGATGCTAAACACAACTTGTTTTTTTCTAAGGCATTCCATTAACTCATTTTTAACATGAGCAGAATTGTTTGCCAGTCAAGGGATACCGTCTCAGAAATATGGAACAGTTAACAATGATTTATCTGAGGGATATATGGGTAAAAAAGCCCACAGCAATTCTATTCTGGATACATAAAAATATAAAATATTAACTATTGTAAAATATTCATTCCCATTTTAAAACAGGAAATTGCATATGTTCTGATGAATGCATTAATTAGTGTTGAAATGAAAATTAGAGTTGAGGGAGGCTATCTTGACTTAAACCAGAAAAATTTGTGTTGCCATACGGACAGACAAGGGAGTATATATATGAATTGAAAATTTTAAATTACAGTACAGCTTCTATATATGAAGATATTTATGTAAAATAACAGGCGTAGAATTATAAAGAGAAACAAGTGACACCATCAATGCCTGAACAGCATTTTATGTTTTGCTAAAGATGACTAACGAATTGAATTCCTATGGAAATAGTGTGCATGACATTCTCATACCTACCCTGTGAGTTCATAATGATTACTGCTATTACAATGAATACAAAATTAATGAATAATAAATTAAATCCTTATACTAAATTGATATTAGGAGCCTCTTTAAGTCATTAATTTTTTTGTAACAGTCAAGTCACAATCCATAATAACCTTCTGAGAATAACAAGTTACGGATTTAATTACAGATAAAAAGAAATGTCTTCTATTAAAATGTGGGAAATTATGCCCTAAAAAATTAAAAATGGAGCAGATGTTAGAAAGCAGCAAAGAATGTTCATAAACTAAAATAATAACATTAATATAAAAGGAAATTAGAATGTCATGTTTTCACTTGCAATCTTTTCAAAAGCAATATTCCAGGGTTAGGATAAAAGATGAACTAGCCAAGCATACTTATGAAAAGTTTGATTGGTTTATGACATGTCAAGTGCAGAGAAACGCTTTCATTTTTATACACAAAAATCCTGTCATAGGAGTTAAGCTAACAATCAAAATAAATGTCATATCTAAATTTGGCAATCCTCACTCAGGATTCATCAGACATCTGAAATATTAAAGTGAATTTTTGTTCATATAATCTTCCCAGAAAGCTTCCCAGAGAATATGGTCAGGCCCACAGATACCTGTCATTTTGAAAATGTAAACATCCTTAGAAATAACACATGGAAGATATTTAATGCAGATATCTACCTGCGTGTACTACCACATTTATCATTAGAGACTCTGTATGCGGCTATTTTTGGCTATTTGGACAACTTTCAGAGTTAAAAAATTACTGTTTCACCATAAATCATAGGCATTTTGATTTACCATGATAAACACCAGCTTCTATTAGCTGAAGGAGTCACTCAATAGCTTAGACCCACTGGCCTTAAACCCGCCTGTGTGTTGCGGAACATGTTCAAGAACTCTAAGATCCACGAACAGAAGACGCATTAAAAGTGCAGAATGCACAAATTTGTTACTAACATAAAACATTAGTAACGTTAGTAACAACAGAGACCTTCCAGGAACAGTGTGACCAGCAGGAGTAGGGAAGTGATCCTTCCCCTGTACTCAGAGCTGGTGAGGCTGCACCTTGAGTCCTGTGTTCAGTTTTGTGCCCCTCACAAGGACACAGAGATGCTTGAGTGGGTCTAGAGAAGGGCTATAAAGCTGGTGAAGGATTTAGAAGACAAGTCTCATGAAGAGCAGCTGAGGAAGCTGGGATTGTTTAGTCTGGAGGAAAGGAGATTGAGAGGAGACCTCACAACTCTCTACAACTGCCTAAAAGGTGGTTGTAGGTCTCTTCTCCCTGGTAGCTAGTGACAGGACAAGGGAAACAGCCTAAAGTTGTGTTAGGGGAAGTTTAGGTTGGATATTATGAAAAAATTCCTTACTGAAAGGATTGTAAGATATTGCAACAGGTTGCCCAGGGAGGTGGTTGAATCATGATCCCTGGAGGTGTTTAAAAAAAATGTATATGTTGTACTTGGTGACATGGTCTAGTGTTGGACCTAGTATGTCTGGATAGCTGGTTGGACTGAGTGATCTTGAAGGTCTTTTCCAACCAAAACCATCCTATGATTTAAGATCATAATATTTCAGTGTTGTGGGGTGTTTTTTTGCATTCTATAAGATAAAACTGTTTCTGAATGAAACAGTGAAGAATGGACATCTGATGGAAGGACTTGTATTACATCTGAAGTTCAGACATGGAAAAAAAGAATTTGAGAAACATAAGAGAAAGACATAGTACATTTAAAATATGTAAAAGCTGTTGTTTTACTGGGTTTTCTATATGAATGGCCATATGTAGTTCCTTTATGCATCTATTGCGTCTCCAACAGTGCTGAAAAGGAAGACTGTGGAAATCAGACATAACTGATTTCCCGTTTTTATGTACATTGCCATCCAGGTATTACCTCTTTAATGAGATAAAGGTGTCAAAAAAGTGCAGAGTATCTTTTTAAATATAAAATGTATAAATGTACTATTTAACTTCAACATTGACCACTTCTCCCACATAATCACCTGGATGAGGGTAGGGCTTTGCCAATAACAGCATTCACATCTCTACAGGGATCTACCCCAAATTCAGTTTTACCCCTTGTGATACCAACCACTAAGAGTGGTTTAATGAACATGTGTCAACTACTTGTATTCATACGGAAGAGGAACAAGGGGAATGAAGGATAGTCACCAGCAGCAACAGTACATTCTGTGAAAAGCTGATAGCCATTACTAGAAATACACTAAGACCTCAATTGAACTTATTCCTAGGGGTACCAGAATTTGAACTTGAAAGTATATGTGTGATAGTAAAAACATGCTGTGAGCTGTCTGCTGTGTTACTAACCATTCTGTCTCAATAGCTTCCATTTACACTTTTTTCTTTTTTCTTAGCGAAGAGATCTGAGACGTAAACATCTTTTGGAATGAGGAGTTGTAGATACCCACTGCCTTCTGTCTAAAGCAAAGATTTGTTTAACTGTATGGCAATACTCCACTAAGTTTGTTTAAAACTCTTAAGGGCAAGTTATAATTTTTATACATATGCCTCTACACATAGATATATGCCAATTCTAACATTTATGGTTGCTTGCAGTGTAACAGGTACCAGTATGTAACAGCTATCAGTATAACAGTATAACAGAAGACACCAAACCAGAGTTCTTAAACTCTGATACTGTTTACCTAAAAGCAACATACCAAGAAACCAATATAATGCTAAAGATGGATGAACTCATTTACTCTGGCAAAGAGTCAGAGAAATTGAAGCAGTATGTAGAAAAAAATGTGATAAATATGTAAACTCTACCTCATCACCAGTTTAATAACTACAAAAAGGATCAGCTTTCTCGATCATACAGTCAGTTCTGGAAACAGCTATCTGTACCTGTGATATTCTTGGCTCTCCACCTCTCGCAGCTTTCAGCTATTTTTTGTCCACTCTGCTGACTGCAGATGTTTAGTTACCCTATGAGAGATCTATTGCCAGCAGGAAGAAGAGCTATGGATAGAATATGTGAGGAAAAGGGACCAGACAGAAAAGCACAATTACAGCACTGAAAAAAACATTGCAAAGATTCACATTCATCCATGTTTAAATCAGAAAACCTGAGAGGGACATCTGATTCTTTACAGTTAACAAAATATTAACTTACCATCAAATAATAATTTTTAACGTATTTTCCTAAGGCTTATAGAAAGCATCGTACTGGGAGCTGCCAACTGAAAAATAGCTTACTTGCTTAAAATGTCACCTAACTTTGCAAACAATATTTTGTAACATAAAATAACAGGTTCTACAGCAGGTAGATTTCATAATTTGAAACATTAAAAATTAATGTTAAAATACTTTTAATTTAACATAAAATAATGTAATAACCCAGGTGAATTCTCAGTTCTTAAGTGAAAATAATTCCTGTTTGAACATGCCAATCCATTTTACAGCCAAGGGTAGTAACTACATCCAGTGTGGTTGATTTTTGTTGCATATTTCCCATTAATGTTAATGTGAGTTTCACAGCTATATCGCTGCACATGGGTAGCGAATATACCCTCAAGTTGTTAAATGGCAATGAAAGAAGAGACTGAATATGTGATGATTCCCCTGAAGAGGAAAAATGCCAAGGAAAGAAATGTCAGAAAGAATAATATGATACACAAAATACATTCAGAGAAGGAAGGATGGGGAGGGAGAGAAAGTAAGCACTTTCTGATCTCTTTCCCAAATCATTCATGTTCTGGGTTCCCTACAAAGACATAGCAATTGAAAAAAGACTTAACAGCCTCCTATAAAAGCAGAAGAAAAAAAGCACCTTTTTCTCAATTAAAGTCTATGTTTCAGATAGACCTACTACTTCTTTAGACCTTTTTTTTTTTTTTTAAAAATCTACATGCTCTGAATTACATGTAATGTAAAAGTGAATTAGAGGAATACCTTCATGAGTGCTGCATCCCTGACAGTTCAACACGGTGTTTGGCAGAGCTGATCAAGATTAAAAACAACTCAGCAAAAAGATGGTTCTCTTTAACTGCAACTACTGAAACTTTGTCACTTTATCATATTAAGGTTTAGGCCATCAAATCCTGCCCTG
>VZTU01021531.1:3933-52182 GCA_013400835.1 Zapornia atra | reverse complement strand
CCCTATGCTTTTCCCCCCATCCAAGGCAAAACTGGGAGCTGGTAGGGTTTTTTTGGGGGGCGGGGGCTGCCCCGTGCTCAGTGATGAGGGGAGAGGCCCACCTCGGCCGGGTGTTTTGGCAGGGTGGCAAGGCAAGCGCGTGCCTTGGCACCATCCCTGGTGCTGGGGAGCCGAGGAGCCGGGGTGGGAAGGCGCACGCGGGGCCTGCGCCGCCGGTACATAACGTTCTTCTGCGAGCGCCCACAGGAAAACCAACCGGCCGCCCTGAACAGGGTTCTTTGTTCAGCTTTGCTTCACCCTCCCCTCCCCGCCCCAGCTTGTGCTTGCAGCTCCCTTCCCCCTGCCTGCAGCTCCGCTCCCAGCTGCAGCCCCCAAACAGCTCCCCTCCGAGCTGCTCCCTGAGACCCCAGCCGTGCCGCAGAGACCCCTGAGCTGGCAGTGGGATGGGGCGCACGCACACAGAGGGATGGCTGCCACTGGCTGTGCCCTCCGCATCTGCCAAAGCCGGGCAGCAGCTGGGCAGGGAGAAGCTGCCTTTGGAGGAGGGGGGCAAGGGGGGGGGGTTGCACAGCACTTGGGGTTTACTTTCCCATGAGGCGATCCCTCCAGTTTTTGCTGCCTTATATAAAGTGTTTACGGAGCGGGAGGAGAGAACAGCCAACAACATGTTTGTGCGCTGCGAGTACTGTACAGGGTGAACTTTTCACTTCCTCTCGACGGCTCTCACACATGTGTCTATTTTGGTGCAGGGTGCACGCACAAACAAGCCAGGCAGGGCACGGAGCCGGGGCTCTTCCCAGCGCCTGGTGCTGCCGGCTGGCAAACGAGGAACGGGAGGAGGGAAGGTTTCGGCCCTTTCACTTGCGAGGAGATGTGGGCAATGCTCGGGCAGAACCGCAGGCACTGCTGCCAATTCCCCCCCCCCCCGTATCCCCGGGGGGCTGGCAGGGGAAGGAAGGTTTTGGGTGGTGGGTGAGGGGCTGCTCAGTTTTAAAACCCCCTGATGTTGTCTTGATCTGGGGCGCGTGTGCATATTTTTGGCAGGTTCGGCCAAGGTACGTTGAGGTGTCTGGGGTAAGCAGGGTTTAAAATAGATAGTACAGAACAAACAAACAAGCTCAGTGATTGAAACGCTCCCTTCTGCTTTTTAAAATAACCCCATCCGGGATGGGGTTCGGATACCGAGTGCCGTCATGTTTAAAGCGACATTGTCCCAGGACGGGAGGCCCCTGCAGAGCCGGGGGCTGGCAGCCCTTCGGCACCAGGGAGGTTTTCCGGGCCCTGTGCGGCAGAGGTGGCACACGATGCGTCTCAGCAGGGCTGCAGCCCTGCGTGAGAACACCCACACGTGGTTTCGGAAACCACGCAGTGAATTTCCGCAGGTGCAGGGATGGGACCAGGGCTTTGGCTGCAGATTGGGGCTGGCTTTTGGGATCAGGGAGTGCTGGCTCCAACACTAGAATGGGTTTATGAGCAAAGGCAGGATGTGTCGGCATACTTTTCCCTTCAGTCTGAGCTAAGGCAGGCTGCTGGCAGTACAGCTTAAGATGGGGATGGATTCCAACAACTCTCTTTCGCTCCAGATGTGGCTAGCTGGAAAGAGCAAGTGAAAATAAAACCATCCTGTAGATACGATGCTGAAAATGGAAGAATCTGGGCATCTGGAGCCGTAAGTTGTAGGGCTGGTAAATGGTGCCAAGCCAGTCCCCCACCAGCTAGCGGAGCCGCGGTGCTGAGCGCTCACCAGCAGGAAAGGAAAGTGCTGGAATGGTCCTGCTGGAAACTGGGAACGCTGTTCCCCTTGAGAACACGAGTGGTGTAGAGAGGACAAGCAAGATGATTAAAATGGATGGACACAAATAAGGGGTTTCTGCTGGCAGAGTTAAGCTAGGATTAAGGTCTGATCTAAAACAATCCACTTCCAAGGGTAAAGACAGTGTGGTTCGGTTCCTCTTGGAGCCAACCACTGTAACAGCCCAGCTGCCCCCCAGCTTCATTAATCCTCCCCCCCCCCCACCACACACCAAGAGCTGTGGAAAGATAACAAGATTTGAAGGCAGAACTGTTTTATTATCACAAAGCACTCAAACGTTTAAGAAAGAGGGGTAAAGAAACAACCCAGCATTTCAGGGCATCAGAGATATGGCTTCCGCATTAGAGCGGCGCCCTCCCAGCGCTCGCAGCGAGGACGGCTTCAGTGATATGCGAGGTACCTCTGGAGAAAGTGTCACCGCTCGCCCTCATTCCCTTCAGCTGACCCTGGACAGTTCTTGCTCTGCTCACTCCCCCTCTGCCCCCCCCCAAAAAAATGACAGCCAGGGCTGAAGAGCATTTCTGGGGAAGATGTCATACCTCTGCTCTCCAGAGGCCCGGCGTGAGCAACACAGATCGCCCACCTAGCCTCCCTTCAGCCACACGCCGGGGAAAGGCCAGACTGAGTCAGTGGGTCGCTTTCCCTGCCGCCACACACCACGTCTTCCCTCCTCTGTAGCCAGTCCACCGATCGTCTGAGGTCCATAAAAACGATCCTACCTTCTAAGTTCCCAAAGCGGAGCCCTGCCAGCCTGTGCTGCCACGGGTGACTTAAAGAATCCCGTCACTTCCGTTCACTGGCAGCTTTCGGGGGATCCCCACTCTCAACTTAAAAGAGGGGAAGAAAAAAAAGGAAAAGGCAAAGCAGGCTGGTCGTGCCGACGCAGCTGTCGGCACCCTGATAACCGGGGGGGTGTTTTGAAGCCAGGCCAGAGAATGTTTTTCTTCTGCTCCCTGACGGCAGCGATCCAGACACGTTCAGCCCGAGGAGGGAGTGAATCCCAGGAGCTGCTCTATTGGCTTGTA
This sequence comes from Zapornia atra, assembly GCA_013400835.1. NCBI lineage: Eukaryota > Metazoa > Chordata > Aves > Gruiformes > Rallidae > Zapornia > Zapornia atra. The sequence continues at coordinate 49,344 of VZTU01021531.1, read as the reverse complement.
CCTCCACTCATCCGCCTCCAGCTCTTCTACCAGACCGGCTAGTTTTTCCATCCGTGCGACTTGTTGATCTGCGAGAAGTTCAAAGGTAACTGCGGTTTGCAATGGCAGCGCCATTAAACCTTCCAATTAGACACAAGTTCCCGGCTGTCACTGGGGGATGGAAGGGGATAAAGCCCACCCAGGTGACGTGGGCTTCTACACGACGCCCTGTGCAAACGGTGAGGCTGCCCCGGATCACTGTGGGAAGCATGGACGGGCTTTTCGGCCTTATCCGCTGCCGAGTGTGTTAATCCCCCAGCCTTGCCCGTGCCATGTAAATTCAAGCCCAAACAGGGAAACACGAGGCCCATTAGCGCGTGGGGGTGAAAACAGGAGGAAGCTCTTTCCTTTAGCGTAAATATTAAGAGGGTAAAAGAACAGAGAAGTTCAGAGAGAGCTTGGTCAGCCCACGGTAAAGCTGGGTGCAGCATGAGGAACTCCTTGTTTTAATGAAGGTGTTTCGAGGACGACTGTAGCAGCGAGGCTCTGCAACCAGAGCGCGCCAATGACACACAGGTCCCTCCAGAGAGAACGGGCTGCGTCCCTGGGGATGCCCAGGACAGCTTGTTCCTCTCTGCTTGCTTGCAAACAGGTCATGGGTTGGGCACGCGGGCTCCGCTTTCCATTAAAATCACCCACAGTGGTGTGGAGATGGGGACAGCCCTCCCTCCTCCCTTGGCTCAGCTGCAGGTTTTAACAGCGCAGCAGCCTCTTGGAGAAATGGCCCGGCCAACTTACTAGCGAGAGGCGTGACAGCAAATGCACATCATTTATGCTGACTGCAGCAGCGGGTCCTGTTCTCACCCCACCTCCTGCTAACCCAGTGCTTTTGGGAACTGGCAAACAAACAAGCCAAGAAAAGATGACCTCTGTTGTTTTGGGTTTATTTTTTTCTTTGAGCCTCTCCCATTCCTTACAGGGAGGTGAACGGCGCACCACAGACCAGTTTTGGAGGCTGGTGCTTATCAGGGTACCAGCCTGTGCAGAGTCCCCCTGGTAGCTACAGCCGCAGTACTGCCAGAGCTGTGTAAACAACTGCTCTGCACGTCGGCTTCACTTTTCGGCTGCCTTACAAGCTCCTCAGACCTCCTCCTGACAGCCCGCATCAGCTGAGGACAGGAAACCTCTCCAGTCCAAGACAACACATGGAAGTACCAGAGGTGGGGACCAGAAAGGATGTGACCCTGAAGAAGGCGTGATCCGGTGCTGAGCTCTGCCCAACGCCCCATCATTCAGTTACAGACACCTGGGCAGCCAGCAAAGGCCCCAGGAGGGAAGCAAAAGTTCAAAGGAGGTGCTAGGCTCTTTCTGGGGGAGCCAGGGAGTGGAGTCAGCCCCCATCCTGCCCAGCACCATAAGGAAACCTCACTTGACCTGACAGAGAGGGCTGGGCAGAGAAACAAAGGTGGAATTGCGCATTTCTCTGCCTGAGGCTGAAGAGACAGTCAGCGCTGGGCCAGATCAGAGCGTGGGTGTTTCCTGCCCATAACCACCTCCTCCGGCCTCACCTCTCATGAAGCCAGTGCAGGCGCAGAGGGACGGAAAAACAAGCTTCAAGAGGCACAGCCTGTTCCCACCCAGGCTGTGTGGGCTCGGGGCGCTTTGCATAGGGCTTGTAAAAGGACTGGGGGATGGCCTGACTTAGCGTTACTTCGCCAACTAAAAAGGCCCTTCTGCTTTTTTGTGGTCAGCGCCCGAGAACGTGTCAGCCTATCCTCCGCGCTCCCCTGCCACCTTCCCCAAGCGACACGCCGGCTGCGGTGCTTACCGTGTTTCACTTGCTTTAATGTAGATGCGACCTGGTAGCTGAAGACAGACTCGCAGAGGAACCTTTCGGAGCCGTCTGCAAACAGAAAAAGGGGGGGGTGGGTTTAACCTGAGGGTTTTAAGGCTCAGCTGCCTTAACTGAGCACTGCTGACCTGCTGGTTTTGTGTTTGGAGGGGGGTGGGTTTCCCCACTTGCCTCCTTACAACGCTTTCCCCTTCTAGCCCCCCGTGCCCAAATCCTGCGCAGGGCTTTGGCTGGCTCTCGATGCGATGCCGCCAGGGAACAGGTATGCTACGTGGGAGACATCCCAGCTGATACACCCCCTTCTGTCAAGAAATTTTAGTCTCATTTTAAGCCAAAGGCGAGCTAAGGAGAAGCCAGCTAATATTACAGCAGCCTCTGATTCCCATGGGGGCTCAGACACTCGTGTCCTTACAACACTTTTGGATTTCCCACAGGTTTAGACCATAACCCCACATAAAGGATTTAAAATAGTGTCCATCTAAGTCGGTAATTGATCCCACAACTGTCTGGGAAGTAAAGCAATCAGGAATATATAGCTAATAACTGACAGAGTTTAGAATACTTCCTCCTAAAAAAAAACCAAGTACCTAAGGATTTGTTTAAAACCAGGCGAGGTTTTAAAGTGACAGTGAGATCCGTCAGTCAGTGGGGGGTTTTAAAGGGGAAACGGGTACACAGCTACTCCCGGCCAGAGAATGGCTGTGTCACCTTTCACCTCAGAAATTAAACCGAGAAGGAATTTCAAAGACCAAGGGTAGAAACAGACCCCCAGCCTTGGAAAATCTAATCCAAAGCTGAACCCCCAGCTGAGAGGGGAAGAGTTGGGAGTTTGGCCATGCTCAAAGCATCCTCTCGCAAGCTGCTGACACGCTGCGAGTAGTGCTGCCCGGTGCTCTTTCCAAACATACCCTTCCCTCTCCCACGACTCCCCAGCCTGGCTGTCCTGCTGAGTGGCTCTCGGGAGGAACAGCCGCCTGCCTATTTGGTAACACAAAGTGCTTCATTATTTTAATTTGTTTTGAGGGCTCGTTAAGTTGCATGAGCAAGCCCTTAGTCATAATTACTTCAATAGTCTGGCATACGGGCTCTAATGTGTAATAAACCCAGTCCTTAAACGACGTTAGCCACCCGCTCCCAGCTGCCCTGCACTGCCGTGTTCGCCTCCACAGGAACGCTTCTGTGCTGCAGGGCCACCCCAAGGAACTTTGGGCTCGCCGTGCCACATGGTGACAGAGGAAGTACAAGGCAAGCAGACAGACAGACAGACCTTGGCTTAACCCCGTCATCTGGAGGACCTGCCCTTCCTCCTTCACCCGGAGCAGGGGCAGGGACACGTGCCCAGGTTCTCCTTCAGGCAACCAGGACAAAGCGGGTGGCAGGGCTCAGGCACCCAAATGCAAGCCGCCACTCTGGGTCAGAGCTCTGAACCTCTCCAGGTTTCTGGAGAAACACCCTGAGAAGGGTGAGCCTGAAAGGAGAAGGTGCTCAGCCTTGAAGAGAGAGGTCTAGTCCTGATTTATCCTCTTGCAGACCTCTGTGGCAAGGTTTTAACTTGGGCCAAGGGCAAAAGCAAGCCTTATGTTTCCTGGCCAGTGGGGATACAAGCTGCCTCCTGTACTAGCCCAGTCAAATCCAACCCCGGAATGGTTTCTGCCAAGAAAAATACTCCTGCCTCAGCTATCTTTACAGTAATTCCTGCCAGACATCAAAGGATTAGCTAACAATGAGCAATTAACCCCGTCATGATCCCTTTCAGGTAGATCACTTCCTTGTCTGAAGCTTGTCACGGAGCTAAAAAACAGGTGACTACCAGAAAAAAATCATTTCCTTGTGAACAACCGGTGGGAGAGCCGGGGTTGCTCGGGACCCACCCGAGCCCCGGTGCTTCCCTTCTCCTTCCCTCCAGCCTTTGCCAGCTAAAATCTGAAAAGGCAGTGGGGTGCCAAGCTTGGCGACTCCCTCGCAGGGCTGCCTGCACACCATGAGGAGTGGGGAAGGAGAAGGTCAGTGGCAATCACCTTCTAGCATCTCCCCAGCTCCTTTGGGGTAAGTGAAGAGGGCTTTTCGAGGCGACGCCAGGTCTGAAACACTGAACCCCGATCCTGTTACGGAGCTGCCGCTGACTCCACCAGCTGAAGAGGATGAGGAAGAGGCTGCCATCTCACCCTGGCCCAGTCTGAAAGAGAGGGAAAAAACCCAAACCAACAAACCAAAACCAGAGAGCAAAGCAGAGTTAGGAAGGGCGTCTTGGAGTTTCCCAGGGCACCAAGCCAGCAACCACACACGTAATCTGACGGCAGAGGAAGGCAGCGAGCTCCAGGAAGAGCCAGCGAGCGCAGCTTCAGGCTGCCACCCCCGCTCCCTGGCCTCAAAGTGCCGGTGGTTCAAAGCTGCCCTCCATGCCCACACCCCGATGCCCACACCCCGCTGCAGGGATGGGTGCAGTTAGCTGTCGCACCACGCGGTGGCACCCAGAAACTGAATGTAACCCACGTCCTGACCCCCTCGGAAAAAGGGGGCCTGGGAATTCAGCTCTGCGATGGGAGCGTGCATAAAAATAACCTGGCACACGTCGCTGGCCTGAATTCGCTGGCTTTCAGCTGCCTGGCACTTTTCCCGCTCCCTGGGGCCATAAAAAGACCTTTTTCTTTTCTTTTTTTTTGTTGGTTTTTTTCCCTCTTTTTGCCTTGTTTCCAGGAGCACAAACATGGAAAAAGTCCTGCTGCCTCATAAAACCTGGAAGCCTGCAGTACTGCCAGTTCCAGCGCTGCATCCTGCACGAAGCCACACCGCAAATGATTTGTGGTGACTGTGCTCCGTGCATGGCTCCAGATGTGCTTTTGCTTTTAAAACACCACATCCGACCTAACGCGGCAGCGGCTGAGGATCCACCCGCCTACACAGCACCAGCCCGCTTGCCTCTCACGCCGTGCCACCTTTTCTCAGCCTCATCTTTAAGAGGTACTGGCTGGACGTTTGTCATGATGGAGCGCTTAAAACTTGTCATGTGCCTCTCCATGAATAAAATGGCACAAAGCTGCGCCAGGGCAGGTTCAAATTAGATGTTAGGAGAAAATTTTTCACTGAAAAGAGTTGTCAGGGCCTGGCACAGACTGCCCAGGGAGGGGATTGAGTCACTATCCCTGGATATGTTTAAAAAAAGGGTAGATGAGGCATTTAGGGATATGGTTTAGCATAGGACAGGAGCGGTTGGACTCGATGATCTTAAAGGTCTTTTCCAACCCAGTCATTCTGTGAAAGAGCTGTCACTTGGCATTCGTAAAGGAAAGCGCTTGCTACTCCTCTGAACCATCCTGCCCATCTAATAAATTCCTTTTGCTCTCTCTATTTAATACATTGCTGCAGACTCTTTAGGTCATGCAGACAGTGCCTCCGGGAAGCCACTCAAGGATTTGACAGAGGAAACGCCAGGCTTTTAAAAGGCTGTTGCAATGAGGAACCGTACATCCATCCACAGCGATACTTGAGTTGGTTTTGTTTACCACATACAGCGCAAAACCAAGCGTCAGCTTGCAGGAGGCTGAGGGTTTGGGAGGGCCATGAAGGAAGATGCCCAGGCAAAGGGAACTTCTAAAAAGGCAATGATGTGCTCAGCAACACCTTCCTCAGCACACCTGTGCAAGCACAGCTCCCACTTAAGTGACGCCAATCTGGGGTCAACCTGTAAGACCGGCAGGCTCCAAAGTATAGCTGTAAGGTCTTTATTTTAAACAGGCTCAGACAAACACACAGAAGGGAGGCGGCTGGGCTGGCCCCTGCGCCCGCCTCACCCTCGCCTCAGGGCTGACTGATCGGCCATCTTGGAGAGGGCGGGAAGGAGGAGGCAGTAGGGCTGCCGGCACTGCGCATGCGCCGCGGTGCATCGTGCCCTCACTGCCGCTAATGGGCGCGACAGCCTCGACAGCGCCAGCGCGCCTGCGCGGCCGAGTTAGGCGCGCGACCGCCTGAGACCCCGCCCCTCCCTTTTTATCACGCCCTAGCCCCGCCCCAGCTTCCGTGGCGAGCTGCTTCCCGGTGAGTGAGGCCTCCGGCGCCAGCTTCTTCCCCCCCGCTCCCCTCCCCACTCCGCCTAGCGCCTTCCTCCTCCAGGGCCGCTCCCCTCCCGCTCCCGCTCAGCCCCGCTCCCTCCAAGCCTCACCTGGGAGCACGGGCGGCTTGGCGCAGGCGGCGCGCGTGATCGCGCTCGCGGTGCATGCTGGGGCCGGCGGGCGCGCGGGCGCAGCCCCTTCCTACTTCCGCCGGGGAGGTGGCGGAAGGCGGGAATGGTCACCCTTGGCAACGGCGGCCGGTCCCGCGGCCTGCCCCGGGCCTTCACACCGTGGCACCGCGTCGAAGCGCGGCGGCGACCTGCCCGCGGCGGCCTTCTCGGCCCAGTTGGGCCACGGCCCCAGCTGCTTTGCAGGCCGCACTGGGGGGGCAAAGCCCCACTCCCGGGTTTGTCCCGGGGAAGCCCGGTCTCTGTGCAATTTAAAACAAGAAAAAGCAAGCCTGAGTGGGGGCATACCCCCCTCCCCCCACCCTGCGACAGAAGCGCAGCGTCTCATGGCACATCCTGCCTACCTCTGAGTCCAGCTTGCAGCTGCACTGCTTTCCTCACGCTGCAGGAGCGCCAGTCTTAATTAAATGTAAGCTTAAGAGGCCGTAAATCACCTCAGAAGCTGGGGTGTTAATTGAGGGGAGGGGTGCTAGCCTTCTGAGCTTGGTGTCATTCCGTGGAATAAATCCCATGTAGGATAAGTTTCATCTGCAAAGGCCATGCCTTCTGTTTTTTCCTGTCGGGCTCTGTTGTGGCAGGCAGGTAAAGCTGTCCAAAGGTGGGGTTTTTTTGTATGTTTTGCTTTTTTTCTTTGGTGGAGACTTTGCTTCCTGTGTTATGGATATTTCTGTTTTAAAAGCAGTAAGGTGAACTGAAATGTCTGGTGTTAACGGCATCAGTGTGCCTACAAGCTTTTAAGTGCTAAAGATCACAGAATGGGCTTCAAAATGAGGCGTCTCTGACAGGTGACTCCCAGTTCTTTGAATCACCCTGTTGTTTTTGCACCACGAAATGTTTAAATCCATACCCCCCCGTGTTTCTAATACAGTTTGGAATCATGCTGGGCAGTGTAAGGCTTCCATGCTTACACCTCTGACTTCCTGGAGTGCTCTGAGGTGGGGGGCGGGAGGTGTAACCGCTTACACCGGGCAGCGCTGACCCTTCAGAGTGATTTGTTTCCCTTTCCTGGCCGCTTCCCGAGCAAACGTGGTAGCTGGGTTTGCTTTGGGAAAGTACTTATGCCTTTGAGAAACCGGATGAAGATGGCAGGAGTTTTGAGAGAGGTTGTGGGGGATTCTTTGCAAGAGGCAGGGGACTCATTATGGAAAATAACGAGGTAGAACTGTCCAGAATCCTGAAGAAGGCTAAAACAGCACATTGACTGAGTTTTAGCTAAAACCTGTGAGTCTCAGGAGAGTGGTGATCAGTTCCTGGCCTCCTTGAAGGGGCAAAACCACCTGATGCTTTGTTACATAGCTTGACACTGCTTAAATTTTCCTTTTTCACTTGCTTGTGCTTTACGAGCTGACAGAGCATCCTTGTAGGTTCTCGTAAAACCGGTCTCTGTGTGTGAGTGCCGTGAGGTTTGGGAAGGCATTTGCCTCTTCCAAATTATCCACAAAGAAACCTCAGGCTCTACATTCCCCTGGCCTGAGCTAGCAACACTGTCCTTCTTTTTGCATTAGGCAGAGGAGGGGGATGGACGTGCTGCGGCCCACCCTGATAAGCATCGGCGGGCGCGTGTACAGGAAGAATCTCATTCAGGAGCAGCCCTACCAGCGTGAGGAGGAGGAGGAGGACTTTTGTACAGGTAAAGAGTGCTGTGTGAGGGGTGACTGTGCTGCTCTCAGGGACATGTTGCAGGTGAAAGCGTGGTCAGCACCGGGGACCTAGGGAGCTCTTGGTGTTCTCTTTGATGCCCTTTTCTGCTCAAGGGCCTGCCCGTGAGGTGTTCGATGGGGAGAAAAAGGCTTTGCTGCTGACCAAAGAGTGGATGTAACCCCTGTTAACTAATGTGGGTTCAGGTGACTGGGCTGCTGACTGTCGGTTTGCTTCCTGGACGTGAAGGATCTTCAGGAAAAGGGGAAAACAAGTTGGTTCTATAGAGCTGTTTTCCCCAGGTTCCTGAAGTACCTTTCTTTTCCGTGGTGTGGTTATTTACAGAAGCAGTGGGAGTGGGAGCTGCTTGCTAAAGATCCTCTGTCCTTACAGCGTTTGCTCCTTAGAAAAACTGGCCTCTTGCAATGTGACTTTTCGGAAGGTGTGACCTGTTTGGGGGGCACAATTCTTCCTGTGCTGATTTACCTTTCTGCCTATATGGCTGTTTTAGTTCTGCTTGAGTTGTGGGCACAGAAAAGCTTGGCTCTCGCTTGGCCAGCAGAAGGAGTCAAGTCCCGTTTTTCCCACCCTGCCCTTGAGTGGATTGAACAAAGCTTTAATAAACCTCTTGCCACCCAAATTTGCCCTTGTATATGTTGCAGAGGAGATAGAAACCTGAAAGGTGCCTCTGTTCCTCTGTGCCGAGGGTGTGAGAATCTGTTCTGTTTCCCAAAACGCTCTACCTGAGCCCTTAAACCGAAGCGATCCTCCCCTTTTCTTTGTATCCTCCTGCGATTTTAAATTCCTGCTCGGGTCTCTGAGGGGGCTGGTGGCTTCCACCCTGCCAGGAGAAGACACCATTCCCACTGGGTAGTTGCACAACTTCCAACTGAGAGAAAACCCAGCCTGTAACTACCGCTGTCCCCCCGCTCCCAGCTGGGCGCGTTTAGAAGCGGTCATTATGTTTTTCAGAGCTGGTAGTAATGGGAAATAAAAAGCAGTTAGCTGCAATGGAGAGGAGGCCACTTCTTCCTTTATTTAACCTTGGGAGAAGATGGCTGCGAGACTCTTGTCCTACATTAAGAGCTGCCAGACTTTACAGAGCTTGTACAGAGTTTGTTTTTTTTCCCCCATGCTAGGCCCAGGTGACTGCACGGATGAACCCTGTGATGCCTTTGTGGTGGAAGAGACTGAGAGAGGCTTCCAGTGCAGAGCCGAGGTTCCCAGCCCCTTGTACAAGTGAGCCTGTGTTTCTGGTTTATTCAAGCTGCTGCTGGGAAGCAATTGAGCACAGGAAAAAAAAATATATATACACACACACACACACACTTTTATTTATTTATTTTCGTCAGGGTAAGTGCCTGATCTCCAAAATGTATTCAGTCTTGTGGATGTGGGTTTCAGCGTTGGGGAGGGGAAAATTGGCAATGCCTTTGTAGTGCCGTTGTGCCACGCTTGACTCTTTAGCCGTCCCCGTGACAGAGACAGCAGGTGGTGCTTTCTTGCTGGCAGGAGAGTTTTTGAGCGTCTCTTCCCTTGAACATAAAAGCATCCGGGAGGGTGGGAGAAGGAGAGGAAGAACTGGGGCGAGCAGCCTGGCAGGGGGAGTTTGTGAAAGCTTTGAGAGAGAGCACACACGACTGGAATTGACTGTTGACTCAAATCTGGTGTGTACTGGGAAGCTTGTAGTGTTCCAAGCTTTATGCAGTTATTTTTGATGGTTTTATTGGTTAAATGTTTTACTGAAACGTAGGGAAGGAAAGGTGTTCGGGTGTGTGTTTGAATGCTGGCAGATGACTACCTCGAGCAAAGCAAAAGGTGGAAAAAGAGCCCTTAGCCCTTTGTCAGCTGGGGTAACCGGGGAAAAAAGGGATAACCTAGCTGATGAATAAGCTGTGGCAGGCGGTACTGGGCAGAGCTCTCGTGGCCTGACTGACTTGTTTAGGGTTTGGACTTACTTTAAGCCATTTGTGAGCCATGGCTCAACATCACCCCGTGTTCCCAGGCTGGTCACCTGAGGAGCCCTGAGTGTAGCCTCTGTGCCTGGACTGGGTTCTGCCTGTGGGGCTGAGGGCGTGCAGCCCTCAAGCACAGAGGTACCAAGTTTGGGGGGAACCCAGCAGCCTGGAGCTGGCTTGGAGCCTGGTTCATCTGTGGTGCAGCTAATCCTCTGCCTGGATGCACTTGATGGAGAGTGGCCTGGTGACACCATGCGAGTGACTCTCTGGCACTTTTGTGCCTCCAGGTACATCATTGGGAAGAAAGGGGAAACCAAGAAGAGAATAGAAACAGAGACTCGAACCTCCATCAGCATTCCCAAGCCTGGAGTGGAAGGAGAAATTGGTGAGTTTAACATGCACAAAACGGGTGTTGGCTCTTGAACAGACACTGTTTGAGCAGGGACGGGTATAGGAGGTGTTTTTCCTTTAATTTCTGCTTCTCACATGGCACTAGCCCACTTTGTGGCCTTGGGAAAAATTACTTTGTTTTTTTCCTGAGTTTATTTTTTCTCTCTATAAATCCTTATAAAGTTCTGTAAGGTGGGTTTTTTTTTTCGGGCCAGGGGGAGAGGGGAAATAATCTCTTTGAAGCCTGTGAATAGTCTCACCAAAGTCACTTCTGGGCCCTAAATCACTGGCTTGAGAACTTTCGGTCTGAGTGCGATGGACTTTTTGTCTTGCTTTTAAAACAATACCCTTTTCTTTAACAAGAAACTGTAATACAGGCCCAGAGAAAGTTAGTGTTGCAATATGTGAACAAAATGAACTATTGAAGCACCTGCATCAATATGAGAAGTGTTCTGATGATGTTGCTGCCTTTGTGGTGGTGTCGCTTGATGCTGATGGCGAGAGGCGGCTTTCTTGAACTGTATGTTTCATCCCATCGCTTCCAGCGGCTTAAAAAGGAAGGAGGTGTTGCTCGTAAGGGCTGGCCCGTGCGGCTTTCTGCCTGAGTGGATGTCCGGAGGGCCCTGTGCGCAGGCTCTGGTGATAACTGGCACGGTGCGGTTACGCTTGTGACAGCGCTGTGTGTGAGGAGTAAGTGATGGGAGGATCCGACTGCGGTGCCGCGCAGGAACGTGGCGGTGCTTCTCGAGAAGTGGGTCTTGACTTCTTCCTGAGAACCGTGAAGGGCTATTAGGAAGGTTGAGAGATGTCGAAAACATGCGGTAACAGGAAACCAAGACAATTTCTGCTCCTTGCAGTTCTTTCGAGCTCAAGTGTTCTCTGTTTGGTGCCTTGAAGTGCACGCAGAAACGATATAGGCCATCTTGATCTCTGATAGATTTTCTTTCCTTTCTCACTTTGACTGCCTTTATGAAAACTTGACATAATGCTATAGAAATCTGAAGAGACGCTGAAATGAGAAACTCTGAGTTACTGGTTTTTAGGTGCTCAGAGCTGACTTTCTTGAGACCAGAGGGATACTTTTGATGGCATCGTCCTGTCTTTCCAAAGGAAGGCACGGCCATGTCAGGCATCAAGCGGGGAGTCTGGCAAGATTTCTCTCTGCGTGGCTGGGGGTTTTAATTCTTAACACTTCTTCAGTGAGCCCAGGGCTAGCAGCAGAGAGGTGCTGTTGCACACGTTTTTCTAATTCCCTCCTGGCATCCCCTAGGTGAAGTGTTCTCACCTTCCCAGTACCCTCCAATAGCGATATTTTAAAGTGCACAGGTGAGTGTCACATAAAATCACAGTCCATTTAGTTAGGCTGTTTTGTGCTGACCTGTCCTGATTTCAGTAGTCTCGCTCATAGCTTCGCAGAAACCCCACAGGTAACGCTTTTTGTTTCCTTGTAGTGATTACAGGGCAGCATCGCAGCGGTGTCATCTCTGCCCGAACACGGATCGATGTTCTCCTGGACAGCTTCCGTAAGAAGCAGCCCTTCACCCACTTCCTGTCCTTCGCTCTCAACCAGCCCGCCATCCAGGAGAAGTTCCTGCAGTTCAAGGAGGAAGTGTTGGAGAAATGCTCAAAGGTAAGCATCCGTGTGAGAACTAAAATCTAGCGGGAGCCCTTTAGAGGAACGCCATTTCATTTCTCAAGAGAACTTTTTGGTGCTTACCTCAAAGGCCTTATTCTGTGCTGCTTCCTAGGGATATATTTTACAGGCCTTTTACTTAAGTTGGCGGATCTGCTGTGAGTTTGTTCAGTTCCATTGTGAAATGCCCTGGAATGTGGAATGGCTTACTTAGTAAATTGTTAGTAATGTGTTTTGTTCTCCTTTGAGATTTTCCTAGGTGAGAGTGTATCTCGGATTCAGGAGAGGGTTGGGCAGTTTTGGTGGTGGTTTTGGTTGGTTGGATTTAATAGGAAAGCCACTAAATAACATAATGGACCTTTGTACGTTTTATGATGTCCATGTAACCGTGAAACTGGGTGGGGATTCACACGTTTGCTGCTGCTTCTCTTCTACTTTCCTTGTGGCTCCTGATGGTGAAGGAAGATGGGAGTCATTACTGGAGCTGAATGAGAAATGACTTGGTAGCACACACCATCCTGCAAATCTAGCAGCTTCTCTTCGTCCCCATGGGATTCTGTGCTGGCAGTCCCTCCTATTGGCCTTACAGATCTTAGATTGAGAGGTGCAGGAAAGAGTTAGGCATGGGGAAATGAAGAACAGGATGAAGTGGAAGCTGTCTCTTCCCTGGTTTATTTTAGCCTGCTTCTAGTTTGGCAGAAGTGGTCCGTCAGTGCACAGAGCCAGGCTGAGGAGAGGGAATGGGATTATTAAATCACCGTGTCCTCTGAGTGCTGGGGGGACATGCCTAGGCAAGAGAGAAGAGTTCCATTTTGTGGCTGCTGCAAGTCAGGTTGTGTGCACGCAGCAGGGCTTTGTGGGCTGATGTTACTACCTTATGCCTTTTAAAGGGGAAAACACAATCTTGCAGATAGCACAGCTTAAGAAGTTTGGGCTCCTATGTCTTCAAGCTGTGGGTGTGAATTACCTGATACCTGGGCAGATAGGGAGCTCTTGCTCAAGTGTTCGTGCCTGCTTGCATGTCAATTGTCTCATCTCCAAGAGCAGAACTGAGCTACCTTTGCAGTCTTGTCCTTCCTAGCAGCTGTGATTTAAGTGCCTCTTCCCTCCCCAGCTGCCTATTTCTGTGACAACTTAGGAGCTTTCTATCACTCTGGTTTCCACCTGATCTTAAATACAACTGAAACTGGCCAGTAGATCCAGGAATTAGCAAGCAGCGCGGTGCCTCAAGCACCCTTTCCTCAGGCTGGGAGGATATCACCAGCTCAGTCATCTGTCCCGATTAGCCAGTGGCAAGTAACTTTTATTAAAGCTTCCCTTTATTAAAGTAAAGCCCTAAAGACAGGGGAGTGGAAACAGCCTGAGAAAGCATTAGCGGGGCAGAGTGTTGGGGTAGTGGCTGTTGAGGCTGTTGGCCCTGGTCTGAGACCTTCCTACTTGGGCCTGTGGCCATTACAGTCTTTTCACTTGATCTCCTTTCAGACGTGGCAGCCTGTACTCTGCTTGAAGTCTTGGCATCTTGGACTCCATTTATCTAATCCTCCTCCTCCCTGTACCTGTCTGCCAATAGGTCCTGTGGATCTCTCTTGGCCCTCCCTGTGGACAGCAAACCCTGATCTACCTGCTGCATAGGGCAGGAACCGCGGCGTCATCCCATATGTCTCGCTGGGTTCTGGCTTCCAGGCTGCCTCAGTCTCCGGAGAATCCTTTCAGTGTCACACCTCTAAGATGTTGTCTCTCTCGCTCACCTTCGCAGCTAACTCTGTCGTCCATGCTCTCATCCTATGTTTTTATTCCTGCAGGGTATTGACCTTGCACAGGACTAGGTCTTCTCACAGAGCGCTTGTTTTTCCTGCCTGCTGATCTAGCTGCATCTGTGCAGCCATGTGTTAGCACAGCCTTGGCTGGTGGTCTTACTTGCACCTCAGACCCCTCTTGATCTGCCTCTGTCATGTTGCTTGTCTCTTGCTGGCTCTTAAATCCCAGTTTGTGTCCCTGGGAGGTCTGCCATCCGCTTAGAAACATTTTCATACATTTAGCTCTCTGCTTTCCCCGGTGTGGCCAGTTACACTCAGAAGGAGCTGCCTGGGAACATCCACAAACCCTTGCATGCTCCTTGTCCTAGAAAGCTGCAGAAACCCATACTTGGCCAGGGAGCGCTGAGACCACTGCTGACCAGGCTAATCAGGTTTAATTTTTCTTCCTCTTACCTGACCTTCTTTCTGTCTCTCGTTCAGTCATTTTGTTCTGTGCCTGGACAGCACCGTGTCTTGTAAAGCTTTGCTTCGTGGTTAGGGACCCCGTGTGCACGTGGGAACGCATTTCAGCCTAACTTCAGCTACCTTGGACTCGGACTGTACTCGGAACCAGCACTCAGGCACAAACCCTCCTAATACCAGTGATGGCAATACCTCAGAGTGCGGCACCTGAGATGTAGTGTGCCTTTTGCTGCTGCCAAGACATCAAGGAGCTTTCATGAATCTCCCAGAGTGGTGGCATCTGAAGCTGTCCTACAGCAGGACACGTAGCTGTGGGTGAAGGCAGAAGGTCTGGGGCTGTAGTTCCTGGTCTGCACACTGCGTGGGTACAATGTGCCCCAGGCTGGAAGCTGTGGGGTCATGTTAGCACTGTTTGGTACCTTGTCCCTTTTGGGAGGGCCCGAAATGTTCCTGGTACTGCTTACATCAGCTCTATAGTTTCTATTTTCAGTTAGCAATGTAGAATTCGGTCAGTAGCAGGTATTTGGGGGGTTGCATACATTAGCCAAGGAATATATGGCGCTTTATTTTTCTGCCCTTCCTTCTTCCAGTATTAGCAAAAGGGTTTCTGGATATATTGCTGCCTGTTAGTCAAAGGAGTATATTGCAGCCCTGTATGTCTCTCAATCACTCCACCAGCCGGTAATGCCACTCTAATACCACTTTATCTCACAGCAGGGTCTGCTAGAAAGCACATCAGTAATGAAAAACAGTAATTCAAAACTGTGCCTTGCAGAGCAATAAGAGAGCTTATAGATTTGTTCACAGCAACGGGATTTCTCAGGGTAGGCGGAGAAATCCGAATAGGTTTCGGTGACAGCAGCGGCGCGCTTCTCCTCCTGTTGCAATTTGCTGGTGCGAAACATGGCAGGGTTAGGTAAACTCCAGTCCTTGAATGAAGCTCGGGAATAATGGCAGGGAAGGGAAAGGACCAGGTGTGTGGGTGTGAGGATTTCTTCTGGCCATTGAGCATTTGTGAGGGAGGGACTTTATTTCCCTCTGAAGCAGTTACCATGACAACCATTCATTTATATTTTATCGCATAGGATTATGTTGGTGGGAATATGCTTTCTAACTTTGTGTGTGTGTCTTTAAGACCTTTTGTGAGACAAACCTTGCGTTGAAATATGGAACACTTCAGGTGTCATTCACGCTGTGGTGTGGTCAGCGTTGACAGGCAATGAAGCAGGGCTGAGGGGAGGCTCTTCTGAGGCTAATTTAATATAAGTACGGGGAGGCGGCTCACCTGGGCAGGCTCGTTGCTGCTGTGGTGCAGTGGGAGGTCCGGATGACTGAATGACCTTGGAATTCTCCTTCTACAGTCACGTAGGTGTCAGAGTGAAGAGAACTGAAATGTCTGAGGATGCAGGTGGAAAAGGGGTGACGTTGCAGCAATATTGCCTTGGAAAAAAAAAAAAATCACAGTTGGGTCTTTCAGAGCTGTGCAAATAGAGTGTTCCCAGTCTTAACAGGCTGCAGATGAGGCACAGAAAAGAAATATGATTGCTGTAATATATGGCAACCTGTAAATATCAAACATTGGTAATGAGGTATTGTATCTCAGAGGGGAAGGGACAGAAAATGGGCAGGGTTTTTCAGCCCGCAGCTCTTCAGGCACTTCTGAGGGAATGCTGTTTTTTCTGGCTTGCTCCTTTGTTTGTGGAGCAGGGTGGGAGAGGGCATATAGCTGGCATGCTGTATCCTGCTGTTTGGGGGAGGGGGGAAACCCCAAAAAATAAAGCTGTCTGCCAGCACTGGAAGCTCTTGAGGCTGTAGAGAGGATGCAGCCAGGGAGGAAAAGCCAAGGAGTTTGATCCTTTGCCTTGTCATGTAGGAGGCCTGTAGTGTGGTGTGGTGTGGTCTGTGGTTTCCTTTATAAGGCCTTAGACTTGGAGGAACAATGTGCTTGGGCTTTGCAAAAAGAGATGTGCAGACTCTGGATAAAACCCTCTCGGTGTTCTCTAAAGGAGGAGAGCAGGGGTAGGAGTCTTAAGTACCAGGAAGGAGGGAAAAAGAGCATTTTTAAGACTGAGTGGAAAGGAGTCGTTGATTCTTTTGACCGTGACAGGGCAGCATCAGGGAGAGGAATAAGGTAAAATGGGGAGTACTCATATACGGGCGGTGTGTAAAGGGGGTATTCCTCCTACCTCTCAATACATCCTTGGAGAACCCAATTTTGAAGAGTACATTTTTTGGGAGACGATAGAGTCTGTTTTCTGTCTTTATATCTGCTGGTGAGTCCCTGCAAATAGGCCGCTTTCAGCTTTCCCTGTCGAATATGGGAATCTCCTGCTGTGACACCTCGCCTCCCCTAAACTGGTGCTCTGCTTTCCATAGGGCTGGAAGCCACTGCTTGCCACAAGCCGCTGTGACTTGTGCTGTGAGGGGTCACACCTACGGCACGGGGAGGGGGGTGGGAAATTTGTGAAAAGGGGAGCTTGTTGCTGAGAGAGGAGCTTGGGGAGCAAGGCCCATCTCTGATGCTGAATTTCACTCCTCACTCTTGCTTTTAGGGTTGTACCTTTACCTTGAGAGGGTTCCTTAGGTCTTTGGAAGATGTCT
The DNA here is from genome assembly GCA_013400835.1 of Zapornia atra. Lineage (NCBI taxonomy): Eukaryota > Metazoa > Chordata > Aves > Gruiformes > Rallidae > Zapornia > Zapornia atra. The sequence goes on along the minus strand of VZTU01021531.1, from coordinate 32,837 downwards.
GTAAAGCCCAAAAATCAGAGTGTTGACAGGATCATGTCTCTTGGGCTCCTCCTCCCTGGAGGAGGGTGGGATTTTTCCCATAGCAGTAGTTCTGAGCACTTACTCCTAGGCTCTGCGTTGCAGTTGTCTGGCCCTGCTCGTCAGGATGGATACCACTGGATAGGGCAGCTTCCCGCGAGGCGACACAGCGGTTGCTGATAGCGTATCATAATTGGGCATTAAAATAAGTGGGTTCAACAGGGTTTTTTTTGCATCTCAGTGAGCAGCATCCAGCCATGAAGGGCTGCTAAGACTCTCGCAGAAACGTTCCCTGTTCCAGGGAGAGCTACCTCTGACGTAGCATCTATTTTATGTGTGGGAGAAGTGGGATCTGTAGGCTTGTGAAAGAGTAGGGGTGTGAGTGGGGTTTTTAGGAGCTCTCTGAAATGCTAGGGAGTAAACCAGGAGCATTATCTAGGTCTTGGCCTGCTCACTGTGCACTGCTCTTCCCTGCAGATCTCCCCAACAGTGGTAGCGTAGTTTGTGGAGGTGACATGCCGTCACTTTGTCAGCTCTCAGCCCACGCTCAGGTGTTGGAAAGCTCAGGGGGAAATGCTGTTTTTGGGGGAGGTTGATGTTTACAGTACAAACTGTGCTGGGGCAGAAAATGAGGGTAGGGCTTTTGCTTTCTGACCTGAGAACTACTTTCTCCTTCCTGTACCTCATCCATGTGTACTGTGGGAGTGACATCATCTGCTTGTCTGTGGCAAGGATAAATCTTTTTCCCAGTTTCTCTTACCTGAGAAACTTGTTTTGTGATGGGCCAAATATCCTCTGGCTACAGATACACTCGGAGCAAAAAGGCTGACAGAGGAACCGCGTCCTGTGCGTGCTAACAGCCGTATGAATTGGAGATGAGAGAGGAAAATGGGCAGAAGTGAGATGGAGCCATGAAACCTCAAAAGGCCAGAATCAAAACTCTCTTCCAGAGGCTCCTGATGTACCTGTGGTAGTTAGTCTGTTCTTCTTTCAGGCTGCTGCACTGTGCTGAGGTTTGCAGCCTGCCTTGCTGCTGCTGGCACGGTATGATTTGGGGGTTCAGTCACAATAAAGTAATTAGCAGCAGTGGAAGGTGCTCCCTCTGTTTTGGGGACCGCCGCGCTTTGCCAGCCTGCAGCTGCTGGAGCAAACTCCCGGCTTCCGTGTTGCGGGCTGCCTCGTCCCTAGTCCAGCCCATAAGCACTGCTGTAAAGAAGAGTATGGATGTTGTCAGTAGACATGAGAAACGTTGAGTGGGATGTGAAGCATTAAACTCTGTCGGGCTGAGCTACTGCAGTGTTTAAACCTCTGAAAGGTTTTATTTCAAAGTCTGAAGGCACAGCTAGAAACTTCAAAGCTGTCATTTTCAGGCGTTGAATTTTTCCAGATGGAGAAAGGCTTCGGTGGCCTGGCAAGCGGTGTTGGCTTCTTCTGGAGTTAAAAGTGGAACTTATTTAACGCGCCGGTGGGAAATGGCCACTAAGTGGAAATAATTGTTTTAATATGGGTGTGTTAACCATCCTCGAGGTATTTTTATAAATATCCTAGAACAAAAGAGCATGGGTTTTTTTAAAGCTGAATGTAACGGCTGCTCCACCTGGGAACAGTTCTTCCCCAGCAACAACACGTAACCCTTCTCATAAGGGGGATTTTAAACTTAATTCATCTCGGCAAACTATAGGGCACATGGGAACAAGAAAAACGTAATTATCAGAGCTGGTATTAGCTGTGCTTGTGTCGTGAGGTGCATCCTGTGTTTAGGCAGGATTTAGAGACCGTTTAGAGCTTGTGACTACAGCTGGTTCCAGTTTTATTGCACAAAAAAATTGACTTGACTCAAGTTTTAAATCTGTTCTGACTCGTGTTGGGCTCGTTGCTGATGGCAGCTGCCACCTTGACAGCACTGGAAGTCTCCTCTCGAAATCCCGTGCTGCTCTTCCTGGGTCTTGAGTTAGAACCTGTCATAACGAGCTTCCTGGCTGCCATTTGGCAGCTTCAATGAGAAGGCAGGCAGGGGAGCGTACCTGAGGCAGGAGGCTGCACCTCAACCAGCTCTCAAAGCCTGTGAAATCCTGTTACTCGATTCAGTTTTGAGTCGCTGCCCACCTGATCAGTGATGCAGAGAGAAAAGGTTTGATGTCAGTGGCATGGTACCTGTTCTCTGTAGTATTTATCCCACTGATGGGGGAGGTGGGGGGGGGTGTGCGTGTGCATGAGATAAGATACCTATATATGATTGATTGATTTGTAGGATCATGGGGTCAGCAGCAGCCTGTTCCAGAACCCTGCAAAGCTTCACCTGACTCTTGGGACACTGGTACTTCTGAACGAGCAAGAGATCCAGAAAGCGCGTGACCTCCTACAGCGATGCAAAGAGGACTTTGTGGAGTAAGTGATAAAAAAGGGATGTCACCACCAAGGGTGTGACTGGAGGGGAAGGCAGCAAGCTGTCTTTGACAAAGGACAGTGAAGAGAAAAGCAGCTCAATAGTCTATTTCAACTCCAGAAATTTAGAAAAAGGCTGAAACATTTCAAATGGGAGCAGAAGAAACCAGCAGGCGGTCGCAAAGAGTCTAACAGCGTTGCTCGGCTCAAACCCTCAGCGTTCCCCAAAAACCTGCTCTGCTCCTTTCTTTCTCACGTGCATCCCTGTTATTTTTGTGCCATTGTTCCCTGCCTGCTGCAGAGGGAAGGACGAGCACCATTACCTCCGTGCGTTGCCTGCAGCGGGCTCTGGCACACGCTGCTTCCCTCCTGCCTCAGAGCAGATGCTGAGGTGTCCTTGACATGCATTTCTTGATGCAGGGAGCTGTGTGCAGGGAAACCAGTGTGAGCTGCGTGTGAGTAATCAGTCTGAGGCAGTCACTGCTGCTCCTGGACCGGGGCTTTCCTCACTGCAGATGTTAGGGCTTTAACTGTAAATGGGCTTGAATGACACCATAATTACCTTGTTTCTGTTCAGTTTAGAAATCGGAGGTGGCCTGAGGGATTGCTTTATTTTATTTCTGCAAAGCCTTTACACACAGAGCACTGAGCCTCGATATTAATCAATTTATTTATTTGTAAGCGCGGAATTAGCCACGTTGTGCCAACCAGTATCTGTGGGAAACTCTGGCATGGCCAAAATTCATACCTCTGCCTTAAAAATGATAACTCTGGTGGTTCAGCCATTAAAGAGAAAAGCAAGCACGTGTTTCCAGGGGACAGCTCTGCCCATGGGATTTGCAAAGTGCCATAAGTGGATTGTGCTGAGGCAGAGGACAATCTCTGCTCCCCATTTCCTTCTGTGCAGCGAGGAATCAGCACTTGAACGTAATCTTTAGGTTATTTCCTCTGCCGTGCCCAAATAAATATACTTTGAAAGTTAATTTGGGCTCTCTCCTACCCATGGAAGCCTTCATCAGTGTTCATTTACCGAACACAGGCAGTGTCTTGTGAAGGCAGGTGTGCCCTCTTTACCCTCTTCTTAGAATATTTGGCCTCACATGCAGGCAGTGCCCTTGTGCTGTCTTCCTCCCGGGAAATGTACTGGAAGGGGAAGTGACGCTCTCCTTATTCCATCCAGGAAGCTTTGCCCAGAATCTCTTGGGCAAGCTGAATAGAAGTGAGCAACAGCAAAGCCAAGTCACGCTCATGTTCTTAACCTCGCGTGTTACTTCTGCGCTTACTTTCCACGAGACAATGGCACTTAACTCGGAGGGAAGCTTTCACTGCAGCACCCTGTGATGTTCCAGTGGGAAAGGCAAGGAGGTGGCGTGTTTGGAAGCAGAGAGGTTTCGCAGTGGGTTTGCAGGTGTGGGAGTGCATATTACATCCCACGTGCATTTTCGGTTTCGCCTTCCTGCGAGAGTAACTGGAGCTGATTTTTAAACAGCCCTGTTTACTTCTAGCGTTTGTAAGTGGATGTTGAAATGTACTTAAAACTGCATTCTGTATCAAGTGCTTTTCCCTGGGAAGCTCAACAAGCCGCAGGCTCTGTGTCACGATCGCTCTCTTGGCAGGGAAGGCGGGAGCTCCTCTGCAGTGGGAACTCGTACTGTTCTATTGCGGGTGGGTTTTCTGAAATGGAACTGGAGATCTCTGCGTGGAGATGGCCTGCGAATGCTGACAAGTTGACTTAATGCGTGTCTGAAGGCTTTTACAGGATTTCTTGAGGACAGCTGCTACAACCTTTCAGGCTTAGCACTTAGGGAGCTGGGTTTTTGGGGTTTTTTTTAGGTTGTGGGGTTTTTTCAGTGCAAACAACCTGAAAGATATGAGAATGGGAAGAACTCTGCAGTGGAGTTCACTGCCCCATGGGGTCTGTGTAACATTGAAGTCCCACTTAACCTCAAATTTGTGGTTAACTGTAACAAAAAACTCTATTTTATGTCACTCTCTTAGTAAACCCAATTATTTAATGCATGTACTATACGTTGTGTTTCAAAAGCAGGTGTGGTGTTTTGTTTTTTAATAGAAGGAATTTCTTACATTGCAGCCACATAGCTGGCGGCGAGCCCCTGACTGTGGAGGTGGCAGGAGTGGAGTACATGAACGACGACCCTGCCATGACAGACGTCCTTTATGCCAAAGTCCACATGAAGGATGGCTCAGACAGGTGAGTTCCCCATGCTCCTTTCTTCTATTCCTCAAAGTGCGGTGGCAGCAGTAGCCAGTGTGCCAGAGAAATCTGGTGGGTACCACTACTGGTCCTTGGGCTGGCAGTCAGGAAGATGAAGTCATTCTTGCTTCCTAAACCAGTTAAGGCAGTGATGTGTTTGCTCTTTAAATCAGTCACTGGTGGTGCGGCTGAAAGATGTCATTTGTTTCTGTAGCAGTCTGTCAGATTGAATAATGGTGTCGTGGCTTGCGCGGTGAGAAGATGGCCTGGGAGATACTCCTGAGATGACTTAGAAGGCAAGACAGCTTGGCCTCTGCTGTCTAGTTCCCAGCCTGCAATCCAGATTAATCTGGACAGCCTGGCAAGTGTATTCTGAAGCACTTAATTATTTTTAAAACCCAGTTACACCAGAAGCTCCTCGGAAAAGCATGGCTTGGTTGCAGAGTTGAGTTTGGTGTCTGTAAGCAGTTTGGAACAGGCACTGTGTGTGACACGTCCCGTCTTCCAAGCCGCTGGTGTGACATCTCAAAGCCTGGCTGTCAGTACGTGTGTGCACTTCCCGTTCGCCGCTGCGGCTGATGGCGTTAGCTCCATAGGCAGCGCTGCCTGACACATGGCCGTGTCTGGACAGCACTGCCTTTTTTCTTGGTGCTTTCTGGAAGACTGGGGAAACGTGAGAGATGTTGTGCTGCCAGTTGTGACATGGGTGCTGAACAGTGTAGGGGAGTAGCCAAAATTCCTTTAGCCTTCTCTCCCTAAGCCTGAGACTTTTCCTGGCGGCGCTGCCCTTGTGCATCCATTCCTGTTGCTAGAGGATGGCAGAAGCTAGCAGGGAAGCAGGAGAGCACAATCGGTGCAGCTGGAGGAGGGAAGAAAGGACATGTTCTGGCATCTCCTTTCCCTGAGGGCTGAGGAGACAAGGGGGTGGGCCCTGCTTAAAACAGCACTTTGGAGGCTGAGTTGAAGTAAGAGATCGGAAGTAGGATAAGGAAATGGGTGGGGAAATGAAAATGTACGACTTGCTGGGAGGCAGTAGGAATGGAAATCTTTTCCTCTTCTTGGCTTTTCCGCTTTGAAGTCTGTCCTAACCCCGAAAGAGGCAAGATAAAACAAACAGGGGTGGGGTGGGTGGAGAACCAGGATAGAGATCAGCCAGGAAACCCAAGAGAAGTGCAGGGAGATACAAGGCAGCAGCACTCAGAAAGACAAGGTGGGGGCAGACACTGGGGTGACCCAAATGCCTTTCTGTGCATTTGCTATAGAAAGCCCAGAGAGCTGAGCTATGGGTCTTTCTTCTTCTGAGTCACTGAGCTGTGGATCATCTCTGAGGCGTGGTGCTTGTGAGTCTGCTTGCATCTGAAAATATGCCTGCGAGCTGAGGAACTGGCAAAGAGGCGCTGAGGAGTGGAACTAGGGCCTGAAGTCAGGCAGTGATGTCTGCCTGCGCCTGGGGACAGCTTGAGTTGCCGGTGCTGCTTCAGGTGCCAGCCATATCTGTTTAGCTGAGAACTCTGTCACAACGCTAACAGAAAGTGCTGGTGTGCGGTAGTGGTGGCCAAGCTGATTTTGGCAGGGGAAAGAAGTGAGCTCTTCAAATCCTCCTTGCCTTGAAACTGAAAATGACCGTGCCTCCCCCCGACCTTGAGAAAGGGCTGATGTCTCCTCTGCCCTTCAGAGATCTGTTTGCTGAGGTTGTGACCAAACCCGGATCTTGTGCTTTGCATGGCACCTGGAGGCTGCCAGACTTCTCTTCCACAACACCTTTTTTGCTCTCTGCCTGTCAGCATGCTCAGAGAGGGCCAAGAGGCTTAAAGTTTTTATCCTTGGCCCAGGCTGGTCCTGCCCTCACCTGTGGATTAACCCATCTACTTCTTCTCCCCCGAAACAGTCCCTTCACTGTTAGCGAGCATCCATAAAACACTTGGCTTTGCAGGGGGGAAGGGAGATACTCTTGTGTTGATGGCAGCCAGTGAAAGCTGCTTTTGCTTCCTTTGAGATTCCGGCCCAGGAGCATTGGGCAAACGGTGATTATAAAGAGGAGACAAATGGTGATCCCTCCGGAAAACCCCGCTTTGTTTTCTGGTCTGCCAGGCGGATGGCTGCTGAGCAGCTGCATGCACCTCTTGCCTGCTAAAACCCACCGAGCTTTGCTTGGGGAAATGGGGAAAGCAGGTAGGAAGCAGAATTTCTCAGCTGCAAAGCCAGTGCTAGAGGAGAGAGGCAGCCATGTGGTTTGCTGTGCTGGATCTGACTGCTGCAGCCCACATATTGAGAGGTGTGTGCCTTCCTGTCTCATGCAAGACGTCTTGCTAGCTCTGCGTAGTTCCTGGCATGGCTGAAGGGTGGAGTTCCTTCCTGATCTTTTGGATGATCTTGATCAGCTTAAGTTATAAAGCAGGAGATTTGATTTACCCTGACTTAGCTTGCATAACTGCAGACGGAATTAGGGGTTGGCAAGCCCTTCTGCACATATAATGGCTCAGACTGAGAGAGGGATCATGCTCTGATGCCTCCCACGTGGCAAATTATTTCCATTATAATTCATTCTAATTTGTTTTATTTCCTTGATTAACTTTATAACGTAATAAAGCACCATTTTCACTTGAGCTATTCTCCGTTAATTTGTTCTAGTATTGTCTGTAATGATATTCATTTAATCTTTGTCATTGCTAATTTTAAAAATCGCTGATGTAAAGCCAGAAAGTGGTAGAAAACCGTGACAATTGGTAGTTTGAGAGTCTTGAAATCATTGCATGGGGACTGGCAGCCCGTAAGGGGCAATACAAAACCTGTGGTGGTGTAGGACCTGGCAGCCCCTGGGTTCTCTGAGGGGGGGGTGTTGGGGGAGCAGCCTTAGAGAGACCACACCAGAGTGGTGGGACCTGGTGGAGCAGGGAGCTGACGAGCCCCTCAGATGTGGTGAGAGGAGCCCCAATTCTTTGGCGTACAGCGTAACTCGCTCTTGCCTTGTTTTGGGAGATCGGGAGTTCTTCTAGTGCATCCTTAGTGCTTTTGGTAAGGCTGGGGCACTCCAGAAGCTTTGTGGGGCGACAGCCTGGAAGTTCCTTCAGTTCTTCAGGCATAGGATACATGAGGGCACTGCTCCCATCACCTACTTGCTCCTGCTGCCTGTCCTAGGAAAGCCACAAACACTTTCATCCATGACTGAGGCCAGACAAGGTGGGAATAAGTCCTTTGACTGCTTGCTCAGTAGCTCCAAAGCTGGAGTATTCACTGGAGCGTGCTGTCTGGGTTTGTCTGCCAGGACATTCTGGGCTCTCCCAGAAATTAAGCCCACTGACAGAGTTGCTTATTTGGGGCAGAGAGGGTCAGAGATCCGGCCCGGCACACCAGACAGGTCAGGTCGCAGTCCCTGAGCAGAGCAGGTCTTTGAGGAGTCAAGGTGCCGCGGGCACCCTGCAGGTCTGCAGGTTTTGGTGTTTGTAAGGAGAGTCACATTGTGGTTCCTGCCAGCAGAAAGATGAATCCTTCAAGTCCCAGTAACATCTGTCACTGCAAACATAGCTCTTTGCTATGCTAAATCAGCCCTTCCTCATGGAACACACACAGCAGAAGTGATCGAAGAGGAAGCTTTGCGAAACGGCCAGAGCTTCCTGTGTTACAACTGAATCCTGACGGTTGTGTTCACCTTCCATCAGGGACCAGCTTCCTTTCCCTGTGGGCGTGCAGAGACTGTTTTGCAGATCCTGCCTGAAAATGGAGAGGCTGATGGCAGAGGGGTTTCTCCTGGGTTTACACTGCTCTGTTTCTCCTCTTTTTGCCTCGCTAGGTTGCAGGCAATCGCTGATCAGCTGGTGGAAAGGTTCGTGGCCTCCGGCCTGATGCTTAAAGAATGGGATAGGGTGAAACTGCATGCTACAGTCATGAACACTCTCTTCAGGAAAGATCCAAGTGGTGGGTATCCCTCATTCTTACTGATAAGTACATTTGATGTAGCACCTCTGAACAGGAAATGCTTTTGTTGCCTTTCATGTTTCTTTTTTTTTAAATTTTATGGTTATATTTTTGTCCGCAATCTCCGAACAACCCAGAGTTGTTGGGGCAGAGAGGTATCACTACCTGAAATGCAGAAGAAAACAAAAAAGCAGTCAGCAGAGTTGGGGAAGGCAGGCATGCTGTGAGCACTTTCTGGATCCTTTCTGAGATTCTTTGTCATCACTTCAGAAACACTATCACACAGTAGCACTCGTGAGATCTGGGCTGGAGAGGAATGCCTTCAAGTATGTATGAGGCCTTGGGCTCTCTGTGCCTCAACATTACACTGAAATTCAGTAACAACTTGACGTGCTGTGCTGACCTTTTAAGCAAGACAAAAACGTGATCCTCTTTGGTCAAGTTATCCCTACACCAACGGATGATCTTTGTGATTCCAGTGCCCTTCTCATTAAATCAGATTCTGACGGCTGCAAGGCTGAACATGAGCTGTTACTGAGCGTACCATGTCTGCTGCCTCTGCCCAAAGATTGCCTGCTCTAGCAGCCTGCAGCATCACCCTTATGTGGTCATACTTTACAAAGCTGCCCGGGGTGCGTTGCCTGTCGGGAGGGACAGTGTATTGCAGCCATTTTCTCCTTGTGCTGACACATGTGTGCTCTGCTGCCAGCATGTACTTCGCATGCCTTAACAGCACCACGCTAAAGCTTTGTGTAGGTTCCCTGGCATAGCAGCCTCTGTACAGTGCCGATAGGTTTAGGTTATGTCAAGTGTTGTCCTGGTACCGCTTCTGTGAGCCTGTGCAGACAGGGGGAAGAGCAGGTGGTTTGTGTTGGGGTTTTCTGAGTGCACGCTTTGGGGTGGGGGGCTGCTATTAGTCAGGTAAGTGTAGTCAGGTGTTAGGAACCTGAAAGGACAGGGCTTAGCATGCTCAAACAGCCCCAGAAATTGGTGAGAAGGTAAGCCCGACGTGCCGGTGCTGCCCTCTGTTAGGAGAGGCACGCAGGCAGCCGTGCCTGGCAGTGAGTGTGTATTCTCACTGAACCCGTGGGGCGTGCAGACTCAATAGCAAGAGCGTTACATGGATAGCTGGATGGGTCGCTTCCTATTCAATACAGGATTTGAACAGCATACTAGGTGTCAGCAGGACTTCGTAGTTAATGCTGGAGATGGAAAAGAAATGCTGAGTATATTCACTGAGACAGGCAGAGATCCTGTGGAAAGAACAGATCATGTACTTAGGGCTTACATAAAAACCCAGACAAGCTCTGGGGAAATGGATCTAAGACGTAGGCATTTTGGCACTTGCTGCAGGCCTAGGTTGCTATTCTTGATGTCTGTGTGTGTGGCTGTGTGCCCACCCCGCAGAAGCATACACACCACATGTATGTCCTTCCCGGAGCAGGCAACGGAGGTTTGTATGGGTGCTGGATAGAGGTTTGTATAGGTGCTGCCTGGATAGAGCCTGGCATTGTGCTCCTGTGCTCAGGGTCTGGTATTTGGTGCCATTCCAGGCGATGCAAGCACTCACAGTGCTGACTCTCACCCTGGCAGGATGTGGCATTAAAATCAGGCAGAGAGAACGGATCGGTCATCAGCCCTCCAGAATCAGCCTAACAGTTGCTACGATGTAGGGTCTTTCCTCCACGTAACATAGGTGATCCCGATAGAGTTGCTGATTCCTGTGCACGCAGCCTTGTTCTCTTTAAAATCAAAGTGGAAGTGTTTTTGCGCTGGACAAATATGGTTTATTAGCTGGCAGCTGACTTTGGGGAGGGAGAGAGTGGGGGGTGAAGTACAGCACACACAGTTCTCCCATCTGAAGCTCATTCTGGTGCTGGCTTTTCCCTTTACAGCTGAAGAGCAAAGCACTACAATGGCTGGTAAATCATCTTTCAAAGAACGGGAGTCGTTTAACGCCCAGAATATCCTCAAGGTCAGTATGAAACAATTAGGGAAATCGAGCCAGCTATGGATATTGTATAGCCAAAAGAGGTGAAATACCTCTTCAAGACTGCTTTTGTTTTAGGCTTATGGGATCTCCTGGGGCAAGGTGGGGGCGCGCCTGGGGTAGAAAAGCTGTTTAGAAAATAAACAATCCAGATCACTTGTAATTGGGAGCATTACAGTATTTAACAGAAGCGTTCCTAAAGCTGGTGAGGCTCAGATCAAGAGTATGTAGCACGAATGCTAAGTGGGTGTTCGTGTTGTCGTTTACTGTGCTCGTGTTTTACCCTGGAGACTGAGGCTCGTGTTGATTCTCAGCCCACCATAAAGGAGTACTTTGTTGCTCTTGTTCTACTCACTCATATATATTTATGAAACTAAATCTGACGTCTGTTTCACTTTTTTTTTCCTTCTTTTTTTAGTCTTTGTGTATTGATTTGGATGGGTTTGCTTTAGAAAAATAGCAGATAGCAGTAGGGAGTCCCACCAGCCAGGATCTGAGGGCTTTGGCAGTGATCAGAGTGTAGGAAGCGAGATCCCCCAGACCGTGGGGTGGGGAAGGCTCGAAGGGGAACATCCTGCAGCCTCCCAGGCTTTGCCCATCAGGCCTGAGACTGTGGGCAGCTTGTGCTGCCCATCCAGATGGCAGTGTCAGACTGAAGCTCTGGTGCTTGGCCCCTGCAAGTGTCCATATAGAAAGGGCAAGCAGGGAGAAGTGGGAATGGAACACATTGCTGGCGTGTAAGCAAATTTGCAGTCCTGGCTGGTGTGAGGGGATTCATTGCAGGCAGCTACAATAAGAAGGGAGTACAGGACAATGCATGGATACGTTTGGGAACTGATAGAAGATAATCTGGCAACAGAGAGACGTAAGAGAGGATGCAGGCTGGGTGGGAGCTGGACAGCCCAGAAGGACTTTAGGGCACCAGATGAGGCGAAGGTTGCGCTTTATTTGTTTTTACAGTTTGGCTGTGTGATGTATCAGGCACTGAATGCAGGGGGATGTGAAGGCAGGGAGTGGAACTGATTGATCTCCTCTTTGCAGAGGACAAAGGGATAAAATTAGGTTAAGCTCTCATTGTCCTCAAACGGTCTGTGCAAGCGTGGTGTTGTGACTCAGCATCGCCACATGTTAAGCGTTTGGCGTGAGGCTGCAGGATCACAAACCGAAGCAGGACAGCCACAGACTGTGCTCCCTTCCTTAGTGCCGCCTGCTAGTTTTGGTTAGATCCCGGCTCCAAGAGCTGGGTTCCCAAAAGGCGAGGTGGTGCCTGTGGGGACTCTTGCCTGCGCCTATGTTTCCCTTTGCGCTGTTCTCTTACCTGTGTTAAGCTTGTCCTCAGACTTCAGAGAGATGTAAAATCAGGCATCGGTCTTGGCGCTCCACATCCAAACCCACGTACAATTTGGGAAGGCATTAAGGATGCTCCCTCTACCGGTCACACCACGTGGACCACGCTGCAGGGCTCGGAGGATCTGTGGGTCTTGTGGTGTGCAGTGCTTAGAAATGCCGCTGCCCTTCCTCAGATGGCTGCTGCTCAGTCTTGGTGCTCTCAGGGGAAAAAAACCGAGCCGATGTGTTTTTAAAGCTCCTAATTGATTTTGTACTGATGTAGCCAGAAGAGCTGCTGGCTGTTTGGACTGTTGATAATTACTTCAAAGCATGTCTTGCCGCAAGAAATGTCATCCTTCTCCCCCACCTCCACTACGTTTCCTAACCTGCTCGCTTCGTATTTCCCTTTGGTCTCCCACGTGCCTGCAGCAGAACGCCCGTTGGCATTAATTAATTACATGAGTCATAAATAGCTCCAGGCTTCTTACCAGAGGAGCCCAGCCTCAGCCAGCCACTGATGCATTCTAGCATGACCTTGCAAGGATGTGCCAGCTCCCTCCCAGCCCCCTTTTATATACATTATTTATCTTCTGCTCGGGGAGGCTGCCCTCTCACAAAGTGGCTTCATTAACTTTTGCAAGGGGATCTAAACGATGGGCTGTTAATGAAGGTGGCTGCAGTTAGGCAGGCCGGCTTGCAGTGCCGTCCACTTGTAGGTAGAGCCACACGCCATGCCCGTGTTTCCAGGCAGTGGGAACTCAGCGATAGCTGTGTTTGGGTGGCAGCCTTCCCACTTGGAAAACCCACAAAGCATGACTGCTGGTAGGAGGGCACTGAGTCGAAAAACCTGGGTTTCATGGCTATCGTTCCTGTGGTGCAGCTCCAGCCAGTGCTTTGCCTGGTGGAGGGCAGGACCCGAGCTATCGGAGAGCAGAGCACGATGGAGATGTCTTGGTTCTGCTGCGCCAGCTTGAGGCTCCCCTGCGGTCAGAGCTGGGGGGGTGGGTGTGTGCAGATGCGCTGGCAGCACATGTTTGCTGATAGCATGCCTGCGTTACCCTGGGCTCCAGCTGGTATTTTGCTTTCAGCGGAACTAATCAGAATTTTATTTAATAATCCTTTGTTCTACCCGTTCCGCAGAGTTAAACATACACTCCTATTTGTGCTAATAAATGGTTCTGCAGGCCGGTACCTTCCCACACTGCTCAGAAAATAGATTCTGTAGGATGAGTTGCGTTTAGGAGTTTAAATCGCTCCTGTCTTGAAGAATATCCATGAAAAAGGCTCCCTGGCCTGGCTGGTGCTGAAAGCCCAAGGGAGCGTGTGACCCAGCAGCTGAGTGATTTGTCTCCTGAGCTAGACACTTGAGCATCGTGTTTGTCTCCTCTAGTCCCAAGAAGCTGGAGATGCTTTATGAACCGCTTCATATGGAGCTGTATGTATGTATGTATGTATTCTAGCTGATAGATTCCTTTGAACATCCGAGTCACGTACCAAAATCTTGGTCCAGTCAGAAACAAAGCGCATCGTCTCTCAGAGAGCGGAGCGAAGGGGCAGCAATTCACAGCTGAAAGACAGCAGCAGCTCCATCCCTGTGAGAGAAGGGTCAGGCTGGGTGGGCGGACGGGCCTTGGGGAGATGCCGGTTTGGCAGCCCCTCTGTGTTGCCTCCTCCCAGGCAGTGGCTGTGTGCCCTGCGTCGCAGCTGGCCGAGCAGCACAGCCCTGGCACAGAGGCGGCTGGGACAGCTGCCTGCATCTCCGGAGACAAGGCTTGGCTGCCTCCAGGCTTTTATTTATTTCGCTTTCTGAAAAAGCTAAGTCTGTGGTGAATAAATAAGAAATGCAAAGGTACCACCTGGCCAAATTTTTCTGTTATACTTTTAAAGGAAAGCAAGGCTTTCAGCAGAAAGAAAACCACCTGGACTCTCACTGGGTTAAGCCGGAATTATTCTTGGCTTGTGGTGCGAGGAGTAAAAAGGGTGGCCTCCACCACGTTCAAACAAGAGGGAAGCAAATTTTGAGTACAGAAGACTTAGCACAGATCTGTGCATTAACAGCTTCCAAGATTAAATATTGAGGGGACAGCTACTAAGGGGCAGCAGCAGAAAGCTGCACATCTTGTGTCTCAGGGCGTTGGGGACACTTTCACCTGGGATGCAGGACTGGGAGTGGGATTGGTTGAGGCAGTGACACATGCAGTGGGAGCAGAGCATCTGGGCTGAAGAATTGCTCTGGAGCACTTCTGTGTTGGACAAGGTGTAATATGATAAAGTTCTCTTCTCTTTTGAAGCCTGCATGCAGCTTACTCAATTATGGGATGGATTCTGCTTTGGAGCAGGGGAAAGTGCAGTTACTGAGTGGTAGAGCAGGGCTAGAAGAGAGCCCATCATAGCACACCGATCTGGTAGCGTGCTCTGTTACCCTTTTTATCTTGCTGGATGGGAGCATGTAGTAGTTTGGTTTGAGAGTGCCATAGAGAGAGAGAACAATGAAAACAAAAAATCTTGTCCTGGATAAACCCCCTCACCCCTCCAAACACCCAAAACCTGCTGAGTGCTAAACAAATTAACATCTGTCCCTGTACATTGCCACTGTGACCAACTCTGCTTGCACAGGAGGAGTGAGTGCTTCTCTGGTTCTGCGGGCTTCAGTACCCGAGCCTTCTCTGCCTAACTTCTGTTAGTGAATTTAAGGAGGCGGAGTCTTTTCCTAGTGTATTTTTAAGCTGAGGTGAAATGAAAGGATCAGAGAACTGGTGTTAGACCGCCTGCTGTTCAGAAAGGGTAAGGACATGTTGTTTCCCTCAGTGAGGTGATGAAGGTATATATCCCAAGTAGGACCTGCAGCTGGAACAAGTACTTGATGGGAGGTGCCTGCTCAGAAAGTTTACAGAGTTAAAAATCCCAAACAGAAACCCACTGGGGTGAGAACAGGCTGAGCAAGAGATCACGGTGCAGCGTCGCTGTCAGATCAGAAACAAGCCCGTGCTTTCCTTGCTGTGGCTTTGCAGAGGAACCAGAAGCAGAAATGAGAAGCTGTAAGGCTGCTTTGCAGAGGAGAGTATTTTTGCCTTCAGTTCTGATCCTGCCATTATCGAGGGATGCTGAAACGATCGAGGCGGCTCAGCAGTGTGCAATTAGAACAACAGTGGGGTGGGAGGATGTGGCAGTTGAGCAGATGAGGCTGGAGATCTACAGTTGTATGGTCTTGGGGGTGGGGGGGAGAAAGGGGATTAAATCGGGGTAGCCATGAAAATGCGTTCCTACGGATGATATTCTGGGGAGGGGAAGGCTTGTTCACGTTATTTGCATTTGGTGAAACAGGAATAATTTGAAAAATTATCTTTGTTGAAGTGTTTGGGGCCTCGAGGAGAGCAGCAAGGCAGCGTTGGAGGTATTGAGGGAGGGCTGAGAGGCCATGCTGAGGAGAAGGCAGTGCGGGAGGTTTGTGCTACCTTGCCCACAGGTGACAGCTGTCTGGTGACCTTTCTGTAAAAAGAAGAAGCCTCTTTCTTTTGCAGAGGTGCTCAGTACCTCTCTGAGTAATTTTAGTGGCTGCTGTGAGTGCTGAAAGAGGGAGGATTTGCTTCCAAATCCTCTTGCTCCTTCTAGGCAGGGCTTCCTGCACCACCACAGTCGCCCCCAGCCGAGCAGCTCAGCTGCTTTGGAGGTGCCAGGGGTGCCTCTGCCTCCTCCACAGTGGGCATCTCGCCGCCTCCTTTGTGGCACCAGCCAGCTGAGCCAGCACCACCTCTCTGATCTTCAGAGGATATGTTTTTTGCTCAGTAGAGCTGGCAGGGGTTGAATTACGGTGGTGCCTTTAATAGAAGGCAGGGGCACAGCACGCTAGGTGCAAAAAATAAAATAAAAAGAACATACTGATTAGCAAAAGTAGGCAGATCATCCCAAAGGTGCCATGACCCTTCTGCTGGGTAATTTCCTGGGTCTGACTGAATTAATTTCCTGGCTCTGTAGCTGGGCTCCTCCTCTCAGTGGTTTGGTGAGCGCAGAGAGTAGGTCACATTGATGGCAGCTCCTTGTCCTAGTATTCCCGATGCAACTCAACCCTCCTGGCATCTCTGCAGCAAAGCTGAAGCCCAGCTCTTAAAAACTGTTGCTGCTTTTGCTATAATAGGCAGCACTGGGAGCCACGGGGATAGGGCTTCTTTGGAGAAACACACTGCTTGGTTATTAATTTCCTTAAACGAGGTGTACCGTAAACCCCTCGTGTTTGAGGCGTAGCGGAGTCCGGGGAAGTTAGCGGAGCCTTTAATGTGCTGGAGGGTTGGGGGGGCGGGTTTTATTCTTTGAAAGATGTGTAAAAATCCAGTAACCTCCAAATGTCCCACTTGTATTTTGTTTCTTAGTTTGCAGAATGCCTTTCACCATAGCAACTAGGGTTTGATTGCCTCAAGCGCATGAATTTTCATGGATTTGTGATGGTGGGGGGGAGACGGACCCAAAACCCTGAGCCAGCAAAGTTTTTCAGCACAGCAGTGGCAGGAGCGCTGCTGGATTTGGCTTGTGAAGGAGGGGAGCCTGGAGAGAGAGGATCTCAGCCAAACAAAGGCCTGCATCTGCCCCCAAATAGTTTAATTTGCAAGAAATCAGGCCTGATGGATTAATTGAGACTAATGCTGCATGTCACCCTCCCCATTGCTGCGTCACCCCCCCCCAGCAGCTGGGGTGGCTTCACGCCAGTTTTATGAAGAGCTGGGGTTTTGCATGGCAGCATTCAGAGGAGAAGGATGGGCCTCTTCCGTCTTCACCAAGCGCAGCTGAAAACCTCATATCCTTCCCACCCGTGGAGGTCAGGAGGGTGGTATGAAGCATGCTCTCCTTGGGTCTGCAGGTGAAACCCAGCGGGGGAGAGGCAGGAAAATTGTGCACATGGAGGGAATGGAGCCCCAGATGATCTTGAGAAAGAAATGAGCTGCTGCAAGCGAGGACAGGTCCAGAAGGGAGTGGTGGGATTTGCTGCAGGATGAAGAACTGCTTCAATACCAGCCCCATGGACTGGGGTTTGGGTTGTAGGGGACTGCTCCAGAGCACCAGCCAACTGAGTGGGGCTGTGGGCGTGAAATGAAGAGGCAAACGTCTGTCAAGTAAACCTCTTGACTACATTTAGCATTCGGCTGCCAGACGGAGTATTTGCCTGCTTCTGAGCACTGTGGATGGGTGCAGAGAGCCCAGAAGGCAACCGAACAAGAAGATAATCAGAGGGCTAGAAAAGGTCTGCAAGCTGAGACCACAAGGTTTTTTGAGGCTTACAGAGGGAGTAGAACAAAGTTTAGGGAAAACTTTAGCATGTGAAAGGTTTTGCCAGTAATGGATACTCCATCCTCAGTGGTGGGGCAATAAATAATGGAATGAAATTACAATAAGAGATTCAAAGCAGGTGTTGGGGAGATCTTTGAAATGGGGAGGGGGATGAAACGCTGCTCTAGAGGAGAAATGGAGGGGGTTGTTCAAAGGGAGCAGAGACGCGAGTCCAGGATGTGCCACCAACAAGCTCCTCCTGCCCTGGGGAAGAAGAGGTCTTTTAGTCCTTTCCTCAGCTTGTTGCTTTATGATTACTGCATGAAATATGTGCAGAACACCCATGGGATGGCATTTGTGAATGTACCAAAAGCGTCTTGGCATTTACATGGCATTTACTTTGGCTGAATAAAATAAAAATACAAAAAAGGAACTGTCCATCTCATACACCTGGGACCTTTCTTCCCAAGCTGCATGAGTGCTTCTTGCTCTTGGACAGGTAGTAATTTTCCAGATTGAGGTGCTTATATGGTTATTGCTTTTTGAGGGATGTCACTGGCACCTTAATCGGAAGGGTTTTTCCTGTGTCAGGAGGAGATACCCCTGACTTGCATTCCATGCTGGACTCATGCTAACCTGAGATGCTTGTGTGCTTCCTAATGGTTGGCTGCTGGGACTTTGACAGCCAGATTTTCTCCCTCCTGACGTCTGCCACGCTTTGCTTTGTTGTTCCTAAGGGAAATAAGGTGAAAGGGTCTCTGCTGTCACCTTCTGCGCTACCAGAGGTCGAAAGCAAAACGAGAGGGGAAGGGGCTGTTCTTTGCATCAGCTGGGTGGAAGGAGTCGATGCTGTCCTGGCAATGGAGAGTCTCTCCAGCGCCAGCTGCACACTCACAGAACAAAACAACCAACACCCACCGAGTTCCACAGCTGGCGCTTGGAGGCCTCAGCGCGAGAAGACTGCCTTCCCTCTCTGCTTCCCTAGCCCTCGCTTCCGCCCTCACCTTGCCACTCGCTGCGATGTCTTAGTCCTGTAACACCCGTGCAGTGATGGAAGGTGTTGGATGCCCAGCCAGCAGTCCTTTTAAAAAGGAAAAAACCCAAAGCAACGTGAAAAAGGAAGCAATTGCTAACTTGGAGAGGAGGTGGGGAATGCCAGGAAGAGCCGTCTGTCTGGATGGATGCCTGTCTACCTGCTTTGCCTTCACTGCTTGTGCATTATTGTTGGCGAGCTTCCAAGCACAATTATACCTCTGACAGATAATCGTTGGCGAAGTGGTGTCCAGAGTGCATAATACAGGAATTTGATAGTTCTTTTCTGGCACCAAACTGTTTCAGAAAATGTATTTTGAAAGTTGAAAGTAGAGGAAGACTTCCCCCCTCCCCCCAATCTATTAATTGAACAAACTCCCCAGATCTTGACACATTGCCCGGTTGTGCCTCATCTTATGGGAGCCACCAGGGACTCTGGTTTTGGGCTTTGTCTTGTAGTTTGGAGGAGTTTTGGCTGCAAATAGAAAGGGGGTTTGGTGCATTTTGCAGGACAAGGAAGAAGGAGCTCTACCAGCATGTACTGCAGCCTGGGAACTGGGGCAGTTCTGTGCCGCAGAGGTAATGGCTTTCTGAACACTGTTGGGCTGGTCAACAGGGAGGTGGTAGTAGCATAAATCCACAAAGCCAAACAAGGGTACAGACAGGCTGGCCCCCCTTGAAGTCCCTCTATTACCAACAGCTTTCTATCGCTGAGCTGCGTTCACGGGGCGACGAGGGGCGACAGAGGGGCTGCTTGGACCAGAGAGGTCTGCGGGGGAGGTCACAGGAGTGAGGCGCATTGAGCTGGCAGGATTAGGCTGCGGTCCATGCAGAAGTGGAGGTTGCTCAGCAGAGCTCCCATGCATAGAGCTCAGTGGAGCCAATCAATGTTTGAGCGTTATTTTCACGTTTCTAAATCTTTGTTTTTCTTTCACTGTTTTAATCCAGCCGTGTTCTGTGCCATCAGTGACTTTTCCTCTGTTGATCCTTGTTGCTCAGTGCTGGTACCAGCTCTGTAACACAGCAGTTTGCCCAAGAGCTAGCGCCTTCCCTGCTGTAGCTGGCATGGGTACTGCAGTTGTGCTTTAGACAGATGACTTGGAAAAGCAATTGTTCTCTGCTCTTCCTCAGTGTTTTCCATCCCAAGCTGTGGACGCGTTATGCAAGCATTAATTCCAATGTGTTATCCCTGATAACAAGATGGAGAAATAGCCTGAGGGTTGTTTGGGCAAGTCTTAGCCCGTGGATCTTTCCCCTCCCTTATGGGATGTGATGTTGGAAGAAGGGTTTGGGGTGTTGGGGTCACACTCCACTGTGAGTACCACCAGGAATATTCAGGGGAGGGTGCGCAGAGCCTGAAAACAAGCAGGTTTCATTATTCCATGCTGAGGCACCTCTTCAGAAACGCAGATTAATTTTTCTCCATGCTTGTCAGCGGGTGCCTGGGATTTTATTTGCTTTTTCCTTTCCCTGAAGGGGATAACAGCACCGTAGCATGCTGATTTCCCACGGAAGGCAACCTCCCATCCCTCCTGGCTTTCAGACTTCGTTCCTTCATTCACTGCTGTTCCCGATCAGAACACACTGGGGGTGGTGGCTGCCGCCGGGCGAGCTGGTGACTGTTGTCACTGCGTGCAGAGCAGATGAAGCTGTAAAGCCTGCGGCTCCTCTGAAGCTGGAGTTTAATCTCCTGGCTCAGGCTCTCTCGGTGCTGCTGTCTGCTGCCGGACCCTGATTCCCAGCGTGATCTTGCATAGCCACGGCGCTGGCTTGCGTGTCAAAAGCAATCTTCCTGCACATGTTCTCCCATGGAGGCAGAAACGAGTGGCATTCAACTTCTCCGCATGCCTTCTGGAAAGGATCTTTCAGTGGGTAAACACCTTCATCTCCGGTGAAACAGAGGAGAAGGAATTGCTGGCATCCTGTCCTCAGCATGGACTGTGCAAGCAGGAGTGACAGTGAACTCATGCGCAGCTGTAGGTTCCTGGAGCTGCGAGCCTCCTCTTTCCCGCGTCTCAGAAGCTGCTGGTTCCCATACTCCATCCAGATGCAGAAAGCAGGACACCCCCCCCCAACCCCAACTCCCTGCCAGGGGCAGCCAGGTTTCTTAGGCTGATTGGTCGCAGGCTAATGACATTACATGCCTCTGCTCGCCCGCAGCACTGATTCATCGGGGACAGTTTTGTACTGTTAATCTATAATACCCTTACCCTAAGGCTCTGCTTTCTGTGGCTGGAGTTCACAACAAAGCAAGCTCCCCACAGACTGGGGGGGGCGGGAATGCATTTTATCCTCTGATAACGCTGCTCTTTGGTGGTCGTTCTTAATTGCAAGGCATTGCGCTGAATCATCGTTCCCTCGGCATTTCTGAGCGCCGAGGCTCTCGGCAGAGCTGCTTGGACTTCTTATTAATTCAGGATGAGTCCTTTTTTTGGCTGACTACAGTAGAACGATGTAAGGCTTTAAAAACTGATCAATAATCCTGATGGTAGCAGCGAAATCCAGGCCAGGCAGCATGAGTGCAAGCCAGGGATTACGTGAAGGAAGTTTTAAATACCTCTTACTCCCTTCCCTTGTCTGGACTTACTTTGTCCTCCTGCTGCCCAGCGCCTCTCCAGGCGAATCCATTAATATTTCTCATGCTTGTCGAGCCCATGACAGGTGATTTAAAAGCACCAGTTTGTGTTGGCATCTCCGCTCTTCATAGCCGGGGCTGAAATGCGTTGCTGCTGTGCTTAACGTGGGTTAGCGCCGTGATTTATTACTGTTGTTTCCAGGTTTGAACACAAAGGTACTGTCTCACTCTGGGAGGGTTGTCGGCAGGAAACGAGCCCCCAAGGGTGGGCTGCTTGACAAAATACTCACGCTCAGGAACACAACGTCATTTAGTAACATGTTTTAATGGCTTCATCGAGGAATCGTCCTCCTTTGCGTTTGCTTCTACGAGTGCTTCAGTTAAACCTGTTTTACAGGCGTAGGCAAATGGGAGGCGGGGACAAACCATGGAGAAGAGGCACCCTGGGTTTGATCTATTGCTCTGCCTGCGATAAGGAAGATATGGTTTGGGGGCTGAAGTTTGTAGTAGCGTTTTTGGCTCAGGTTTGCGAGGAGCGAGTGGTTTGATGCGTGATTCTTTCTCTCCCAAAACAAGACTTCAGCCTCCATCTTCCTTCATAAAATGATTGTCACACCCCAAGGGAGCCCTGCTGTGTAATTTGTGGGTAATAGAGGGGAACGGCCCTTGAAGGAGGAAGGGTTTCTAGCACCTGAATGGAACTGTCTTAAGTGAAAGAGCTCAGGGCACTGGAAATGACAGGCGTGCGCCTTTTCCTAGCTCAGAGTAAGTGACTGTGGGGAGAGATGGAGACATGCTTGCTTTCTGGTAGCTGCCGCTGGACTGCCTGCCTTTCATTGTTACCTGCACAGTCGTGTCCTCCGACCTGGCCCCCTGGAAAGGAGAGGGAGGAGGAGGAGCATTTGCACACGTGGGCCTACGCTTAGTTTGCAGGTTGACATGTGAAATATGGGTTATCCAGGGACTGGGGCGCTCCCTCACTCCAGGGACTTGTGACTTTTAGGGAAGATGGTGTGGCTGCCGTCCCCTGTGGGTCAGGTCATGGGATGCTGATCCCAAGAGGATGCAGTGCCCCTCTCTAGGCACCTGCTGCTTCCCTGTGGGAGGTGCCATGTCCTTCCAGGCATCCTCACTGAGTGGTTGCTGAGCTGTGGATTGAAAGGCAGGGCACGTCTCCGGCACGTTTGCTTAGAGGTGCTGGGTCTTGGGGTTAAAAGCTAACAGAGCTCTTTCCTGATTACGTTCTAATTTAATTTGGGAAGGCAGGAGGGAGACAGAGGGCACTTAGTCTGGTAAGCGCTATTCCCTTGGTGGGAGTTAGTAGCTCGCATGGCATGGTGTTGACTTCGTAAGCTGACCTTTACCTCCATCAGGTTCATTTTCATTTATAATATCTTAAAAAAAAAAAAAAAAAGATAAATCCCAACCCCCAACCTCTCATTTATTCTTTGGGCAGGGAGGACTTAAATCCTTCAGCGTGTTTGGATTTACAGAATTACTGTGCTTTGGCTGAGCCTCCCGTGCCCCTCCGCTCAAATGACACGGCTTTTTGGTAACTGCGCAGGGGATTGCGTTTTGCCTCCCTAGCTGCTCCCAATCCACAACTCCCCATGCTCCCTTTTTTTGGGAACGTGGGCACTTGGCACCCTTGCGAAGGGACAGGAGGGGGGAACTAGGCAAGTCTTGGGGTTATCGCCATTTGCACATGAAACCTAACAACCTCCAGGTATCTTCCTTTTTCCTCCTGGCCCAGGATAATAATTAGAAGGAAGAAGCTAAAATGTTTTTATAGGAGGCATCTCATCAGCTGTGCTACAGGCCTCCTCTGAAACCAGAGCGTTTCCGTGGTGGCTGGGGAGAGGGGGGGGATATAAATATCTTTCTCAGCTCTGCTTGGCTTCTCCCCAAGACAAATGCAAGTGAAAGTCAAAAGTAGAGGCTTGGCCTTCCAAAATCTCTTCCGGAGCCCCTGGGGACCTGTGTGCAGGATGCTTTCATGACCAGGAGCCGGCTCCCGATGTTTTGGGGGTCTCGGAAGGATGATGTTTGAGGTGTCTCCTTCCCCACTGCCCGAAGCAGATCTCATCCGTACGGTGGCTACGCTGTGATCCCCACGCCTGGCGTCTGGTGGCTTCTGCCCTGGGAAGCCTCAGGGAACAACAAAGTGTCGGTGAGAAGCCAGCTTGAAACAAGAGCAGAAAAAAACCATCTGTGGTTGTCCTCTCAATCTTGTAGCATGTTTACTCTCAGAAAGTACAGCTACATTACCAAAAATCAATAGTTCTAGCGGCTTTCTCCCTGGGAAACACATACACGGTCGGACACACGGGAGGTGGTAGGTCTTAAAAAAGCCAAGGGAATAGAGAGTGCTTTGGTACAAGGGTTTTGCTTCACTTTTAGCAGCGTACAAATGGAGGGCCCTTGACTTGGGCAGCGTCTTCTGGGACTTTCTGATTGTCTTTCTGGTCCGATGTGCCTGAGGCTCTGTGAGGGGAGAGGGGCTGGGACTGAGCCTTTGTCTCATTAACTAATTTTTACTTTGAATTACATGTGTTTTGTGAGAAAACCAGGTCGTGGCCTGCAGACTTAATATGGGCAAGTGTTTGCAAGACCCTGCCGTGGGCTGTTCTGTGTAAGGGTTTGACTTGCAGGGCTGCTGATGAGACTGGCACATCCAATTCTTCATGTTTGCGAAGGCTTCAGGAATAAACACATCTCATCCCCCTTCTCTTTAAAAAAATAATCCCCCTCAAATGTCCTGGTGTCTCCTCGCTCACCAGCACCCCTACAGCTCCTACTGTTAGGGCGTTACCCTTGGGTGGAGAGTGCTCCATGAAGGAAAGGTGCGTCGATACGCGCAACCGTTTCAACAGAGAGGGCTGTTAGGATTGGGGGTGAGTGGGCACACTGGTGGCAAGCACCGCCACAAGCCCCAGAGAGCTGGAAATCATCCTTCCTTCTCAGATCAGCCAAAACAAAAAGAGAAAGGAGACCAACCCCTTTTTACTACCATCTCTTATTAATGAGACATTTTATCCTAAGTCCTCTAACGCGAACTACGCGGGCTTTTGGGAACGTAATTAATCTTTAATTGTATAAATCTTTAATTGTACCAAATGGAGTTTGTGTGGCTGTAGTCGTTTGCTTCTCTCTTTTCCTCCTGTCCCCGAATGAGATGCTCCCTTAGAACAACTTCTCTTTAACAAGGTGCCCCTCTTTAGGGGGGACACCCTCAAAGCCAGGCTGCTGCGGTGGGGCCTCTTGCCGGGACAAGGACCTGCGTGACCCCAGTGGCAGGGCGCCTGGCTCCCACAGAGTACACTGGCAGCAAGTTTTGGCTTTATTCGAGTCTGAGTGATTAGCAGTGAATTACTTTGGCCAAAGTAAGTCCTTGTGCTGGGGTCTTAAGGGACAAACGTCGCCCCAGGGGCAGGATGAGGCGGTAGGTAGGCTGGGGGCCTGACACAGAGAAACCCAGTTCTTCACCGCACCCAGATGTTTTTTCAGAAGTGGCTTGAGGGCGATGGCCTGTGCTGCCACGTGGGCAGGTCTGGGGAGGAGGAGGAGGTGGAAGTGGTCCCTGGCAGGTGGGCCGCTGGCAGCAAGAGCCCCTGCAGCACGTCTGACTGCGACTGCAGCTGCTTCAAACCGAAGCGGGGCTTTAGCAGTCACTGAGAGCTGGCCTGGCACGCATAAATACCCCTTCTCTTCAGAGACGCTGTTCTGCCTGCTGCATGTTGCTGGGGAATTGCTGGCCTCAGCCAGATCGTGAGCTGAGAGTTGTCTGGGTGAGCTGCCAGTCTGGAGCAGGGGCTGGATTCATCACCATGCCTGGCATCTGCGCTGCGGCCCCCCTGTTTCCCTCCTGCTGTGGTGCTCCCTGGCCCAAACCCTCAGGATGGGCAGGGAAGCACTTTTCCTTTGTGGAGGAGTGACAGGAAAACTGGGAATTGTCCTGAAAGCACCCTAGCTGGCCCCCTCTTAAAAAGGGATGAATACTAGCCTTGGGAGAACCAACAAAAGCCTGGTCCTGCCCACACTGGTGCCAGGCTGAGCCCAGTGCCCTTCCGGAGGAACAGAGGGCAGCCTTTCAGACGCTAACTAGGTATTTGGGGTATGGAGGAATCGATGCACCATTGGCTCTAGGAGGATGGTGGTGTAATTAACGCATCGGTGGCATAATTAATGCATCGGCTTTCCATAGCGGCAGGAAGGGGGTGTGCAACCGTCTTGGGCCAGAGCTTGCAGGGACAGATAGAAAATTCAGTGGGAGACAGATGGAGTGGATGTTTCGGAGATCTCCACTGTGGGCTGTGTCACTGCTTGGGCCCTCAGTGACTCACAGTGCTCCCATTAAGCAGGGTTTCAAAATGAGCGTCTCCACTGAAGAGCTTGTCCTGAGGCACAGCTGATGCTTCCAGGTAGAACAATTTCCTGCAACTTAATGGAACAGGAGGAGCGCTTTACTCCTGGACACAGTGCCTTTCCAGCAATATTGCTGATCTTCCCCATAAGAAATTCTGATGTCATTTTTTTGGTCTGCTTCATAGATTGGATTAATCAGCAGAGACACGCCCTCCGGGTCCCGGAGTTGGCTTGCTTTCATTAATTTGCACTCAACGTCTTTGCCGAACAAAGGAGGATTTGTTGAACAAAGCAGGGTCAGTGCTGGGATGAAGAGCCTTGCGCCTCTGGCCTGCTAGTTTGAATTAGGCCTGAGCTGTAACCGTAAGGCGTACGGCCTGCATTGGTAAAAACGTCCTGGCCTCAATCCTCGCTCCTGTGGAGCCTGCGACCCCAAGAGCTGCCCCGAGGTGGTGGCCTTTTGGGGCAGCAAAGAGCCCTCCCCAGGCCCCCTTAAAAGAGACGCAAAGTAGGGAGGGTTTGAGCGACTGCTGCTGCAGATGGTGAGAGGCGATCCTTTCCTCCCCTGCGTGGTTAAAGGCTAAGTGCGGTCTCTAGGACAGGGAAATCAGTTTGAATGGTTTCATTAAAGGCAAAACACGTTTGTGAGTAGAGGTTTTTTGCAGGGCCGGCGCTTGCGAGAGCTCTGTGGACCAGCCGCAGGCTGCGTTTCTCTAGGTGTTCCTCAAACGTTGTTGGTTTGGGTTGGGGTTTTTTTTTTCCCTCTTTCAGCTCTTCGAGAACTTCTACTTCGGAGAGGTGCGGCTGGACACAGTGCGTCTTTCCCAGAGGTTTTCCTCAGATGCCTCCGGCTACTATGCGACGTCTGGGCAGCTGACCTTCTGAAATGGCAACAGCGAGGTCCACTCGTCAGTCAAACCGTGGTGTTTCCCTGCGGCTTTTCCTACCCTCCCTTTGAGGGAATCCAGGGTCCTTTCCTTGTTGGTAACCAAAACATCATGCACTTGCCTGTTTGATGTGTGCTGCCTGTTTGTTTTCCAAGAAAACAATTAGATGAACGGGTGCAGGTGACTTTTGGGGACATCACCGATGTTTTTAGCGCGGCTTTATTTCAAAAGGAAGAAGCATGTTCTTAAAATAAGTATTTAAAATACAAGAGAGCTCCCCGGAGCATGATTTAACGATATTGAGGTCAGGCAGTGCTTGGATCTCCAGCAGCATGCCTCTGTGATGTAGATCTCCAAATAAATTAATTCCCTTCAAAAGCAAAGCCTTTATCTCCTGTTGCATCGACGGCTTCTGTAATTAAACTTCCGCCGCGTGGCTACGTTAATAAGAAAGCATTTATGGTAAGAGCTCTTCCCGGTGACCGTTTCGGAGCATGTCAAAGAGCATGCACCGTGTAGCTGTTTTCTCCATTGAAAGCAGCACGTAACTGTTCTTTGATACCACTGTGAATCCTTCAGAGACACAAAGACGGCTGCTTTTCCTTGTCAGGCTCTGCATTGGGTTAAGAACAGCGACACGTCGCTTTAAGCTCGCCCAAGGACGAACGCTTTGAAAAATGGAAGGTGCTGGGGTTGAGTTGTTTCTCAGCAGCCCGGCGGTGACAGC
Organism: Zapornia atra; assembly: GCA_013400835.1. Classification (NCBI taxonomy): domain Eukaryota; kingdom Metazoa; phylum Chordata; class Aves; order Gruiformes; family Rallidae; genus Zapornia; species Zapornia atra. The sequence continues at coordinate 6,140 of VZTU01021531.1, read as the reverse complement.
AGCCGGTGCCTGTTCCCGGCTGCTGGTACGGGCTTGGGATTGCACCGTCATCCAGATAGAGAGCGTGTTGGCTGGGGACAGGGCCCCTCCTGAACCATCCACTAGTACGGGCCATTCTTCTTCAGAGCTTCCCATCCCATTTCCTCCCTCCTGAAGGGAGCTGGCTGTGGGGCCGTGCTGACTGCACGCACTAACGGTGCTGGGAAGGCAGTCGGGATTTGGGGCAGCTTTCCTTCCCTCCCCCCTTCCCAAATACATTGCTTGCATGCTGGGAAATTGACTCATCTGTGATCTTACCGCTTGCCCTTTGCCATGGAGTTGGGCTTCTCCTTGCTGCTTTCCCCCGCAGCCAAACGCTTTTGTTGCTCTCCGAGCGGAGGAGGAAGAGGCTGCCTTGGAAATCCGTTCTCTCAGCGAGCAGAGCAGGAGCACCGCTGCGCTCGCTAGCAGCCCGACTAGCAGCGGGGAGGTGCTGAGAGCACTTAACACCCGTTGCTGTCATCTTTCCGCCAGCCTGAAGAGGTACTTGGCAAATCTCATCCGCTGCCCGAAGAACAGGCCTGCGAGCTGCTCTCCCTGCCGCGGGAAGGGGAGACGCGCCTCAGGAAGCTTCTGCCTGTGGGTTTTTAACAGCTCTCCCCAAGACGCCGGGCACTGCAGGACCTCAGTGCCACAGCAGCCCCCTTACCGCACTGCTCTCCTCCCTTGTCACCCGGTGCCAACGCTGGCCATTCTGACTTCTCCTTCGCCCGAGGTGGGCTTCTTTCCTGCCTCCCACATGTGGGAGTAGCAAACAGCATCTCTGTGGAAAGGCACAGGCGGCTTTCCCACGGCAAAGGGCCGCTCTCAGCATGCTAACAAAGCCGGGTTTTAACGACGCTTATTTCCCTGACCCTTTGGAAGACGGTTGAATTTTCCCAGTGAGCGGCTTTGCCCGCTGCTCCAGCCTGGCACAGCTAAGTTTGTTTCACATCCCCGTCCCCAGGCACCATTAAGTGTTCTGGTCCGTTCTTGCGGTGCTGGGAGTTGGGTAGGCTGGGATCCAGCAGCGAGCTGTGCACCTGCTTAAAGTTACGCCTCGCTCCGTCCCCTTGTGCAATGTTCAGCAGCTGTGCGCATCGCGTCCCGGGGAGCAGCGGGTTTGGGAATGAAAATATTGGTGTCAGGTGTTGTATCCCCTTCCCCTTGCAGAAATAAAACCCACCTCCTGCTGCTTTTTTTTTGGGGGGGGACAGGACCAGATGAAGATGCACCACGCTGGGTTTGCACAGAGGGGTTTCCCTTTTCTGTCACAATTCGTAAATAGAATTAGAGAGGTTTCAGGTTGAGCACAACAAACCTGTGTGTTAGTCAGGGACTGAGGCGTTGAGATTCCCTGTTCTGGGAATCGGCGCTTCCTACTTCAGAACCCAGCGTCGGGGCCACTGCCTGCACCTGCTTTTCCTGTATGGAAGCACAGCGCCTGTGTTTTCTCTCCCTCCCGAGCGTCCTCCCGGGGTGAATAAAAGCCGTGTGTGTGCTTGGAGCTCCCAGGATGCAGCTGCGAAGGAGCAGCGGGGGTGTGGGGTTCTGTGTTCCCCCCCTGCTCCTTCCCAGCTGCAGCCCCGGGGGATGAGTGCCAGAAGGACGTGTCCCTGCGAGTGGCTCCGCAGCCACCCCGACTGAGAGGAGGGGAGAACCCAAAAGCAAGGGTCTGAAAACCTGTCTGAAGCGCTCTGTTCCATCAGCTCTCACCGGGGAGGGGTTGGCAACTTCCCCCTGACCCCGAAAATGTGTTGGGGAGCAAGGAAAGGGGAGGCATTGCAGGGATATGGGATAGGGATTGGGTGGGGATTCAGCATGAGGGCTGGGGGGAGCAGAGGGAGCACCGCAGGGACAGGGAGTGGAGGATGGGGCACAGCAAGGGGAGGGGATGCAGGATGGGGAGTCAGTATGGCCTAGGGATGCAGGATGGGGACAGAGGATGCAGGATGGGGAGTCCGTTTGGGCCAGAGGTGAGAGATGCAGGATGGGGTCTCGGTATGGACCAAGGATGAGGGATGGGGACTCGGTATGGGCCAGGGATGAGGGATGCAAGATGGGGAGCGTGCATGGACCAGGGATGCGGGATGCGGGATGGGGCCAGGGGAGGGACCGGGACTGCGGCCGTGCCGGCGGCTCCCCCGCCCCTGTGCCGGCGCGCAGGTGCGGCGGGCGCGGCGGAGGCC
>VZTU01021520.1:0-10828 GCA_013400835.1 Zapornia atra | reverse complement strand
GAGGGAAGGCCGGGGAGGGGGGAGGGAAAGGGAAGTGGAAGGGAAGGGAAGAGAAGAGAAGAGGGGGTGTGAAGGGGGAGGGGGGAAGAAATCAAATAAATAAATAACCTCCGCACCAATAAGAGAGGCAGCGGCTGCCGAGCAGGCTGGGATCGGATGGGAGAGGGCTTTCCTGGGCTGTATTTGTTTGTTTGTGACTGGAGCTGCAAAGTTCAGAACCAAACGTGTTGCTTTCCGGCGGCGGCGACCGCCCCATTTCACCTGCTCCGCTGACGGGGTGCCCTCCCGGCCCGGGGCGGCCCCGCCGCTCTGCGGGCCCTCTGCCTGGCATCCTCCCTGCCGCTGGGGCCGAAGGACGGGAGAAGAGCGCGGGGCTGCGTCTCTCGCCTGCCCGCCTTCCCCTCCGCGGCTGCCGGAGGGGCAACGGACAGGTGAGTGCCTCTTTCCGCACTTCTGCCCAGCACGGCGCGGAGGGTGCCTCCGCTCCGTAGTTGTCTGCTACTGCGGGAGCTGCTCATTTATCAAACTTTGCCTCCTCTTAGCTTCCGCACCCCTTGCCTTGCCATTTGCAGGAGAGCGAGTGCTGGGGGTTAATTGGTTTTGCGCAGAGGGAAGCTGGCGTGGTGGTGTCCCGCTCTGCAGAGCGCAATTCTGCTCTCACTGGGAGAGGGGGCTTGTCCGAGCCGTGCCCCCCTTCTGCCGCTCGGGGCTGCCGCCTGCCAAGAGTTCGTACCGCGGGCGCGGAGGTGGCGCGGATGCCCGGCGGAGAGAAGTTGGGTTTTTTTTGCCCTGGAGGGAGCCCAGGGGCCCGTGCAACAGGCACCGTCCTGCGGAGCGAGGGAGGGAGGGCGGGCGGCGGAGGGGCGCCTCGCCTTCTGGCGTGCCGTCACCGAGCGGACCTCTGCCCTTTTAGGTAATTTCGCTTTGTTTCAAACACCTCCAAGGATCTGCCTTGCTGGGAGCCTGTGCCGTGCGGCTGCTTCGGGGCGCCGAGAAGCAAGCCTCGGAGGCACGCCTCCCCCTAAGAAGGAGAGAAACTTGCTGCTCCGCATGAGGGACGGACAGGGTGTTTTCACCTGCCTGCGCGGAAGATGCGCGTTGGGGCACCCGGCGGCTCTGCCCTCCCCGCCGTGGGGGCACTCCCCGGGGAGGGAGGGCCAGAGAGGGCTGCGCGGCGCTGCGCGGGGCGCGGGCGCCCGGCAGGTGGAGCCGTGGGGAGCGGCGGCGGTGATATATCTCGGCTTAAGGCGGCGTTGCAAGCGGAGCCCAGTAAGCTCCGGCGCGAAGCGGCCCGGTGCCCCTGAGCCCGCACCTCCGCGGACGGAACGGGTCCTTGGGTCGGATGCGGCGGGCGGTGAGCGGGGCTGCGCCGGGCGGCTGCGGGTGCGCGCCTTCCTGTCGGGGCTGCGGGAGGCGGGCGGAGGCGGCGTGCTTCGGCGCGAACGGTACCCCTGGTCGCACGCCTGTTTCCTACCAGCAATTGTCTTTCTGGTTGTCACTGTGTACTTGGAAAAAAGATGAGATTCTAGGGGTAGTCTGTCTTAATTATCACAGAATGTATAAAAGCGTAATTGCTAAAATTATTCAATAGCGGTTAACAATTAAAAGATTATCCCAGTACTCTGCAGCTAGCAAGGAGCAGACTGTACTAATTGGATAGTTAATGACATTTAAATAGGCAGCCTTTCTTAAAATAGTAAGCTCCACTCTTCCAGGGAACTGAATAGGGTGCTAGAATATTTAATAATTATATTGCAATGATGGTAACACTTCTGAAAGGGCTGTGATAATTAAGTTGTTAGCTTGGCCAGCAGCACTGGGACAGACTTTACAGTTTTAGAGCATCAGCTAGGAGACGGCTGGACGTTAATCATTTTTCCTTTGATAGGTAAATATAGTTCAACACTTTAGTGTGAAGCCACATCAAAGGGGTGGCAATATTTTACGTATTGCCCAGTGAAATTTTCCATCTCTTACAGACATCATTTGACTGAATGAATAGTTGAACTTGCGTTTGGATCACTTGAGTTTTATGACACTTTCTGCCACATGCACTGATTTGAAATAGTTATGGTTTAATATTGGGAAGACTGGATCGGGAATGATGTAAAAATACGCCTTGTCAACCTTTAAAAACTAAGCAGCTGCCATAGGGTCTGGAATTTTTTTTTGGTAGTAATAACATACCAGTTTGAACACAGTTCTTCAATAACAAAGTGATAAATAAATTAACTTCTCTGTGTTAGAGATTATATTCTAAACCTTGGTCTCCACCTCTCATATTTCTTGGATAACTTGAAAATGTTTTATGAAAAACTCATACAGTAACTGCATAAACTTGTTGCATTTTGTTTCAAAAGTTTTCTCAGTGTAATGTCTAATAAAGATGGCAAAACAAGAAACAACACAATGTAATCTCACACTTGCTGTATCTTTTTCCCGCAGATAAAATGTTTCCCACTATCTTCATCAAAGACATATACTTAAGGAAAATGCCAGAAATGGAATTAAATAGGAGATTAAATTTAACAAATTAAATAGGAAATTCTATTTTAAGTACTATTGAAGACAATAACACATAATTAAAAACGTAAATGCACTTTTATCTACCTATGCTTTATTCGGTCAATCTTAAGTTTTCTCATCAACATAGTTTTGTCTGAGGTAAAAAAATACAGAAATAAATGAACTCCTGAAACACTGATCTAAATACCGAGAGGGCTTGGGCTATATGTCTCTCGAGTCCGTGAAAATGCTGAGCTTCACAAAAGTTATATTCACAATTGTAAAACTAGTCTTTTTGTTTGTTTGTTTGTTTGTTTTGGTGTCGGATGCTACAGTTGTCACTTAGGAATCCTTTTGTGTTGTATCCCAACCTTGCTCTTTTCTCAATTATAGATACATTTCTCAAACGCTTTCTTTATTCTTACATGACCAAATATTAAAATATTTCTAATGAGCATTGCTGGTGACTTCTGAAGCTGAAATCTATTCTCTCAAAATGTTAGTTTGAGTGAAGGTAGGGTTTGAAGTTAAGATTGGATTTCCTCCAAAACAAATGTATGACTTTCCACAGAGCTGATAAATAGATAGCTGAGTGTGTTACCAAAGATTTACAAAACACTGATGTCTTGACATCTGGGTTTGTGGAGTGTCTTTGATAAAACATGGAGTGTGATAAAACACTCAAGAGAGATTTGGGGATTTTTTTGAGGGGAAAAAAACCCCAACCCCCTAATAGAAGGATTATTTTAAAATGCTTTCCATGACATACTGGATTGTATAAAGCTGTTTTGGGGAGTTGTGTTTTTGTATTTTCCATGTACTAATTAAGATTATATCAGCACAAGTTTTATAAGAAAATGAACTCTGCTTGAAAAATCCTCCTACTGAAACATTACAGAAACATTCACCTTTTCTTTTGAGAACATCTGTGTATTTTTGCGCCTGATTTTTTCCCCAACTCTTTATCGGTAAATCTATGCAAGAAGATTCGCCACCATTATTAAGGATGTTTTTCTGTATTTCTTCCAAACTGTACCACTCGAAGTCTTTCTTTCATCCTAACATTTACAATACTAATGTTGAACTTAATGTCCTTTGTAGGTTGAAAGTACCTTTCCACTGATCTGACACTTCCAGAGGATACATTCCAATGTTTGACACGTAATATATCTAGAAAGGTTGTAAACTCGCATGTCACTATGGATAAACCCCACAATTTTGATCTTGAAAAATGCAATTTTTAATATTGGGGATAGGGTAAGGGAAGGCAAAAGTTTTTCAGTCTAATTACCATATTCATATTGCTTGTTAAATGAGGAAATGTCAACTTCTGGGCACGTGCCTTTGTCAGAACAGGAAAAGACGCTATGGTTGACATTGAAGCTACAGCATACGTTACAAATGATTCCAGGTAAAACAAATATTTAAGAAACAGAGATACAAAATATTTGTTAATTCATCCAAGTGAACAGGCTATGAAATTCAGTAGCTGAGACTATTTGTAGTATAGCTAATAAAATAATTATTATTATCTGTGATAGATACTGGAATCAGACTTCTGGAAGCCAAAACTTCTGTTTTTTTTTTAAAAAGTACACTGGCTTCATAGATGTTGACTTTTTATAAGGTTATAATAGCATTTAACTGTATTAAATATAGCAAATGAAGCTATAAACTTATAAATTCTATAGGCTTAGCAGAGTCATGGTCTGCAAATTATCGGAATGACTAAAGCATTAAATTACACTTTTATTTGTGCAATAAAGATAATTTCATACAAGACTTGACTTGCAGCTCTGTTACATTGTGAATACGTTTGTATTTCTGAAATTGCATTCTTTGATTCAGGTCCATAAAGAAACTAAGTTTTACACATGGATCTGTTACTTCTGGACTATGAATTTAACAATTTAATGAAGGATACTAACGTTTTGTCAAACAGAGAAGGCTGGTCTTTAGCACACACATGCATATCTAAATATGTGCCTATGTATGCTTGCTGAGTGAAAATCAGTCTTTAATAAACCATTGCTAGAAAGACAATCTATCTGCTTTACAAGTTGTTTTAAAGATTTAATTTATCTAGTAATTTGTACCTCAAAGAATACATCTATTATCATGTAAGAAAATGTAAGAGAGATTTGGCAAAGATTCTTTTAAAGCATGGGAAGTGTTTTAGCTATAGCGCATCCACAGATCAGCACAGGGTATTTGCAAATACTCCTCTAGAAACAAGAACGAGTCAAAGATGACACTAATTTTGTTAATTCAAATTGCTTCTCTAACCATAAGCTATTGCGGTATAGTACCTAACGGCCGTCTGCCTGTGAGGCCCCCTGAAATCTAGAACTCTTGAGAATGTCTCTTCTAATAGCTGCTAAATGTTCCAGTGTTAATTAAGAGGTAATGTAAGTGGAATCGAATGTTATGACAGCATAATGGTCTCCTGTTGAATATAAGTTCCATGGCTAAGCAGACACACTTTCAGAAAACAAGCATATTTCAGCATTGTCTCCTCAGTAGGAAGCGTTTCTGCAAAAGCCTTAAATAATCCCCCATAGAGGTCTGTTCATTGCATTTCTATTGTAGCAGTCTGAGAGCAGCATCACTTTCCCTTCATTAGTTGAATGCAGAGTTGGTTTACAGAAATCTGTAGAGCCACACACACGGGGGCTCTGCACTCCAGTCCTTGTTTGCACCACTACCCAAGACTTCCGCTAGCAGAAGCTTTTACCTCCTCCAAGGAGAAGAGAAAGTAAGAAAGTTTAGCTGTATGCTGTCGTGAATGTCATCATGACTGTTTGGCACTACTGAGGGCGGACTCAATGGTCATCCCACTGTCCATGGTCTTGACCCATATGGAATAGTTAGAGTAGGAGCACTTTGAACATAAAATGGAAGTGGTCAAGTTGCTTTTCCCTTCTGATAGACACTGATGCATTGACAAATTCTGTTCATTCAGAAATCATTCCACTTTTTAAAGTAGAGTTAAAAATCACTTTGATTTGTGACCAGTCATTCAGGCTGAAGAACTGTTCCTACACTGATCTCTCCCTTTTTATTCTAAACATGTTCTCCCTTGGGACAGGGTAAAATTGTGATGTAGCCATAATGATGTTCAAAGGAACATCAACCATTTCCAAGGGCAGGGAGCAAGGCACAATCAGGGGAAGCCAGCCAGTATGGATTGAGCTCACAGTTACCCACTTGCAAAGTTGAGGAAGAAAGAAAGATGGAGCATGTGCTAATTGACAGTGGGCAGTGCCCCTAGGTCACAGCAGGAGTGAAGCTTGTTGAAGTCTCAACTGAAACACCTCCAACTCCATTCTGAGAGACATTATCTTGGCAGCTAATTTTACTTTATGGTAGACTGACCATTATATGTACAATTTCAGATGAAAGCATTTGAACTGTTAACAAAATTATCTGAAATTGCACTGATTTATGCAGTGACAACCATCTAACATTATGACTGATGAAACCCATTTAGGCCCTGTTCCCGTGGACACTACATACATGTTTAATCTGATGACAAGCCCTGCTTGTATTTTTAGGACTACAACTTGATAGAACAAGAGATATGAAGCATCATTTTTATCAGAAGCTGAATCTGTTTAATGCTTTTCATTTTGGAAACTAACAACTTTAATTTTCATTTCGGTGTCTCTCCGACTGGCAACGAGTCATACCTCAGCCACTGCCTATAGCACAGTTTCGCTCACCTGCTAACCCCTGGAAGTCATTGGGGTATAATTTGTTCTTGGACAGAAGAGATTACTAAAGCTAATTTTATGATATGTTGGAATAAAAGATCACATTCAAGGAACATACAAGTCCTGTCAAGGTAATTTTAAAGTATTTCTAACTATTTGCTGCAGTGAAGAGGATAAAATACAGGGTTGAGAATCAAAACGGACTAGCTGGTGGTCTAAGGGGAAATCAAGCTTTGGAGGGAAGAGGTGATAGTTAATAGAGTTCTGTCCTTTTTAAAATTTTTTTTCATTTCTGCCAATCTGCTGCTAATTTAGGGTGTGGGCAGAGGACAGCCTGTGAATTACATAATGTGGGTAAGAAGATACTGTCCATTCACTTAAAAGCTAGTGTTAATTTAATTGGATTTTTAGCTGCCTTTCAGACTAAGCTGCACATGTATTCCTAGTCCATTGGAGCAGGAAGTAAAATATGCTCATTTGCAACTGCAAGACTAATTAATTTTACTTCACTTTGTAAAAGATTTATTGTGGCTTATGTGTCCCTGGGAAAAGGAGTTGTAGAGGGTTGTACAGTGCTGTAGCATTAATTTTTTTTTTTAAATAAAGATTGACTAGTTAGGGCTTACTTCAGCAATAGCTAGGATTAGCAGAACTGAAGCACAGGTAGAATAAGCGTGAGGTTACACCATCCTTCCTTATACTCACTAATAAATACTTGTAACAGTGAGTATTCACTCATACATGCTCTTTGATTTCTCATGCAAAAATTGGGGAAGAAACTACCCAAAAAGAATGAGAGGAGATTGCATGGGACTGATTGGCAAACTAGCAGCAGCTGTTACAGCAATCAAGGGGGATGACAAATAGTCATTCTTTAGTAGGAACTGAAGGAGGGAGGATTGGATTTAACATGAAGAAGAAAAAAAGAGGAGTGATGAGAACAGCTAAAGAAAGTTTTTAAATCCTACCTTCACAGAAGTTCTTGGGACAAAGTTTAGTCTCTTGAAGAGAACTGGATGTGCTGTAGAGTGCATGAAGTAAGTGTCTGAATTGCAAACAGAACATGGATTCTTTGGGTTTCAGCTAGGTGGGGGAGAACTGCTCTTTATATACATAGAGTTTACTCCATGCTATGTGGTCTCGTGTTCTTGGAGAACAGGAAAAGCTTTTAGCAATTTCTAAAATTTTCTGCCCTTGTTTCCTTTTTATAGACTTTCATCCTACTGTCTTTTTCTCTGCCTTTGTTTTCTTTACTTCTGTGATTCAAGAGCAAGAGGATCTGAAGATAAAATTGACCTAAACTGAAAACTCCCTGAACCAGTAGAATTGACTGGGGCTGTGATCACACTCAATTTCACACTGCTGCTAGTGTCATGTAGAGTAATATTGTGAAGGATTCTGTCAATTTTTGGTTCAGCTGCTAGTTGTCATAATGGTAAAGAATCACAGGGAGAGTCGCTATCTTCAGTCAGTGAATGAGAAACTTTATTAGAGAAAGGAAAACTGGTATTTTCTCTGAAGCTTTCTTTTCTCCCTCATTATAAAGCTTTCACATAGAATCTTTTCATTTCCTGACTGAATATCTGCAGCTGATTTTTCAAAAACTGTACATGACATTTGAAGTCTTGGCTCCATATGTATTTTTCTTGATGGAAAAGTTAAATTGTTCCAACTCTTTGGCTATTCATTTCTACTCGCTAACAACCTTCTCAGTTGAATTCTTTAGATTGGTTGTGTATAGTTCTCTAAACTGAGTAATTCCGTGCCACAAAAAACCCCCGCAACCTGTGAGATTTTTAACCATATTGAATCACCTCAGTGCCCCCAAATAGTTTTGCTGGTGCAAATGAGGGTGTAGAGTAAGGGCATGACCTCCTTCAGGGAGGGAAGAAGAGGTGGGATCTGCTTTAGCCAGCCTTGCCATGAGAATAAAAATCTGTAGAATTTGCACTTCATACTTGGTATCATCTATGCTCTGCAAGCTGAAGGTTTTCTGATGGTTTCATTACTATCTATAGTCTCTGTTCTGTCTTAACAGCTAGAAACCAGGTAAGAAAGCAGAACACGCGCATTAAATTCAGTATGGATTTTGTTTTTTCCTTGTAATGGACATAAGATTCCAGAGGCTTGTCAAAATATATGCACTTGCATATACGGCACATTTGGTAACATGTAAGAACATTTGTCCCTATTTAGAACTTCAGAAAATGTAGTTGAAGTTATTAATGTTTGGTGGGGCTTTTTGTTTATGTTTTTTTCATTCATCCATGTGCTACTATAATGTCTATTCCTTAGTTGGGATTTCATGGCTTTCAGATCACATACTGAAGTTTTTACTTGCTATTTATGTATTAATAACTCTTGGTACAATGTAAGTAGTGTGTGGCTATCTACTGTAAATAATTCTTTGCAAAGGAAACTTCCCATTGCTGCTTTTGTTTACTTGTCTTCTATTGTAGTCTCATCTGTTTCTCAGGGGCAACTGTACTTCTGCTGTTATTGCAGTTATCTGCATTTACAACTTGGAATTGAATTCACTGTGGTCAGCCCGGACTGCGATACCCTGAGCTTTCCGAGTGGCTATCCCTTTCTCTGAGTCTTTGTCTGAGTCTGTGTCTTTGCCCTTCACCTCTCCACAGAAATGCTCCGAAGTTGATATTTTGGGAGCCAAATCTGAGTCTCACACAATCCTTTTTGTGAATAACCTGTAAGCCTGGAAAAAAGATCTATTGTGGAATCTGTGTCTCAGCCCTTCTTTCTTATCTTCCTCATAGAAACTGGAAAGCACGAGGAAAAGATGAAGTAACTAGATAGTGTTTTTAAGATAAAAAATACAGTCTATAGCCTAAAATTATTTCTTCATTAGTGCACAGATTATGATCTGTTTAAGAGCTGTTCTCAGTGGTCACACTTTCAGAATAACGCAAGAAGCATATTGCTTGGGGTTTTTCTGAAAGCTAATTTGAAGCTAGTGAAGGAGAAGTGCTAGCTGTATGAAAAGCTTGTCAACTTACCCAGGGAAAAGATGCACACTGGGTAGATAGGTATAAGGCTCTATTTCACCACTGTCACTACAATCCATCTCAATCTTACTTTTGGGAGGCCACTTCTAAGTTTAATGTCAATTTGCGTTTTTGGTGAACACGTTTCTTTTTCTTCACTGCAGTGAATATAGTCTTACTTATTAGAAGACAGCATTTTTGAAATGCCTATCATGCTTGTAAAAAATACCTACAGTGAGAAAACATATGTGGTAAAATGTAAGCTATAGAAAATCATATTGCATGCTGAACTGCCAGCAATTTCAGCCCTGGTAAAACAAAAAACCCACAACCTACCCTGAAGTTATCCTACATTTCCCTAACATGCCTTCAGTACTCCAAGATGATGAATGAACGTCTTTACATGTCTAAAGCCTGCTGAGTCTGGACTCTGAGGGGATCCACAATAGAAGTTTAAATGTCAGTAAGAATTTTTTTGTTTAAATGCCCTCAATAACTACAGTAAAAATATTGCTTCATGGGGATGAAAATGCATGTCATAAGCAAGATATTTCAGGAATTGTGCATTCAAACTGCTATCACGAGCTCCATTTTTACAAAACAAAAGCTTTCATCATTCAGTGAAGACAGTACTTTGTACCATCTTCAGAGAACAATACCAAACCTGTCTGGCTGAATTCTGTATTAACCATCTTTTAAATGTTCAAGGGTGTTATGCTATGTAATGTGCAGAAATAATGTACTGGATTATAGCTGCAGTTCCTCAAAATCAAGAATCAGTCTGTTATCCAATATACTAGTTTTTGCAGTGAAATAAAAGGACAGCTCTGTGACACTTTGCGAAGTAAAAATTGTACATACTTTGCTGTCTGTGATTTTGCTACCACAACACTCTCCTCCTCAGAACTCTGCCAAATGCTACCAAATCTACTGCATATTGTAAATATTACAGTGGTAGGTCCTCTCTATTTAATATTTTATTGTTTTTGCTGCTGTGAAAACAACTAAAGGCAAGTAGCTTTTTATGAGTAATTAATCTTAACTCACTGATAACTTAAGGGTTTACATGATTTGAGGGTTGTCACTGTGTAGAACACATATACTTTGTACACTGCTGGTTTGCTTGCTGGTGAAAAACTGCCTTGAAAACATCCTTCCTTTCACTTTTGACATAATTATTGCATACTTTGCTCCTTTCAGTTCCTTTCTTGGGACTTTTCATTATGAAACTCTTTCTATTTAAAAGAAATGCCATGTTTACTCTGGATATGTAATCCTTCTGTCATAATTAAAGCAAAGGCAGAAAACAACAATAAAAAGCCCATATTTCTCTCTCTCTCTCTCTCTCTCTCTCTCTCTATCTCTCTTTTCCATGCTTTTCTCTTTCGTTCCCCTCTTCCNTGTTCTATGTACATATTTTATTAGGTTATTGGTCCTGAAATCCCCTATGAAAAAAATGCTGAACGCTAGACTATATCAGACTGGAAGCTAAAGTTTTACCTTGCTGCTGAACCAGTAATTTTTCTTAGTTATCTTAATATTGTGAACTTACACTTTTTCACATTTTCTCTGAAGGTGGTCAAATAAAAGGCATAACGATTTTTTTTT
>VZTU01021518.1:0-12084 GCA_013400835.1 Zapornia atra | reverse complement strand
ACCTGGAGATAGACCCATTGACCGCCATATTGTATATTGTATATATTGTATAAATATATTTTTTATCATTAATATATTGATAGGTACTCAGATGTGACTTCCTAAGAACTTCAAGAAGTTAGACTTTCTGTAAGTTTCCGTAAGAATGAAGATCACAGAATGATGCCCTTCCTTCAACCACTTCGCCACTTCGCAGGTCATTTCTCTGAAGAGAATGTCATTTGCATTGTCATTGCTTAATATGTTTTTGATTTAAAAAAATAAAATAATCTAATGGTAGATTATCTGAAGATGAAAACTAGATGTTTTTCACTTATTAGGAAGAAGAAGAAACCCATAGCAGATACATATAGATAAATTGTTTTGTATTTATGCAAGATAAATTTTGGTGAAACTCCCATGATTCTTTTAATCTGCCTACAGTATTAAGTAGTATTAATGTAATGAAAATAATAATGTATTCAATCTGCTATCTGTGCTAGCAGTAAATTGATAACAGTATGAAAGAATTCAAATGCAACATGCCTTGCCTAAAAAATGGTAAGACTGTAAAATAGGAAGTCCCATTGCCCAACTGTGAGGCAACATGTAGTTGAATAACTTGACATCTGATTAGCTTTAGTAATGTAAATGAGACCCACATGCTGCATTTCAGTTTTACTTTTGCTTCCTGTCCTTTTGCGAAAGATGTATTATACTTGTCCATAGCAGGTTCACTGTCCTATCATGAGCTAGCACCACTTTTCTGTACCATGTGTTGATGAGTGGCATTTATACCTCAGTTCTCTTCCTTCTTTTTACAGTATTTGCAGGTTACAGTAAATGGTTATCAGTCTCACAGGTTGTGTCTAAACTAATCTGTGGGTGTGAATGCAGTGTGAGTGAAAACCATGATTCCAGGTAATTCAGGTTAGGGAGCAGGGCTAGACAGTTGCTCTGGTCTGATCAGATTTCCTGGGAGCTGAGAGAAGAAGAGAATATGATTTGTATCGGTCATAAAATGAATGCTAATTAAACTGAAGGAAACAAGTGCTTCGGTATTTGTGCAAAATCTAATTTTATGAACTGTTCGAGAGTCATACTTTCCCTGTGAGTTTTCCCCTCCACTTCCTTCGAAAATGCATGAAGAACATTTCTAATATATTTATATAGCATGTATTTGAAAAGTAATAAAACCTTTAAGAGTAATTTTAATGTATTTTTAAAAAAATACTGTTATGTGCATTAACACATTGCAATAAACCAAACTTTTGTTGGAATATCCTCTCACGACAGACAAAAATTACAAGTACTTATGGAGTCTTAAACAATAACATAATAACATAACATAAGATGTTATTGTATGTAAAGTTAAAAGTTAATCTTCAGATTTAAATCTGGTTGATGAGTGAAAAATAAAATAACATATTCAAGCACCTAATTCATTAAGTTAGACCTGTAAGCACAACTACATCAGCATCTAATTTAACTTTTAAATATTGACAAGTATTTACATTAAAATGAAATATACTTGGTTTTATCTTCCTACTTGTTCTTTCTTATAAATGTACCAGATAAAAAAACCCTGAAATTAACTTCCAGTACCAAATGGGAGCCTACACGAAAAATAGGGAGGGACTAATTATCAGAGACTGTAGTCATAGCAGAAGGGTTAATGGGTTTAAGATGAAGGAGGGGAAATTTAGATTAGACATTATGAAGAAATTCCTTACTGTGAGACTCGTGAGGCACTGGCACAGGTTTCCTGGAGAAGCTGGGTCTGCTCCTGGATCCCTGGCAGTGTTCAAAGGTAGGTTGGATGGGGCTTTGGGCAACCTGGTCTAGCGAGGGTGTCCCTGCCCATGGCAGAGGGGTTGGAACTAGGCTTTGAGATAGGCTTTGAGATCCCTTCAATCCCAACAAGTCTGTGATTCTATGATTTTATGATTCTATGATTGATTCTGTGATTGCTGACCTATATATAAGTATCTACATAGCAGCCATTTTCTCAGACTTTGCCTTGCTCAAACCAGAACTGATAAGCCTTTCCTACTACAGATACTCCTAGCACACCTGTGAAAATAAAAGAATGTGCCATTATTTAATTTTATAATGAAAGAGCTGAAGTCTGTAAGTGATCTTAAGGTGGTAAGAAAAAATGCCTATCAAATTAATACTACCACAAGGTAATTTATGAGAAAGATAGACAAACCAGTTGTTTTCAATTGTTGTTGCTTCATATGCTGCTGTGAAGTGACTGGATTTATGCCCTCCAGAATAGAAAGGAATGGGATGGGATGGCATATTTTAGGTGGAAGGGACATATAGTAATCATCTGGTCCTACTTCCTGACCACTGTGGGACTGATCAAAAGTTAGCTGAGAAGCTGTTTCTATGTGAATCTGATCTCTGCATATATAAGTTTATATAAGTTATATAGGTAAGGCATAGCAGAAATCTGTGTCACTGACGATACTCAAGAGCAGAGTCTGGTGATAAGACATATACAGTCCATTGTTCTGACATCACAGTTTCAGATGTGGATGGAAGGTGTCTCAGTGTAGAAGTCCAAGCCTCCTGCCTCTTGCATGAAACCCCGCAAATTAACATGCTGCTGGACATGTCTGGGCAGGCCCCCCATGAGGCAACTTTGCGGATGGTAAGAAATATGACATGCCTTTCCTATGGAAAGGAAGTGCTCTGTAAGAAACGTGCAAACATTGATAGACTCAAAAAGCAATTTAGGGTTTCAAATGAAAGAAAAAGTTGCAGGCAATGAAACTGAAGGGACCTCATCTCACATACGCACTCTAACTTGTTAAAAGTAGGATTTTTAATAGCTCTTGCAACTGTTTAGAATAA
Source organism: Zapornia atra (assembly GCA_013400835.1). NCBI lineage: Eukaryota > Metazoa > Chordata > Aves > Gruiformes > Rallidae > Zapornia > Zapornia atra. The sequence continues at coordinate 9,243 of VZTU01021518.1, read as the reverse complement.
AATAAATTTGCAGATTTTACCCTAGATACATTGAGGCAGGAACAGGTGAGTGCTGCTTGTCAGTGATATCATCATAAACCAAAAAGAAATCTTTCTGGAATGGCCCTCTGTTCAAGCCCTGGATGATTGCACATTCCTGAAAACATCAGTGGTAATTTGTTATGACTATGAGGAATTGTGTTCCCACTTACTGCATGTTTAAGCAACAGCAACCACTCAGATCCTGTATTTTGTATATTTGTTACCTCATGCCTTGTATGTTACTCTGAAAGAAAGAAACCACATGTAATAAGAGACTGTGCATTATCAATGGTGACAATAGCAAATAAAAACTGCAAGGGGCTATGATATATCTACCGTTGACTGCAAGATCCTCTGGATTTAACAAATCAGCTTCTCAGAAATCTGCTCATCTGAAAAGCAGCTGTTTGCCATATGGATCAAAACTGAGTTTGGCAAACGGAAACATTTCCTCATGCCCATCTGATTTTCATGTAGTCGTATATCTGAATGTTTAAGGGCGGAGTTTGCTGGTCTACTGAAAGTGGTTCATCTGACAAGTGTTTATTTTGAATCACAGTTTTCTTCTACTTTTTTTTTTTTTCTTTTACTCAGAAGGTTCTTCTCCCACAGAAAACTTAAAGCAAAAAGCCTTCAACCCAAAACTTAATAAAATAATCTGAAAAAAATGAAATACAGCAGAAAAGCGAGGGAGAAGTATTTTTTAATTTTAACCAAAATAAACCAAATAAAATATTCCGGGTGAAATTATGGCTCCAAGGAAGCACGAAACACTTTATTTCTTGAAACTTCCAAATACCAATAAAATTCAATAATTCAGTTAAAGAATGAAAGAAGATACTGACTGAGAGTTATAATATTATCAAGAAGCATTAATATTAGTAATACTTAAAACTGTTGATAAGGAAGTTAAAAATTTACCTAATTATGGTTTAAATCTGTTAAACAGGATTATGCAAATACCTTAAAAAATACTTTCTCCATATGAGTTATAAACCTATGAGAATGTAATATTTTTTTTTAGTTACAGACTTCTAACACTGCTCATGCAAAGCTGTCACAGCAGATTTCACGGTTTTAATGAATGAACAGAGCCTCACAACACCTTCTGGATATTATGGATAAGAATTGTTGTAACCAGTAGCTAAAGCAAGTAGGATAAAGAAATTTATTCATGTACATAATGCATATCCAGATTTACATATTATGTTCACATGTCCCCATATGGATTCCGACAGTAACAACACAAATCATAGAACATCAGAAAGATAAAAAATATATAAAAATTTGGTAAGGTATTATTGTGGATTCATTTATAGCTTTGGTGCACTGTCCTCAGATCCAGAACACTGGTTTTACTGACCTCTTGAGCTCTTGACTCATGGCTTATTTAATCAGAACCATAGCTGCACAGGAAATTATTTTTATTATCATAAGAGTTGTTTGTTTTTGGTTTTTTTCTTTTTTGCTTTTCTAGGTTTTTCCTGTCTTTGATGAAATATAAAAATCTGATATTTTTGAGAAGTAATATTAAAATACATATTGCATTACAGCAGTTGAAATGGCTCAATCTATTTTAATTCTGCTCTATATTACAGTACTTTCTGTTACACATTAGTTATGATTTTAATTTTAAATATCTGAAACATCTTTGAACTGGAAAATGTCATTTAAATTCTAATATCTATAAAAAAGTTTGGATTGTTTTATAATTTCAGAGCTCCTTAAAAATAGAATAAAGAGGCTTGTAGAATATAATGTTTCTTTGGTTTTGCCTTTGATTTCAATCTATGTTTAAAATACGTGCCCTGCATATTGCCAGTGAGTTTTAATTAATGTTCAGTATTCTGTAAGTAGTTTGATCTAACTTCTATATACATTATGTATATTAGCAATAGAGTTAATTTCTTTATTGATTGTGTTACGGAAGTTTAATGCATTCAAAATAACATTCTCAATCATATAAAGGTGTCAAATCTACTAGATTTTATCATTCTCTTTTTGGAGCTCTCTTCACCTTGGTTGCCATCAACTGTGGTAAAAGGCAAAGATTGTAAGGGTTTGGTTTTTTTTAAAAAAAATAGGATATTGTTCCTGTAAAAAGAATCTATAACCCAGAGTTGGATGTCTGAGCTACTTAGACATATTTTAGAAGTTACATCATATTCTAGATTGCAAATATTACCTTAGCTACCTTTGTTCACATTGGTACATTCACATAACAGAGTAGGACAATTCAGAGGTAGCACAGTGCTGTGCCTAACAGTCTTAATCTCTGAAAGTATAATTAGCTCAAATCTGACACAGGGATGCTATGCCTCTCCTATTTCTGGTTCTAGAAATAGGTGCAATCCTGGAGTTATATTTACATATAAACACGTTTACATATATGCGAACTGTACCCTGAGCTGCTTAACAAGAAGCATGAATAGCAGGTCAAGGGAGGGGATTCTATCCCTCTACTCTGCCCTGGAGAGACCCCACCTGTAGTACGGCATAAAGATCTGGAGTGAGCAGAACAAGAAAGATGTGTAACTGTTGTAGTGAGTCCAGAGGAGGGTCATAAAAAGGATCAGAGGGCTGGAGCACCTCTACTATGAAGACAGGCTGAGAGAGTGGGGCTCATTCAGCTTGGAGAAGGGATGGCCCCGAGGAGAACTTATTGCAGCCTTTCAGTACCTAAAGGTGCTACAGGAGAGATGGAGAGGAACTGTTTAGAAGAGCATGTAGTGATAGGACAAGGAATAATGGCTTTAAACTGAAAGAAGGAAGGTTTGGATTGCATATTAGGAAGAAACTCTTCCCCATGAGGGTGGTGAGTCCCTGGCACAGGTTGCTCAGAGAAGCTGTGGCTGCCCCTGGATCCCTGGCAGTGTTCAAGGAATGGGGCTTTGGGAAACCTGGGCTAGTGGAGGGTGTCCCTGCCCATGGCAGGGGGTTGGAGCTAGATGAGCTTTGAGGTCCCTTCCAACCTAAGCCATTCTGTGATTTGATGATTCTATGTCAGTAAAGATAGATTAAAACAAGAAGTGAATTGTAAATGTTTAACCATAGGGATTAATTGATATTTTTCTCCTGAGGTATATTCTTGATTCATGGTTTCTTTTCAGTGTCAGGTAATTAGAACCTTTAGGTGAAACCATAGATATTTAAAACAAATACTGAAATAATCACAGAATCATAGGGTTTGGAAGGGACCTTGAGAGATCATCGGGTCCAAACCCCCTGCCAAAGCAGGCTCTCCAGCTCATATTGCACAGATAGGCATCCAGACGGCTCTTAAGCAGCTCTAATGCACCTCAGGTCCTTCTTTTTCTGTGGTGTGCATAGAAGAACACTCAGGAAATGTGAGTTAATCGATCATTGTTGCCCAAAAATTGTTACTGACAATTTAACACTGAAAAAGTCTTAAATTCAGCTTGCTGAGCTGCAGGCTTGACTCAAGCTTGAGCGCTTTATTGAGTTATTGTGTTGTCTGTCTTTCAAACCAAAATCTGATGTCTACTGTATATTTCCTACAAATTCCTGAGGATTCTGTTACATCATAAAGTTATGGCAGTTTCCTGTGTGTCCATTTGTTTCACGATGACTTTCTAATGCATTAGAAAGCTTCTGGTGCACAAGAGCAAAATAATTTCTGCCCTTTACATGCTTTTTGCCTCCTTGGCTGTTTTTATCATAATTCTTAGCACTATTTTCCTGTTCTCATCTGTTAATTTCAATATCCTCTTGCAATCAAAATCAATGAGCAAATTTCAACTCACAGGAGTTATGTTGAAGGCACTCAGAAAGGGAGGCATCTGACTGAGGCAAAGTAAATACTTCCAGATTACTTGAGGGCAACCTGAAAGATGCCTAGAAAGTTTCTTCGATTCAGCCAGATTAGTTGTGCTCCAAAATGCCTATTTATTTCTAACAATGCTAGAATGTAATCAGGTGATTACCAGAGACAGAATTGCCAAAAATATATACACCTAGCATTAGATGAAATGAATACTACCAAAAATTAATAGTTAAGTAGAAGTGAAAGACCAATGTAAACATTTCTGTGTAGTCATTATAGGTTTTATTAAGTTTTATTGTGACCTGTCAATATATGTATACCACGTTACATTGCAAAATGACATGTGTGTTTTTTACTGCACTGGTGTTTGTGCAATGTGGCAGGTAGCTGACAGCAGCACAGGGACAAACAGGTGTGCTGTCAGGAGGAAGCATGTGCACCCAGGAAGCTGGACTTCCTTTGATAAGGCTGGAGAACTACAAGACAGAAATATGTAGGAAATGTGGGATATAACAGATCAGAAAAACAGTTTGAGTCAAGCAGAAATATATGGTTTCCCTTCTGTTTATCATAGGATTTTAGGTGTCAATGATCTGCCTCCCTTCTTGTAACACTTTTACAGACTTCCTGGTATCTAGAATATATTTGAATGTTTTCTTATGTTCCTTATTTTCCACTTTTTTTCCCTGGTGTGTACATAAAAATGCCTTTTAAAATGGATTTGTGGGTAGGCAACCTTCCATTTCAAACACAGATGATACATCTGCATTTATTATTTAGACACGTTAAGTGAAAGAACTTTTTACAATGTATTGTAACTATACTTTGTTCTCTCTGACATCAAATTTGGATATGATACAGCGACTCTTTTATTTAAAATAGGATATTTGTGCTCTGTTACCTAGTTTAAAAAAAAAAAAGCAAACAAACTGGTTTATCCCTTCATGGCAGTTTTTACCTACAAGGAAGGTTGTGTCATTGCCTTTTTCATCAAGTATGTGATTGGTCTTGGCTTAAACAGTGTTGATGCATGGCTGAAAAATGCTCTCCCTTCCTGTTGCAGTTAGGGTTTGTTTGAATACTCATTTCACCATGGCTGCTACTTCACTGGAATTTTTGCTGGCCAGATGACCTATGATTCTCAGTTTCAATGTGTACTTTCCTGTCTCAAAATTCTCTTCTTTTAATTATATCACAAAAGCTAGCTCTTCTTTCAGATTTGATTTTACAAGGCTGAGAATTGTATTTAATCAATTTTGTTGTATTTTGGCTCAGGATAAAATTAAATGGGTTTTCCACTTTATGAGGTTTTGATCAATAGCCTGCAAGTTATTTTGTAGTCAGATTCCTTTGATGTACCTTCTCTATTTTGATAAAAATAGTCCCATTTGCCTCAATTCCAGAAAGTTTTGAATACATGTCTAAAACCATGACTACTTCCATAGATATAAATTAGGAGATAAGCAAGGATTTAAATTTCATAACCTTTTCAAAGGTGTCATACAGAAAAACTAGTTTATATTATTGACAATGAAGAATGAAGTTTAGGGCAAACCTAAAAGTCACTTGTGCTACACCTTTTCTAAAGCATAATGGAATTATGACTTGTGAGAATTTGGATGCCAAGTAATCTTTTCCATGCTTTCCTGAAGATAAGCTTCTATGTAAAAGAGAAAAATTTGGAATTACAACAATTCTTATGACAGTTTCTGCTTTTTGTCCCTCACACTGCTCTGAGGCTTATACAATATCACAAACTGGGGGGGCAAATTCCTGATGTTTCCATCTGTAATGTCTGCTCCCACTTATAACACCTTCAGATGTCATCTTTGTGACCAGTGTAAAAGCTGGTCTCCAACTTTAACCTCTATGTTTTAACTTCTCTCTAACAGGAGAGCCTTGGAAATAAAGATTTAATAGGCTGCTTTTTATTGTGCCAGTACTTTGTACTGGAAGATACACTTATGTAAGTGATGGGACATTTCAAGCTGCTATTAGTCCTCTACCTCCTTAGAAAGTGTCTTTGAAAATCTATTGCACTTTGAAGAAGTATAGTTCTCTGTGTTGTAAAGTGGTTAGCATATCTCAGTATGTCACTTAAAATGTCTGCTAGCTGGGGTTATAGTTGCTAAATTTTGCCCCCAGATTCATAATACTTTATAAACTTTTCTTCTAGGGTTTGTTTAGAAGGCCAAATATTAAATAATAAATCTTAGCCCACAGTCAGTAGACTGTGAGACTTCTGTAATTGTGTGGGGTTTTAGGAGAGAGAGACAGAGAAAGAGAAGAAAAAGGTAAGAAAAAAGAAAAAAGGTAAGAAAAAAGCAGAAAAGCAGAGAGAAGGTTAATATGAGACACTGATAGAGTGTGAGAGAGAAGAAGAATAGAAAGAGGAATAGAGAAAAAGAGAAAAAAAGAAAAAAGAAGAGAAAGAATGTGAAAGAGAAAGTGAAAGTGGAACAAGAAAAAGAGAAAGAAAATTAAAGGAAAGATTAAATTCTACAGTGTCAGCTACTGGTATTGAGGCATATAAGTGGTTTACCAGAGTAATTAGTGCTCTATGTTTTTTTAAAATGTGATTTACAGGATTCACAATTTGGGTTAATGCCTCCTGTTAAAAATTGGGAGATTATTTCCAGATTGAGTCAACTTTCTACACCATCCTTTACATGGAATGAGTCATCCTCATCATAAAATACAGATTAATTGTACGTACTGTACTCAGTATTTTAATCTTGGTTAAAAAAACACCAGATTATATTTCTTTTTTCCTGGACAGGCTGTAAGAAAAGTATTAAATGTTGTTCATCTCAAGCTGAGTGACATAGTCCTCTATTTCCTGTGGGTGCTCAATGCACATTCTCAGTGGTTTATTTGAAGTGCTTCCATAACTGAGGGACATGTGCATAAAATAATCTCAGGCAAAAATAAAGACTTTTGCCATTGCTCTTCAATATGTGAATTGAAACCATATTGTTTTATCTACTGGGAATACATGAAGAAATACACTGGAATGGTAAAAAATAGCTAATCAGATATGTGGCATGCAAATCGACATTTCTTCAGAACTGACGGTCTTATTTTCTTGTAGCAAATTGTTTATTCTAGTGTTTATATGAAAATCAAACAATGGACAGAGGGGCTCTTGGGGTTTGGTTTGTTCTTTTGTTATGGATTTTTTCCTTTCTTCTTAAGAAAAAGTAATAAAATTGTAACACTGAACATTTGTGATGCCACAATATATGAAAAAGGTATTATTTTTTCAGGATTTTATATGTGAAAAATGTTGTACCACAAGTAAAAAGCAACTCACAAAATCATATATTTGAAAATTTCTTGTCTAGCTGATTTACATTGGAATCTTGGTAGGCTGCATAAAAAGAGAAAAAATCATAAATCACTGTAAAGATAATTAATTTCATAACACAAAAAATTGGATGACCATCAGATGTTGTCAGGTTGGAAAACATTCTAAGGAAATTTCACTGCAAACTTGTTCTGTTTTTATACTTTTCCCTAGGCAACCTTCATTGATTACTGTCAGATTAAATTTCTTGTCTATGTGGACTTGTCATTCAACCCAATCTGTAGATTCAAAAATTAAAAAGCAGTGCTACTGATCTCAGGAGCTAAATATACAATAAATATTAGCCTGTATATTGACATTTTAAGAAAGACTTCAAAAAACCTTGCAGTAACAAAGTCAGAAATTACGTGACTCAATTTAGGATAGACCATGACTGCAATTTAGCAGAAAAAAACCCAAATAACTGAACTTTTCCATAAAAGTTTTTCTATGCCACTATTTAAAATGCATTTTTTGCTTTATATGTATTCATATCAATCTGACTTTATCAAGAAGATAATTGCTTATTTATTAGCAGTATTGCTCCAAATTAAAAAAAAAAACAAACAACAAACCAAACCAAACCCCCAAAAAACAAACAACCAAACTTTTTATTTAATTCATAAGTTTAATTTTGGACATAAAGAATGGGATCAAAACTTTGGTAAAGTTGAGCAAAGCTGATACAAATGAAGAGACAGTTTTAGAATTGTAACTTGAGGCCACAGACAATTGAATTCTGCTTCAATTTTATTTTTGTTGCAGAAGTTAGTAGCAAAATTCACAGCAGAAGAATATGCTAAGGCAAGAATATACTCTGTCCCTTTTAAATGTGCAGTGAAGCCTAATCTTCCATGTTCAAATTTCACTTACAAGAAAAAAGCTTAGCAACAATTAATTTCTGAAAGTGGGGAATGGTACGTCCTAAAAATAGGCACCCTAGTGTTGAGGTATGGAATACTAAAAATAGCATAGAGAAAGTTATTGGCATGGCAAATGTAGAGCAATTACACTGTTCTCAGTGTCATTTCCATACCAGCGTTGCAATACCTGTTGTAAGATCTCTGAGCAACAAAACTGTAGTGAAAAAGGTTTGTCTTTAGTATATAAAGAAATGGAAACTGCTAAGAAATGTAACGATTTGCCCTAGTCTTCCTTTGAGAGTTCCTGTCCTGCAGCCACATGTCTCTTTTCCCTACTTGCCTATTTTCTAGTAGCTGCTTTACAAAGCTCATATCCTAAACAAGGAGACTTTGATTCAAATAAAGTACCCAATGCTTGTTCTTGAAAAGAATTCAAGCTGAGATTCCTCCTCTGATAACATCTTTTCTGAAGTCTTGGCAAGCTTTCTGTCTTGGGGGTTACAAACCTTAAACCAGGAAAGATCAGTGCTTTATGGCTGTGAATTGTGAGTTCTTTTTTGTTGCTTGTGTTTTCTCTGAACTGCTATTATTATGCCCTCATGTCTGGGAGATTGCTAGGAGATTGAGGAATCCTTGTTTAGGTTTCTTCCTAAAATCTTTAACAGCACCCTAGGTAGAAATTCTACTCTTTGATATGAAATCCTAGAGAATTTACTCTTGACAAGTAAGTTCTGGAAGTCTTCATTCTCTGGAATTCAAAAGGCTAATGCTTCTGTCTCTGGGTTTTCCAATTGCTGAAGTTATTCCATAATGTATAATTCACAGTTGAAGTCCAGATTAACTTTATTATTTGTCCCTCTAAACATTTTGAAAATGCATTTAAAAATGTCTACCAATCTGAGATATATTAATAGCAGTTTTATAGCGATATCTCTTTTTTTTTTTAGACCTCCGTATGATAATTTTTTGTAGCTCGTCATTCAGGAAAACTTTTGGTAGGGACTTCCCATGTCTCAGTGATGCTTTTTCTGCAGAGGTGTCACATTGGAAGTTAAGGACCCTTTGCTGCCTGCCAACCATTTTACCGCTCCTAAAGCATATACTACAGAGATCCTCTTTTAAACTTTGCCCAACTTTAAAGCACACATTTTTACATTAAATATTTTATAATATAAAAGTAAAATATCCTGATTTGAAGCCCTTCAATTTTTTTTTTTTAAAGTTTTTTT
>VZTU01021517.1:6715-20402 GCA_013400835.1 Zapornia atra | reverse complement strand
CTTACTGAGGGTGCACTCAGTTCAGAGTGCAGAGTTCAGAGGAAGCCATGAGGATCACCAGAGGGCTGGAGCACCTCTCCTATGAAAACAGGCTGGGAGAGTTGGGCTTGTTCAGCCTGGAGAAGAGAAGGCTCTGGGGTGACCTAATTGCTGTGTACTGATATTTAAAGGGGCCTACAGGAAAGTGGGAGAGGGGCTGTTCACCAGGGAGTGCAGTGACATGACAAGGGGCAATGGCTTCAAGCTGAAAGAGGGCAGGGTTAGATTAGACATTAGGAAGAAATTCTTTACTATGGGTCGTGAGGCCCTGGCACAGGGTGCCCAGGGAAGCTGTGACTGCCCTTGCATCCCTAGTAGGGTTCAAGGCCAGGTTGGATGGGGCTTTGGGCACCCTGGGCTGGTGGAGGGTGTCCCTGCCCATGGCAGGGGGTGGAACTAGATGGGCTTTGAGGTCTCCTCCAACACAAAGCATTCTACAATTCTAAGCATTCTAAAGTTACCTGTAATAGCTGTAGTTCACTCAAACGAATCCACATTTCTACTTGACAAGCTTCTCATCAAAGATGTCTCACCAAGGAAAGATCTCATTTTATAGGTGGAAAAAACCACAGAGGACTCTTGCCTAAACGAAAAACTGGAACAGAGTCCTGGTGTCCCAGATGCTTGGTGCTCCATCAATGGGGACACAAAAAGCAGTTAATGCTGTTTGTTGCACTGACAGCTCTGCAGCCCATGCTATCCCTGTGCACCAGTTCCTTTGCCTGATATTGAAGTGCTTCAGAACGTTGTGCAGAAGAGAGAAATCCTACTTACTACCATTCATTAAAAAGAGCTCGTTCCACTCTTTCAAAGGTCAAAGTATAGTTTCTGGGCATATTCTGAGAGCAAAATTCGTATTCAGCCTCCCTGAAAATCCAAATCAGGCTCAATTTTCAGAAATCTGTATTCATACTTTTCCTATATTTCTTTGTAGAATTTTTGAGAACAGAAGTCCAGTTCTTGTCCCAGAGGGAGCTGCTAACATTCGAGCTTCCCTAGCACATGATACAAGCCTGTACATCTTGGATAAGTCTATTAAATTCACAAAGCTCTCTGAAATTTCAAAATACAGCTATTATGGAAATAGCCATTGTTATTCTTGTTTTTAATAGCTGCTGACAATTGTGAATATTTCGAGGAGAAGTGCCAAGTTAGAAGCTGTGTTTCTGAATAGAACTTTACAAATACGCAAGGACTCTGTAATGTTTTGGGTAATTTCGTGAGAAGCTTTATGTTGGTGTGTCTGGACTCTCATCTGAGAAACATCTGGTGGAAGGGGATCAGGCTGACACAACAAAGACTTGCAGTCATACTTACCATGTCCCCTTGTCGATGTTTTTGGTGTGCTAAAGTTGTACACTGCATCTTTGCTGGGCCTTATCAAATTCACTTGAGCTGCCTGTAACTCATAATTTTCATCTCAGGGCAAATGTCAGAGCATCACACTGCATTTTCATTCTCAGTGAGAAAAAACCACAAATATAAAAACTCTCCTGCCCATTTAGAAAAGCATTGCTGTGCCAGGGCAGGTTTAGAGTAGACATTAGAAAAAAAATTTTTACTGAAATAGTTGTCAGGGCCTGGAACAGGCTGCCCAGGGAGGGGGTTGAGTCACCTTCCCTGGATGTGTTCAAAAAAAGGGTAGATGAGGTACTTAGGGATATGGTTTAGCTTAGGATGGGATTGATTGGACTTGATGATCTTCAAAGGTCTTTTCCAACCTTGTGATTCTGTGATTCTAGTTTTGACTCTTTATCTTTGTATTAGTTTATTAGCTCCTGGCATAACAGTTGTAGTGCTCCTGGATTTGACACATCTCATCGCACTGAATCCTGGTGGGATGTGGGCCAGATAAGGATGTTATTACTGGGCAACCAAATGGGCAGCTTCCAATACTGTGGATGGGATAAATCTACAGTTACCTACTTCATTTTAGGTATCTTCTTTCTGTAGACACTACATTGGAGTTGGTGCACAAATTCCTGTTTTGGAGAGGGATTTCCTACAGCCAACACAGTGTAGAGAGTGGTCCAAGTCAATTTAAGGTAGATCCCTATATTTAGGCAGGTGAAGCACTCTATAGTCTCTATTGTCTGGCTCTCCAGTGACTACGATGGGAGCCTAGACTCTATTGTAGACACGTACACTTAGGTTTTAATTTTGCCCTATACTGCTCAGCAGTGGGATGAGACCTTTTTGAGACCAAAGTAATAGCAATAATTTGAAGCCTTTTGTCGATTTAATATGACTATCTTTAGAGTATACCTGAGACAATTTTGGACACATCATCTGGAGCATGTAAGCAGAGCAGTGCACATCAAAGGTTAACTTGTCACTGAAAAATCTCAGTATATTTTTAAACTGTTAATGTAAAGTCCTAATGAGGCAAAGTCCTGTAGTTAAAGCAAGACAATCCAAAAATGACAGGGATTACCTGAACCTGTCTTCACTAGGGTCTTGTGTTGACTTAGCCATTTGGTTTTGCAATCATATGAAAACATAATATTTTTGAAGCTTGTCTAATGAAGATGCTTGGAGTAAAATTCCTCCAACCGCATGTCAATGTCTGAATCTGAGAAAATTACCCCAGGCTCCCTTTATTGTCAGTGGGAAGAAACAAGCATTTAGAGTGTGAGTCATCTGACCTATTTTAGATGTCCATTTTGGAGTGATGAGTTGCAGATGAAATGCTGACTACTCTCCACTGAGTATCAGAGGAGCAGAGGGAGATTATTTTAGTTGTGGATGTCTCATGGGATTAGATGAACTCCTTCCATACCCAGTTCAGGGTACAATGAAGGTATGCTCCACCTTATCAGCACCAAATAGTTTTATCACCCAAAAAACACTGATATGGGATCTGGCCCAAGGATAATCTGCATGGAGATGAGAATAGCCACTGGAACTGGAGCTGGATTTCCACTTGAGAATGATTCACTGCCCACTGAGGTCAGTGGGAATATTTCCACTGGCTTCAGTGGGCATTGCAAACCCTGGGGGTTTCAGCATACATTAGTTTAGCAGTTGGGTGCCATGATTTAAGATAACATCATTCTTCTATTTTCTGTTATTAATGTTTTGCCAAAGGTCACCACTTTCACAGCAGAGCTGGCATAAGTGAGTCATAGGCTAATTTGTGGGCTTCATTCAGTCCTAAAGGCTGTGTAAATACAATCCTGATAGCATATGATAGCACAGCAATCCCTTCCCTTAGTACCTGAGTCTCCTCTCATTAGATGGATCTAGTCCACAGGCTTCATTATCACAGCAAACAGTACTTACTCCATGTATCCATCTATTCCAAGGCTACCACTCATCTGTAGTTTACAAAAAGCAGCCTCCCCATCCAAGGAGTGTTGCTGTCTTCTTCAAAGACCCCCAGCAGTCCTGTCAGATGGCTTACCAGGGGCAGGAGCAAGTTAGTGAGTCTTTTTAAATCCAATTACTTAGGTTCTTGTTATGATTTGTGAAAGGCAGGCCACCTCCAGCTGAAGGAAGATGGGATGATGTTCCATATGAAAGAGTGTGTGTCTTAGTGCTGTAAGCTGTGTCAGGACTGCAACCAGAATGTCAACCCATTGTTAAGTGTATCTCTGATGTAGATTCTCTATCCTTCCATCATTTGACCAGCTTGAATATTACATCTCAATAGCAAGTCTAGTGGATTAAACTACCCATGGTGATGAGGGGACTGAAAGCACCTTTGGTAAGAATTCAAGGTAGACAAAACTTTTGGGACCAAGCTGCATGTTCTTCCTCTCTGCCACACACGTTTACATGAGGGAGAACTGGTAAGAGGAAATACATTATTCAGCTCTGTTACTGAAGCCTGAAACTCCATTAATCAAGAGTAATATGAAAGGACATTCTAGCTTTTGGGGCAAGTGAAGACTTTAGAGAGAAAATGTGAGAGTTCAAGGATTTGACTTATTTTTGTGGCATTGTGGGTACTTTTGCAATAGTTATACTTTTACTCACCCCACTGCTCCAATCATCCTTTTCAGTTTCTGGGAAAGACTGTTCTTTTGTGCTTGCAGAATGCCTTAGAGGACATGCTATTGCCTTACTAACAGAGCCTTACAGGTACCAGCACTTTTCTGCAACAACAAAGTGTAACTCTTATATTCAGGACAGTGTAGTATGACGTTCGTAAGAAAACTGGGGTCACTCAAATGCTAATAACATCATTTGTCCTTACTGGCTTTCTACAGGAAGAAACTGTTCATTTAAAGCCATTGGAAAATGATCTTAAATTTGGATGGCTAAAATTCTTTTTCATTTTAAAGAGTAAGCAGGATTCATGGCTCTACATGGGCTGTGGAATTGCAGATTTTGGTAGTAATGGAAACAAGGAGAATATACGCAAAGTTTAACTCCAGATTTAAGACACCATCCTTTGCTTCTTGTGTTGCCTAGAATAAGTCTGTTGGGACAAGATCCAGCTCAACCAAGTCTAGACCCCTCAAACCAGTTGGCTTGTTTAAAAAACCTCTTTGGGCTCTGTGTGATGTCAACAGGCACTTCCAAATGGCAACCAATCTCATTCAGATAAAGTGATGTATTTCTCCACCAAGAGTGCCTGTCTTTAACTATTGACTCTAGAAGTCTAGATGACCAGTTTAAGCTAGATCTGAAATGCTTAAATGGCTATATTTAGCTGAAATAATTTCTGTTCTAATGTTGGGGTGCTAAAATCCATTTAAGTACATGTGACAGATTTTAATATATTCAGTTGCAAACTAATAAATAAATTTTGCTTCTAAAGCTAGGGTTATAAAATCTGTTTAAATACAGGTGACAGACAAATATTTTAATATATTAATTTACAGGCAAACCCAGATTAATATTATGCTGTCAACTCCACGCATTAAAGTGGTCACAAGTCAGTATCATGGAAACGATGAGTGAAAAAAGCATCATAATTATCACTCTTTACTTACCTCATGTTTTTTGTGCCTGTTGTGTTCGTGCTGTCAGAGTTTTTCTAAATAACCATAATGGATAGAGATGGCCTAGAATTTTCCCTTCTGCATGAATACAGAGATTCTCTCCTAATGAGGAAATGGAGCCTACAAACAATCAAACAAACATGTTTGCAACACAGACTGAATAGAAAATGCTCATTGGGAGGGATTTTCCAAGTGACAAATATCTCTGCTTCCAGATAAGCCAAAGCCTTTGTTCCCGTGTGCTGATGTGAGATCAGCAACCCCAGACAAGCTTCATTCACCTCCAAGCTCTGTGCTTATGCAAGGAACAGGGCAGGTGGTGTAGCACAGCTCAAATCTACTGCCTGAACCTTTTTCCCTCCCAACACAGGAGGGAAGCTGCCCACCTTGAATGGTCCCTAGCTCACTGGTGTCCTTTGGGCCCTGTCCAGGCTTTGCCTGAGGGAATGCAGATTAGCACAGGCCAGAACCCTGACACAGCCCTGTGCTAGCCACTTAAAGGACATAAAAAAGAAGAAAGCTTTATTAACATCTTTAGTTTAATTTGGGGGGGGGGGGGGGGTATTAAGGCACAGAAAGATCTAATTGCTTGCCGAAAGCAGACACAAGACTGTGGTGAGGCAAGGAATTGAACCCAGTACTCCCCAGGGCCCTCACCACAGGACTGGTTTTTGGGTTTGGTTTTCGGAGGTTTTTGGTTGTTGGGGTTTTTTTTTTCCCCAAAGCAAGGTTCCTCTCTGTTTTTTCAGAGTAATTGAGTGCAGAAAGTACTCACAACTGCTGTTGCTGTTTTTAAGCGTGGTCTATTGCAGAATGAACTGAACCAGTGTCTTAAAAGTGAGACAGTTATTTTCTTTGATGTACAGCAGATTGTTTAAGCAGCAGAGGTACCTAGAGATGCAGAAAGCTGCAGTGATTCATAGATTTTCTGAGGCCTTTTGCCATTTTACTAATTTTTCGCTGTTAGAGTGGCCCTTGGAAGGTAATCAGAGGGAAAACTCAATATTAGCAAAGCATAGCTGAGCACTGGTCAAGCATGGAGAAAATATCTGAAAGTTTCTCTGTGCAAAACCAGGGAAAATCCACTCATTTACCTCCTGATCCCACTTCGGTCTCCTGTCAAGATTCAAGAGCAATGAGCAGCACACCTGACAACAAGTTAATAACACTTAGATGATCTCTCATATCTCTGTGAAGGTCATTTCACACCTCTGTGAAAAGGGAATGAAGCACCAGGAAGTAAACCCTAAAGCACCTTCACATGCAGAGGTGTTGGATAAACCCTAAAGCACCTTCATATGCAGAGGTGTTGGGTATGCTTTCTGAAAGCAACATGTAGGTGCAGTTCAGCCAGCTTGGAAAACTCAAGCAGTTAAGCTTCTGGTGCCTAATATCTAACAATATTGAGAAAGTACTACCACTGTTTCCCATTTTTGCATCACAGTCCTCCTCTGTGCTGTATCTACAGCCAACTTGAAGCTTGGAAGTTTTATATAGCGAGAGCTAAACACTAATTGGTTTAAAGAGTCAAAAGGCCATGGAAAGGAAGTCAAGACAGAACAGCTATGACTTTTCTCACATAAATATAATTTGAAGGCTGAGAGACCTAAGCATGATTTTGCAAATTTGATAGAGACTTCAAAAGTGACAGAGGGTTTTGGCATGAGGCTTCTGGTGCCATCCCTTCTGCTCAGGATTCTTGAACTCATTCATCCAAGCAATGTCTTTCACACGACCTTAGGATCCAGCGGGACCTGGACAGGCTGGAGAAGTGGGCCCAGGTGAACTTCATGAGGTTCAACAAAGCCAAGTGCGGGGTCCTGCACCTGGGTTTGGACAGTCATTGTTATCCATACAGGTTAGGAGATGATGTGCTGGAAAGCAGCCCTGAGGAAAAGGACTTGGGGGTACTTGTGGATGAGAAGCTGGACATGAGCCACCAATGTGCGTCTGCAGCCCAGAAGGTGAACTGCATCCTGGGCTGCATCACCAGAAGTGTGGCCAGCAGATTGAGAGAGGGGATCCTGCCCCTCTGCTCTGGGGAGACCTCACCTGGAGTACCGTGTCCAGCTCTGAAGCCCTCAGCACAAGAAGGACATGGGCCTGTTGGAGTGTGTCCAGAGGAGGGCCACAAAAGTGATCAAAGGGCTGGAGTGCCTCTTCTATGAAAACAGACTGAGAGAATTGGGCTTGATCAGCTTGGAGAAGAAAAGGCTCCAGGGGGACCTTATAGTGGCCTTCCAACACCTGAAAGGTGCCTGTAAGATGGGGGAGAACCGTTCACAAGGGCATGTAGCAATAGGACAAGGGGTAATGTTTTTAAACTCAAAAAGGTGAGATTTAGGTTGCCTATTAGGAAAAAAATCTTCAATAGGAGAGTGGTAGATCACTGGCACAGATTGCCCAGAGAGGTGGTGGAGGCCCCTGGAGATATTCAAGGTCAGGCTTGATGGGGCTCTGAGTTACCTGATCTAGTGAAGATGTCCCTCCTTACAGCAGGGGAGTTGGACTAGATGGCCTTTAAAGGTCCCTTCCAACTTAACATATTCTATGATTCTCTGAGGTTGCCTTAGCAGTGGGTTGTTGCAATAGTTGCTGGGCAGGCAGCTGTACTGAATGCTGTCCTTAACAGGTTTGTTTTATAAGTACTGCGGTTGCCACCACTGCAAAAAGAAGTTTTGTCTTCCCCACTCTACCTAATAAGATCTCTGTTATCAAGTCTCTGTTGCACCTTTGTTTCTCAAATCATTCTGTCTCTCCATTAAACATTGTGTTACAGATTGAACAAGGAAACCCATTCATTTCTATTCAAGAGAAGCATCTCCATGAATTTCCACTCATATTTTCCACTATATTTTTAATAGGATCCAATCTCTTAGCTATTTTTCTCTTCCAAATCTCTCTAAATAATAAGTTGCAATCCTGGAATTTCTGAATTCCCAGTGTGAGTCCATTTAGAAGTTACTAAGAATATGAAAGAAAATTGGCCTCCTTCTTACAACTATTGTTGTATCACAATGGTGCTGAGAGGCACAAGCTGATACTGCTGCTGCATTGTTAGCAGACACTGAGCAGAAATAGTAGGAGATCAGTCAGACCTTGAAAAATGTACGATCTCAGTGGATAACTCAGAGGAAGTGACTTGATGAGTGTCACACAGCAGGCAGTAGCAAAGCTGGAGCAGTACTATCGAGTTCATCTGTAGTGCCAGATGATTGCACCCTTGAACCTTACTCCACTGTCTGTCTGCACTGGATATTGCTTGGGTGTCACACCCCCGGTCTGTTGTATTCCTGCCTTTGTGGAGAAACTGGAAGAGGGAACAGAGGGGGTGCCCCTCAGAGCTTCAGTCCTGCAGCTAGTGTTTGTAAACCCAGTGTCTGGAGACTCTGTGGTGTCAATGCCACTAGGTTAAACCATTTGAGTAAAGGGTATCAGTATATACTTCAGCTCTTTGCCCAGAGGTAGTTAAACCACCTTGATCTCTTGTCTCCCACTCTGGTAACCTCTCCTTTGACTACCTATAAATAAATTTAACAAGTTCCCCTCAAAACATGTCCCCCTTTCCCTCCTCTAGTGAAGCATGCAACACCAACACAAGCAAGAATGCAATCAGTGGCCTCTATCAGAGAGAGTAGTGGGTGAGTTTTACTGTCCTCACACCTATGTCCAAAAGGTTCCTCTAGGATTTGCCATTCCACATAACCCTGCACCCAAGACATCTTCATTTGTGGCTATCACCTCCACAGCCTCTTTTCTCCTATCTCAGTCCTTCAAGATTCTAGTCCTGCTCCAGAGTTAAGGATCAAAGCAAAAGACCAAAGCAAAGGATGCTTCTTCTCAGCATGGTTCCAGATTTCCCAACTAACTGAAGAGAATTGAGTTTTTGTCATTCAAAAGAAGAAGGAGGAAGTCCAAATCAGCATTAGGTCATATAAAAAAGGCACAAAGAAAGAGCAGAGCTGGGACTAGTCTTGAAGATGGGGAGAAGAGCTCCTGAAGAACTGGCTTTCCAGCTCCCAGTGCTGCTGGAGGGATCTGGGCTGGTATGGTCCCACCCCTACACACTGTGATCCCTTTATAATGTCTCTCCCAGTGACATGATTGCTACTTTACTACTTCCAGGACCCTTCTGAACTTACCATCACAGTCAAGTCTTTGTTGCCACCATCCTACAGCCTAGGGCTGTGCAGGGAATGATGATATAAAGCTACTGTACAGGAATATTCTTGTGGTGGCAGAGTTCTGGGTGGCCCATTCTATGAAATGTATTTTCCCATGATTTGAATGGCACCCAGGAGCCATGAATAAGTGGGGTACGGGACCAAAATGCAAAGGAAATTCAGTGATAGGACAAGGGAAAATGGCCTCAAGCTGTGCCAGGGCAAGTTCAGATTAGATGTTAGGAAAAAATTATTCACTGAAAGAGTTGTGGGGATGTGGAACAGGCTGCCCAGGGAGGGGGCTGAGTCCCCACTCCTGGGGGTGTTTAACAGATGGGTAGATGAGGTACTTAGGGATATGGTTTAGCATAGGACAGGAATGGTTGGACTCGAAGATCTTAAAGGTCATTTCCAACCTTATGATTCTGTGATTCTGAGCTTGCTACCAAAAACTATTGTCAATAAAAGGTTAAAAAATTACTTAAACTGCAAGCAAATGCCCACTCATGGTTATTTGTGCAATTTCCATTGTGACGGGACATGAATTGGTCTTTGAAACATAAATAAGAGGATTGATGTTGTTCATACTACTATTACAGTGAGGTCTGGGAACACTGTCTCCCTTTTAAATGTGAGCAGGTTTGCACTGTCAAATCCCACACCATGGGCAATATATTTTCTTCTTCTCCTTTCCTGGCATGATACAAAGTTTCATTTTCTGTTAGCACCTTTGGTGCCATTTCCTTTCCACTCATAGTGTATTACTGTCTGTCTTCTCACACCTTGAAAAGGAATGGCTATAATATGCTTTGTACTTGCATGTTGAATTAACCTTTTCGTATCTCATTACCATCTTTCCCTTCCCACCTCATGATACGTTTCTGATTTGTCTTGTTTTCATATTGCTTTTCAAATTACTGCCTTTCATTTCATATTTGGGAAGTGGTGGTGGGGAAAAGAATAATGTAAAAATTTGTCCCTGAGAGGGCAGCCTCTTGCCCAGTTGAGAAGAGTTGGCTTGTCATGTCAGGGACATAGCACATCTTTACTCCATGTGTGAATTTCCTCACAGCTGTACATCTTGTCCTCTCCTTCTCACCAGTGCTGAATGAGTATCAGTGGTTACCAGCTACAAATAAATGATGACGTTGTTTAACAAATGTGACCTTCTGGCTTTAGTGCCATGATAAACACACACTAGTCCTACAGGGGAGATTGTATAAGTTGTACAAGTTTTTGTTTCATCATTATCTCAATCACTGGTCATTTATTTAGTGTTAAACTGCTATATACTATCACCTTAAACTACCAAGAGCATTGAATAACTCTTAAAAGTGAAGAATAAAAGTGATGTAAAAAAGCCTTTAAATCATCTTTCAGTCCTGCACATACATACCCTTGGGTTTGGAGTTCGTTTTCTGCCCTGAGGTCAAAGACTCACCAGAGTAACTGTTGCAACTCAAGTCTTCCTGATGAGTCACTAACTGCTGTGGTGGAGACCTGTACTCACTTAGAGTGGGTTAGCCAACAGCCAAATATTTTATGTAAAAATGGCTTTAAAGAGCAAAATTTATTGATCCAAACTGGATTCTTAAAGGGGGCAGCTACCTTGGGTTACTATGGATGGAAGCTGGTGTCCTCAGACCAAATTTAGCCTTTGTAAATAGCCCCTCGGGCAATAACATGCAAATCAGCCCAGAAGAAAACAATTCCCAAATTACTATGCTGAAGATTGCAAATACCAGTTTAAACAAGATTTGCTTGTTGAAAACATACAACTTCATGAGCAGACTCTGAGACATTAACTGAAATACTGGTTCTCGTTTTCATAAATGGAGGTGGAATCTAGAAGCTCAACTACAGGTCTCAGCTCAAACTTGAGCTTCCAAAATGAAGACTTCAGAAATAGTCTAATAACTAAATGGAAGGAAGTCGTAGGAATTTCTGGAGAATATGATGAAGTCATCTTCTCCAAGGAGTTTGAAAAAGGTTGCATCTGTTATTGAAAAAACTCGAGTGTGCATCATGCTTTACATGGCAGACATGTTTTGAAGCAAGGAGAGGGCACGCAGGAGAGACTGTCCAAATAGACTCTTTGCAGTGCTCTGCTCAACTTGAAATCTCGGTCTTCCTAGAAGAGAAGATCTGGACAGAGCAGTCAGAGATAAAGAGGAATAGCAAAACCATGCTTCTCTTCTTAATGACACACTACTATTTCTGATAGACATGAATTCTGTGCAGACACACACATGGATTCATAGCCCTCACCAGGCATCAGGTCATATCAACGATACTGATATAAGGTATCAAACCAACATTCTTGGCCCAAACAGCTCCAAACACGGAGACATTTTATCTCTGATAAATGAACTACCACATACTGGCAAATTGATAATTTAGAACAATTCCCTTGTTCTTACAGATTCTGAAAACTTTTTTTTTTCTCTACTGTGGAAAGGAAGGATAAAGTTGTAGGGCCTTCTAACTTGGTAGCACCAAGGAATGACTCAACCCATACCCTGTTTTACATCAACAGTAAAGACTTGTTTTATATGTATGTCTATATTCTCATCAAATATGTATATATGGTTTCATGGTGGCTTCATTTTTGTTTGAAGTTTCACATAAGCTTTCAGAAGTGAATAGGGAGCAACTTTATTCTTTCATTTTGTCTAATTCAGGTTCAGATTAGATGTTAGGCAAAAAACATTCACTAAAAGAGTTGTCAGGTCCTGAAACAGGCTGCCCAGGGAGGGGGTTGAGTCACCATCCCTGGATGTGTTTAAAAAAAGGGTAGATGAGGTACTTAGGGATATGGTTTAACATAGGACAGGAACAGTTGGACTTAATGATATTAAAGGTTTTTTCCAACCTTGTGATTCTGTGAACTTAAAGAGTATTTTTCTTAAATTGAAGGGAAATTTCAAGAAGCAATTCTAAAATATGATCCCCCAAAATTGTGTCTGTCAAGATGCATAAACTTTAACTGTGCTTTGGTTGTAAACAGATAATCTGGATTGATCTGACGTACAAAATGATAGTGCTGGATACAACTTGCTATTGTTAAAAGCCACATGCACTGGATTTGGGATCAGTCAACTCTTCTGGTTTTAATAGTTTATTTTCGTTTCATCCATTTCGTAACGAAACTGTTGGTGTAATCCTACCGCATGTGAATGCTAAATCTGGGGTTTCACAAGAAATGAAATGCCATCTAAACCAGCATGAAGTGCCCACACAGTGTAATCTAAGGTACCCACAAAAGCAGGAGGAGGACTGGGCTCCTGATGTAGCCAATAATGTCTCCAGGGAGAAATTAAAATTTTCTCAGCAAAATGTTTTAGCCTTGCCTCTGGTTTTTCTTTGTTTTCCTGAAGAAATTCAATATCTTATTTCAATAGTGAGAGGTGGATGAACCATGCAACAAGTGGGAAAGCAGGAGATCTGGCTTGGGTTGGGTGACATCAGGTTCCTTGAGCTGAGCCCTCTGTCATGTTTTCACCAAGGAAAGCCAAAAAGAAGCATTAGGTGAGCTGACTATGTAGCACAGGCCAGGAAATTCTCTAAAAATGGTCTTTATCAGAATTATAAGCTCTATTTGAGCACTGACAAACCTTTAAAACAGTCACTTCTGACAAACCTTTAAAACAGTCACTTCTCATCTAATGACTGCACCTTGAGAATTGATTTATCAGCTAAATGTTTGCACTCAGGATGAGAGGAAAACCCATGGGCAACATCTGTACCAATGAGCTAAATGGTATCTCTTTGGCTTTGAAATCAATGACCTTACTCCCTATTGGGAACGGTCCTGGGCCCACTTCAGCTGGCCTGTGCCTGGGAATGACAGGACAGTGCTGGTTGGCCCAGCAAAAAACAGTGCCAGCGACATTTCCATGCATTTAACTTCTTATAATTAATATTGTATATATCCTACCTTCCTAGACTAAATTGATACTCACATGCTTAATGCTCAATGCTTGAGAAGCACTGCAACAATTGACCACATTCATCTGAGTATCTGCTGCCAAGGAACATTGAGTGAAGGACATCTGCATGGGTAAGTGCTTGATTTCTTGAGTTAGGTGGTAGATTTCTTGAGTTAGGTGGTATTTGTTGCAGTTTGGTGTAACTGCTGCTTCAGTGGCTCTTGTAGGCTGCAGTTACAGCTTTCTGCAAGCCCCATGTTTTGAAAAACACTGGTACATTCAAGGCCAAATTTGAGACCAAGCCTATCAGAGCTGGTCATAGCGCCTCTGTGAATCACATATAGGAGAAAAAAAAAACTGCTGGCAGGTGCACTTTGCCACCGGAGCGGGAGTGAGAAGATGTAACAAGCTGCTCAGACTCCAAGGCCAGGCCTGCAGGAGGGGGGGGGATGAAGAATGTGAAGAGAAAGTTTCCCCTGCAGCTCGTGGTGGAGTCCATGGTGAAACGGGTGTCCCCCCGAAGCCCATGGATGAGGACGGGGAGCAGAGACAACTATGCCCTGTGAAGATTGATCCACGCCTCAGCAGGTTTGCCAAGGGACTTGTG
>VZTU01021509.1:328-45227 GCA_013400835.1 Zapornia atra | reverse complement strand
ACTGCAAAAGCGAAAGGATAGAGCAGCTCAGTGAATAAGTGATTACCCACAGTAGTGGATAGCAGATGTGCTGGAAAATAGGGCTATTGTAATGGAATAGGTCTTGAATCCACAAGCTGCTTGATGATGTTCCTAAGCCATTTCTGAATAGGGCTAAGCAGGGAAAGAACAGAGCTGAATTCTCTTGTTGGAAGTTTTAGTGAGCCCCAGAACTTGTAAACAATGGTTAATATTCTGCTTGGCACTAGTAAGTGTTTATAGTCTACCCAGTTACATGTAACAAAAAAAGGCATGTAGAACTGATGTCCTTGCAGTCACAAAGTAATACTGTGAAGGTGTATTCATGGAGTAGTATGTGTATTGAAACCTCTGGTTAAATAAGGTAGCAAGTCTCTACCATGTAGCACATCAGGATGTATAGGGTAAGGCATTTGGAGAGGGGTGGAAAGTAACATTGAATATTTAAATTTATTTTTGCCTAAAAATAGGGTAATTTCTGCCTAGATGATCTATTCAGTTAGCAAGGTAATGTTTGTAAATATATAGCAGATGGAGAGTAGTTTAAAACCATGCATGATTCATGGCTTTCAACGTCTATGGTTTTTAAAACTTTTCCTGGTATTTGGTGGCTTTCATCAAACCAGATTTGCAAAAGATAATGGTTACAATGAAGCTGCAAAAGCACTGAACCTCACAGTACTTCAAGACTACTATAGCTATTGTGGTTTCTGCAGAGTGTTTGCTGGGTAGCTGGCTAAACACTTTGGTGACAGTGTATCTATTATACCGTAGAGCTTGGCTACAGTCCTGCCCTTACAGATGTGGTTGGCAGCTCCTGGCTTTTTCCATTAGCATTTGCGTCACTTAAAGAGAAAGTGTCTTATGCTGCATCAGGAGTAGTATGTAGACTCAGAGTAGAAATGAAAAATGGAAATTACATTTTAAGTCACTTCATGTTTAAGTTATCCTGATGTTACTAATTTACATTATGAAAATAGGAGTATACCTAAGTGTATCAGTTAAAAATGATTAAAATTCATAATAACACCTTTTCTTTTTAATCAAAGTTGGGAAACTTCCTATGTCAGTTAATTTCTTTTTAAACATCCAATTGCTTTCTGTTGGTCTGTTTCACTATCTGTTGTTCTTGGAAGTTTATATTTTAGATGTGACCACCCTGATACAGACTTTTGAGTTACCCAAACTAGTTTCACATGAGGTTATGTATGAAGTTTCAGGTTTTTTGAGTACCTGCAACAAGCTAACTGCACCAGTATTTAACTCAGAAAAGACTAAATTTATTCTTCTGGGAAGTACAGTATACTAGTCTGCATGGTACCACCAAGTCGGTGTTGGGCCTCTAACTTGGCTGTTAACCAGTATTAAAGCTAGCCCCTATGTGTTTAGCCCATACTGCCATTCTGGTGTGGGCATATGCTTCCTGTCTGCCACATACACAGCTTTGGGTGATGGAAACTTCTGATAACTGAATTCTATACCTTTTTTCCTCCTTTGTTAATCTTTTCTGCATTAAGACAACAGAGGTATAAAATAAGCTATGCTTACTACCTCAGCTGCCACAGCTATTAAAGCAGGGAGATCAGGACCTTGCTGCATCCTTTAACCACATTGAGTGTGAGGTTGTTCCCTATGATGTCTTAACCTTATTCTGATTTTCACAGAATCACAGAATGTTAGGGGTTGGAAGGGACCTCAAAAGATCATCCATCTAGTCCAAACCCCCTGCCAGAGCAGAATCACCTAGGTTAGGTCACAGAAGCTGCATATTAGGTTTTAGTTTATATTTTTTCCCACCTTGTCTTGTTTTGCATTCCTTTGCTTTCTTTTGACCAAATGAGATGCTCAGGGAATCTTAATCACAATATACTGGTACCAAACACAAGCCCAAGCTTGTGTGTTTTGCCTGATGTTGGAGGTGCATTACCACTCACTTGGCCTGTGTCCAAGTATATTTACTATAATTCCTTATTTCTGAAATTCCTTCAAAAGACTGGAAAGAACCAAAACACCCTTTTTAAATTGCTTCGGTTTTAATTTTGAATTAATTCCTTGTTGTTAATATTTTTTGCACACATGAAGAAACTCCAAATGTCCCAGGTCCTCTTTTTTTTTTGTGTGTGTTGAACCTCACACATCCCCCAATACATGCCAATAGGAAAATTAACATACTTGCCAAATATCCCCACTTCTTCTAAGGAGGGAAAAAAAAAAATAAACCAGGAGTCTGTTAGGTAGTGAAAGATCTATAATCACGTGGTCTATTCTAAGTTTAAAATTTTTAATATTAGGAATAGCATTAAATCATCTGAGTAATTGAACAAAAGTTTAACAGGAGTGAGATGGCTGCCAGTAACATAATAAGCAAACATGGTCTGATGATAAGCAAAAATGCACAAGACAGTCTGCTTTTGTTGTTGTTAAAACATGCATATGAATAAGTTAAAGTGCTCTAACTATTCAACAACTGCAGAAATTTACTTTCATATTACAGCATTTTTCTAAAGAGGTTTCCTTGTCAAACTATTAAAAATGCTTTTTGATCCTGAGGATTGATATGTCAAAGTGGTTAAAAGATTTTAACTCAATTACACATTATTTTCAGAATGATCAAGAGTCAGCCTCAGGAGTACAGCTTCGTTCCTCGAACCTGGATCTTCCCTGCAGAATACACACAGTTTCAGAACTATGTGAAAGAACTGAAGAAGAAACGTAGGCAGAAGACTTTCATAGTCAAACCAGCTAATGGTGCAATGGGACATGGGTAAGCTGCACGTTAACTTCAGTCTTCTTACCCATTAAATGGGAAATCCAGTACAACTTATACAAGGTTAACAGAAGCTGTGTATTAGTAAGAAGTTTGTATTTCAAGTTGTATGATCAGTATAAGAACGTTCATGTGTTGGAGAAAGGCTTAAAAGCAGGAAGAGCCAATATATAGAGCTAAAGGAAAGCAGTATTTTAATGTTGTTCTGAACGTGGCCTCATCAGAGAATGCATTTTCTGATGAGGATCAAATAATTATTAAGATCTGGATTATTTTTACTGTGAAATTATCTAGAGAATGTATTTATGGGCTGAGATTGTACTAGGCTTAATGGTGGCGTTTTGGTGATTGCGGGCTGCAGAGGTGTCGTGTGGGAGAAGGTCAGGATCTTCCACATCTCTGAAACCCACCCAGGTACCCCATTTCATGCCAAAGCTGCAGCCCCTCAGAGAAGCACAAACACATTTAAGAGCAGCAGCAGTGAGGTGTAGGAGAGACAGAGGAGACACTGTTGGGATGTACCTGGAGGTGCATTCTTGGAAGGAGGTGGCGATACCTGTGTTGGAGGAGGGAGGTTTAAACCTGCAGTTGAGTTTAAACCATTTTGCTTGTAACAAGGCTGCACAGTAAAAACCAATGAGCTAGATACTGCAATTTCATGCTTAACTCTATTCTTGGTTTTAGATATTTCAGTCTTGCCTTTTATTGCTTTTAACATCAATTTGGATTATACAGTATAGTAAAGCTCTTAGTTATTAAAAATGTATTGGAATTACTGTAAAGGTAAAGCCCCCAGATGTTTCAATTTTCTGATTTTCCAGTCCTCTTGATAAGGGCAAGGTAGCAGCATAATTCATAAACTGAAGGGAAAGGTAGCAGAGAAATGGAAAGTACTTCACTATTTTGGGGTATTTAGCACCAGAACACTGAAATGTATCACAAATAATAAAGGGTAAGATTAAGGCAATAAACCTATGGGAATTCAGGGTTTAGTAATGGTACACTAAAAAATAGTAGCTATTACAGTTATTTAAATGTCTATGTAGTTAGGGACTGCCAGTTTACAATCTCTATAGACACTTTTTCATTCTGATGTGGGGCAACTGGAACACAGAACCACTGAGCTGATCTATGCCATTCTTAGTCTTAACAATCAGTGTCCTGCTCTGCAAACACCATTGCTAAGTCAGCTTAGCACTGAAAGTTCTTTGCAACCTGTACTGTGACAAAGACTGGAAGCCTATTTTTAGAGCTGCATGGGGAAGAGTAATCACAGAAGCTGGAGACTGGTTGTTCTGTCAAACAATTTCTAAGTAGAGGGGATCCATTATTACAAATTGTTGCACCAAAGGAAGCAGAAAGTTATTTTGAAGTGGCTCATTGCCTTTTTTGTCCCAGTGAAGCACTGTGAAGGGCAGGAAACCACAAGTTATGTAAGCGAATGGCACTTTACCCTACAAACTAGATAAGTTAGTCTCTTTCTCCAGGTAGACTTTAGTCTCACTACCTGCCTGGGTGACCATGAAAATCTATTTTGAGGAGTAATGTAAAAATTCTATGTTCTTAAAATAACTTCTGTTTTTACCAGGATCTCTTTAATAAGAAATGGAGAAAAGTTACAAGCTCAGGATCACTTGATTGTTCAGGAATATCTTGACAAACCATTTCTTATGGAAGGCTACAAATTTGATTTACGTGTGTACATCCTTGTAACCTCTTGTGACCCATTAAAAGTATTTTTATATCATGATGGACTGGTGAGAATGGGCACGGAAAAGTATCACCCCCCCAGTGACTCAAATTTGGTAAGTTGGAGAACATTCCAATTTATTGTTTATACATACAGATTTTTACTGGTGTATTGTTTGGAGGAGGGGAAATAAAATGAGTTATGACTTGAGATATGATTTGGTATTCATCTGGCTTAACTTTTGCATTGTCATTGAAGAGAAAAAAAAAAAAGACAAGACATTTAATTCATGCTTTTTATGGAAATCACAAGTATGGCTACATTATCTTTTCTGTATAAAAATTAGTATGACTTTGCATGTATATATACTATAGGGTTTAAATTCTTAATAAAAAAAAAAGCAAAAGGTTTCAGTTATTGACATTCAACTCAGGAAAAAATGAAATAAGGAAAATCCCTTCAAGAACAGTTACATTGCTTTCTGAGACTAATTTAGGGTGGTGTGGTGGGTTCCTTTGAAGAATACAGGTGTAGTTTGGAGCCCAGTACAAATGGTGTATTTGGAAAACTTCCAATATTATATGAAATCACAGAATGGTTTGACTTGGAAGGGACTGCAAAAATCACCAATTCCCAACCCCCTGCCATGGACAGGGACACCCTCTACAAGCCCAGGTTGCCCAAAGCCCCATGCAGACTGGCCTTGAGCACTGCCAGGGAGGGGGCAGCCACAGCTTCTCTGGGAAACCTGTGCCAGGGCCTCACCATCCTCAGAGTGAAGAATGTTTTCCTTTTACCTAACCTGAATCTACCCTCTTTAAAAGTTCAAACCTATTACCCCTTGCCCTATCTCTACATTCCCTGACAAACAGTCCCTCTCCAGCTTTCCTGTAGCCCCTTTAGGTACTGGAAGCTGCTCTAAGGTCTCCCCAGAGCCTTCTCTTCTCCAGGCTGAAGCAGCCCAGCTTTCTCAGGGTGTCTTGATAGTAGAGGCACTCCAGCCCTCTGATCATCTTTGTGGGCCTCCTCTGAACTCACTCTAACAGCTCCATGTCTTGTTATGGTGGGGCCCCTGGAGCAGAACTCAGTAGTCTGGGTGGGGTCTCACAAGGTGGAGTAGAGGGACAGAAGCATCTGTCTGGCTGGCTCACTGACTGGTCACTGGCTGACCTGGGTGGTCATGCTTCGTTTGATGCAGCTTGGGACACAGTTGGCTTTCTGGGCTGCAGGCACACATTGCCAGGTCATGTTGATCTTTTCATCAACCAGCCCCCCCAAGTCCTTCTCCTCAGGGCTGCTCTCAATCCATTCTCTGTCCAGCCGGTAGTTGTACTTGGGATTGTGCCGACCCATATGCAGGACCTTGCACTTGGCCTTGTTGAACCAATAACTGTATTTGGAATAGTTTGCTTTTGATATTTTTTTTATTGTTCATCTCAGCATTAGCAGCACTGGAATATGCTCTGAGCAGATAAGCAGGACAGGCAGTTGTTTCCCTGTTCTCACAACTGTTTGTGTTGTAGTTTGTCTGTTGTATGAAATAACATGGCTTATCACTAATGACATTGTTCTCGGGGTGACATTGTTCCAATAACTTCAGACTAAAGATTAGTTCAGATGTTTAACAAATGTCCTAAACTTTCTTTTTTTTTTGTAGTCTGAAAAATAATTGCCTTTGAAATAATTTGAATTTCATGGAAAGATGACATTTATAATGACTCAGAAACAACAGGCTTCAGAATGGTTCTCAGAGCAGCAACTGGAAGCCATGGGATAAATTCAGTACTTCTAGTGCTAACACCATAGATTGTTAACTAACTTGTAATTAAGTTGATTTGGTTTTGTTAATTTCATTAAATTTTTTTAAAACCTAAGTACATGCAGTGAGATAAACGACAGCAGAAGGTTTCTGTTATCTGTTTGCTATTATCAAAAAGGAATTGAAAACAGAAGGCTTATGGTCAGTTTAGACCATCAGCTACACTCAAGTAAGGAATCAACTGTGACAGAGAACTATCACTATGATGGGGACAGTCATCATGGTAGTGTAGGCGAAAGCTGAATTTAATAGCTGTACTGGAAGATAAAGTCAACATAAATCAAGATTTATAAATTAGCCTTGGAAAAGTAATAGATTTTTTTTTTAATGTGCAACTCACAATGTGGATCTTTTGCTCCATGAAGGAACTGTAGCACTCATTTACATAATGTATATCTTGAAACCTACCTCCCTCTGATGTATGGCTACCAGCCAGTCAGAAATGAGCAATTTTGGCAAATATCAACGTGGCAGATGAATTTATATGTAAAAGATATTTTAAAGTATCACTATCATGAGAACATTTCTCATAAATAAACTACAGTGAAAGCTGAAATGTGGGATTGTCTATGAAACAGATGCCAGGGTGTTTTTTAGCACTTTTAAAGTAGCACTTTGAAGTACCATCTTTATTGTTTGCTTCTTGTGGAACGTAATCATTCTGTAAGTTATGCTAATTGCCCTTCATTTTTTTAGGTAGTTGCTTACATACAGACCTGTAAAAATGGCAGATATATTATATTGCCTAACCAGATGTTGAGTGATAGGTCGGTTGACTGCAACTGGCTTAAATAGGAGCACAGGTTTTGCTGTAAGAAGGCTGGAACGGGCAGTGGGTGAAACCTCTGAGAATCAGGATCACTAATCATGGTGTTATTTGCAAATATGAACTGATGGAATATGTCATTGTTGAGAAAGCAATTTTTTTTCTTTTCATTATTTTGAATTGATCATTCCAGAGTTGTATTTAAGGATTTTTACTGTCTTTTCTCCCTTTTTTTAGAGTCAATTGTATATGCATCTGACTAACTACTCTGTCAATAAACACAATGAACACTTTGAACGGGATGAAACAGAAGACAAAGGAAGCAAACGCTCCATAAAATGGTTTACTGA
Source organism: Zapornia atra (assembly GCA_013400835.1). Classification (NCBI taxonomy): domain Eukaryota; kingdom Metazoa; phylum Chordata; class Aves; order Gruiformes; family Rallidae; genus Zapornia; species Zapornia atra. Next base: position 37,817 of record VZTU01021509.1, on the reverse strand, counting down.
GTTTCTGGAAACAAATAATCTTGATGTCTCCAAATTCTGGAGTGATATTTCAGTAAGATAAAACTAATATGCTTTTCTTTGTAGTGTATGCATATTCTTAGACAGTTAATTACTTCTGCCATCTGCTTTACTGGAATCCAGAATGATCTTTGAAACTTTATTAATCCACTTTCTCAGCAATGCATGCCACAAATGATATAGTATAAATGATGATTGTGGTTTTTTAAAAGCTAAATCCAGATTGTTTCAGAATTTAATGTTAAACTTTTTCTGAGGGACAAAAGCCCTTTCAGACAGTTATTCACATAAGTAATGTGATACAAAGGAACCATCCCATTTAAATTCTTGGAGTTTAACATGAACTTTATATGTGAATATTTACAAAATTGTTGTCAGCACTGCATATATCTGCAGACTGGAACCTGTGCCATTGAAGCCAGTAGTTATGTTACAGGTGATTTTAGGTGAGGAATAGGCCTAAGACTCTTTGAGCTTAGGCATCATCTCTATGGATTATTCTGAGACTATTTATTGAAAATTTATATTGCAAAATGAGATGCATAAAGATTGGCTATTCCGTACTTTGTTCCCAATATACCTTTAGCTTTTAAGTGACGTACACACAGTGGGAAGTGTAACAGTATACTTTAGAGCTATATTAAAAAATGAATCTGCTACTCTATGGGAATAGTTTATTTATTATAGATAATTTATTTGTCATTTAAAATCTTTTAAAAGTAGATACTTGATGAACTTCTAGAGCTTAAAGTAAGAAGCACATTAGTTCAATATATACTGGTGTCTTCTCTCCTGATGAATTTTTCTGAAAAAAATCCCTACAGGAGTTAGTAGTGAAGACTCTCATAGTTGCAGAGCCACATGTTCTTCATGCTTATCGCATGTGCAGGCCAGGGCAAGCACCAGGAAGTGACAGTGTCTGCTTTGAAGTCCTGGGATTTGATATTCTGCTGGACAGAAAACTAAAACCATGGCTCCTAGAGGTAAACCTCTTTAAACAAATGTAAAGTAAATTTTTAAGAGTAAAGTTAACAAAAACCCAGATGAATCCATTTCTATGTAAGAAAAGTTCCAAAGAAAATCTGTGCATTGCAGGAGTTACTGGTTTTGAGTACATAGATGGTGCTTTTTCTCCAGCATCCACATGGAAACACTGCCTTGCAGTGATTTTTTGGAGACTTGCATAAAGGTAATTTTCTTCCTGGAGGAATGTTGCATTTCAGATGTTTTCTAAAGTTTTAATGAGAAATGTGATGTTAATCCATCTTTTATTGCAGCTGAAAGACCTTGTTTATAGCAATGAGGTGCTACATAGATTTCCTTCATGAGTATCGCTCTGTATATGGCTCTGGCAGCATTTTGAATGTATGGTCTTGATTTTCCTTTTGTTTGTTTTTTGTTTTGGGGATATGTGTTCTTTCCCTCTCCTGTGGCTTTTAAAAGCACCCACATAATCAGAGGAAGCTAATTCAGTACACATGAAATGCTGTCAAACAATTGCCAGGAATGGACTGGAAGAAACATTTCCCCTCTGATACCTAACTTGTACAGTTAATCTTTAGTGGTGCTTGAACACACATTGAACCAAGAATATTTGAGGTTTGTCTACTGTATCTCTTTAATTACACTATTAATAACATACACAAGGAGTTCACTTGTCTTTTTTTCAGATTGTCTTATGTCATTATGTTAACTGGATGAGAGGCTGGAGGAAAAAAGCAGAATGTATTGCAAATCTGTCCATTGAGTTGGCTACTAGTGATGAAAATGTACACAATTTACTGAACTATAACCTTGTTCTCAGGGTGTTCATACTGTCAACAGTTGTTTTGTCACGCTTATTTCTCTCAGGGGTTGGGTATAATTTTAATTAGTAAAATAGAAGTTCTGTTGCCATGCAGACATAGGCATATTTGCTGGCTTTGATGTGCTAGCCAAAAGCAGCACACGACATGACCTTAGCCTATTTGACTTTGACATGGTATCTTTTTTTTTGTCAGGCAAAGCCTGCTATCCCTTTGGTTCAGCTCCACACTTCCAGATTATCATCTCTAGGTTGCCTGTAGTTTTCAGTCTGTAGTTGTTTAAATACAGACCGATACCTGTCTGTGTATGCATTTCACCCAGCCCTGTAGCAAATGGTGACAGACCTCTTCTGTGAGAGAATCAGCCTGTGTAGTGAATCCATTCTGAAGGTCACCCCTTTCTCTCCCTGGGTGTTTACATGCAGGATGGAGAGTTTAGGGGGGATTGATTCGCCATTGATGATAATTGCTCTCAGACGAGAATCAGACTATCCCAGACTCCCTGTTTATGAGGGAGGAATTTCATAAGGTTGTAACTGCTGTTCTGGTTTTTTGGGTTGCTGGAGAGTACTTCAGGACTTGGAGCTCTGTACCTGGTTATTATTTTTAATAGAGAAGTCTAATTATTTCCTTTTCTGCTTTTGGTGATAAAGGTATCCTTCAGCTTACTTTGTCAGACATGGAACTAAACTAACAGAAATTTCAAACTTTGAGACTTAGTAATTCAGTTTCTCTACTCATCCATTGATTTTTACCATGCTTGTTCATGTTTTTTTGCAGCACTCAGAACAAACACACAGTATACACATGTATGAACGAGCTCTGTATGTGTACTGTATGTAGTGCAGTAAAGATCAAATATACAGTGTGTATATATGTACCTGTACATAATGTATATACAGTGTGTGTGTGTATTCCCCACCCTGCCCCCCCAATGATTCTGAGTTCTTCCTCAGCTTTCCACTCTTATCTTTTTCCACCATTTCCCTCTTGCTAGCTCGCCCGCAGGGGAGTGAATCATTCTTTCTAACAGTGGTAACAAGTACTAATCACAAAGCCCCGAATGTTCCAAGTGTTACTGTAAAACTGCCAAAAGAGGATTAGGATAGTAAATCTAGTTTCATATTTCCATAGCTCACATAGCTTTTCTGTTATAAAGATAGCTTAATAAACTATTTAAAGGAGTAAGTTCTACAACATTATGACTCCACTTTCCTGAGATGACTTTTGTTTTTTATTGCGGTGATGCGATCGGAGCTCTCCTGTGCCTGGATGCAACTGAACTTCCGGAACCTTCTACCAAAGTGAGGGCAGTGAGAAATGCGTGATTGCCATCTTGTGGCACCAAATGTTCCTGGCAAGCAACTGTGCAGTCCCACCAGCACCCATCCTTTCTGAGTAGCAACAGCTACCTGTATCTCCCTTCAATTCCCAGAAAATCCAGTTTTAGTCTTTTTGACCGAGATTTCCCAGCTAGGTTATATGGTATACATAGGAAAATGATGAGACAGTTGAAGTTCCAGGATGGACTCTGGCCCTTGTGATTTCTTATGTGCAGATCCGCAAATTTATTATTTAGTGTAACTGAACTAGCAAAATCTATTCAGAACTTAATCCATGCAGTTAAAAGGACTTTGAACCTCTTAGGCTAAAGTATCCAATTATTTCTAATTCATATTAGTAAAGTAGCTAAGGCTCATGTGTGCAAAGTGTCTGGTATCTACTCCTGTCCCTTATGCTTACCCTGCCTGTGCCTGTGGCAATCCAGAGGCCAACAAAGGGTGGGACAGGTTGACTTCCCCTAAAAATAGTTGGGTAGGTGGTTAGAGCATGTTGTCAGTGTGTTGTGTTCTTCATCGGGAGAAATAGACTGTAGATAGCAAGGTTTCTACTTCTTTGCTCTTAGCTTCACTTAGGGTTTTTTTAATTTGCTGTCTCTGTCCACTTGCTGGCTGTCCATTCACCAATCAGCAATTCTGCATTGTCTCCAAGTTTTACCATAAGTGGTTTGGTTTATATTTCCTGGATTCTGCTCTGTCTTCTCTTTGTTATCCCTAAACCCAGTGTTATCTAGTTCATAAGGTTGCATTCCTGTAGTGAGGGCTACTTGGCTACTATGATCAGTGTATGTCTCGGAGTCTTTGGATTTTCAAGGCCTTCCCTATCATCATTTGCTTGTATTTCATAGAATCATAGAATGGTCTGGGTTGGAAGGGACCCCAAGGATCATAGAGCTCCACCCCCCCTGCCACAGGCAGGGCCACCAACCTCCAGGCCTGGATCTACACAAGGTTGCCCAGGGCCCCATCCAACCTGGCCTTGAACACTTCCAGGGACGGGGCATCCACTACTTCTCTGGGCAGCCTGTTCCAGCACCTCACCACTCTTTCTGTAAAAAACTTCCCCCTAATATCTAATCTAAACCTTCCTTCCTTTAGTTTTAATCCATTCCCCTTTATCCTACCATTATCTGCCCTTTTAAAAAGTTGAATCCCCTCCTGCTTATAAGCTCCCTTCAGGGACTGGCAGGCTGCAATGAGGTCCCCCCGCAGCCTTCTCTTCTCCAGGCTGAACAAGCCCAGCTCCCTCAGCCTCTCTTTGTAGGGCAGGTGCTCCAGCCCTCTAATCATCCTTGTGGCCCTCCTCTGAACCCTCTCCAACAGTTCCACATCTTTCTTGTATTGGGGGCCCCAGATCTGGACACAGTACTCCAGATGGGGCCTCACGAGGGCAGAGTAGAGAGGGACAATCACCTCCCTGTCCCTGCTGGCCACCCCTCTTCTAATGGAGCCCAGGATCCCATTGGCCTTGCGAGCTGCAAGAGCACACTGCTGGCTCATGTTAAGTCTCTCGTCCACCACAATCCCCAAGTCCTTCTCAGCAGGGCTACTCTCAAGAAGCTCTTCTCCCAGTCTGTATCTATGTCTGGGATTCTTCCGGCCCAAGTGCAACACCTTACACTTGGCAGTGTTGAACCTCATTAGGTTCCCCCGGGCCCATCTTTCCAGCCTGTCAAGATCCCTCTGGATGGCTTCCTTTCCTTCTAGGGTGTCGACCACACCACTCAGCTTGGTGTCATCCGCAAACTTGCCGAGGGTGCACTCAATCCCATCATCGATGTCATTGATAAAGATGTTAAAGAGCACCGGTCCCAAGACAGACCCCTGGGGGATGATATTTCATCATTTGCTTTTGGGCGCCCACATACAATCCTGTTTTTGTCTACAATCTTGAAGACATCCCTTCCTGATAAGATCACTGATGTTATAGTAACACAACCTAGTCACATGTGTGTCCTGGTTCTTGGGTCGCTGATCTCCAAATAATCAGGTCTCAGCAGACAGATACATGTACAGGGCTTTGGTAACCAGTTATTAGGAGTACCTCCTGTGACGGTATCACTGGTATGTTACCAAGATTACTTTTCAACACTGCTGTCTTACAGATTAGTCAGCAACCATGTTTCTTGTCTGGAAACAAGTGGTAGTCATATGAAAAATAAGGGACAGTATTTTCTTTTAAGAGATATTTTAGGGGAAAAGCAACTTTCTTAGCATAGTATTTTTGCCCAAGACTTCTCAAGATTTCCTGCCCACGATCACATTTGATAAAGCAAGACACTTTGTTCCACAGAGCCAGTATTTAGCCCCTTACTTGAGTATAATTATGTGCAGATATCAAATAGCTGAATATATAGGGTAATAGTATTTCTTTTTCTTGTACTACTTGGACTACAGCCACGAGAAAATAAATTCATATGTATCTCATTGCATTTCATTGGCATTTGAATTGTTCCTGTGATACCATTTTTCATAAAACTGCTGCATAAATCTGTTTGTTTGGTAGCACATTCTGTGTGTCAGTTAGCAAAGTAGCTTGTGGAAAATGACCAGCCTTCAGCAAAATAAACCAGATTTAGTCATGGTTTTATCTTTCTCTAAGTGTTGAGCCACCTGGACCGGTAAGTGGATGGTAATGATGTATTTGGCACCTGTGAGGCCACATCTGGAATATTCTTTCCATTTTTATCACTCAGAGGAAGGTAGAGAGTTCAGCAGAAAGGTGCTAGGGTACTTAGAGGACTGGACCACACGCTGTATGGGGAGGAACTGGGTGAGCTGGGTTTGCTTTGTCTGGAAAGGGAGTGCTTTGTGGGATTTAACTGTGGTCCTGAAATGGACTTTGAGTGAAGAGAGTCAAGCTCTCTTCAGACATGCACAGGAAGACGGCTGGAAGAATTCAAGAGCAGTGCATAGGGTATGCTATGGAAAGGCTGGCTGAATGAAGAGAAAGAAAAGAAGATAAAAAAATACCTGGAAAAACTTTTTGAGTGATGATTTGGGATTTCTGTTATTGTTTTGAAATAAGAAAACACGTCCCTTGTTGATGCTCTGGTAAATCTGCATACATGACTGTGTGAAGCAAATGTGCTGGAGGTAACTTATCAAGGGGGAAATGCTTAATCTTGTCTTCATACAGAGAACTTAAGGTCAGATTCTAATTGGAAAAGTGACTGAACTGGCATTGTAGACACCCAAATTTGTTATGCTCCTGTGGTTTCCACACAGCTGTAAGCCCGTTTGGGTTTTTCTGTGAGGTTGGCCATTGTTTCTTCATAATATAGAACTGTAAAAATCCCCCCAAATACTCTGCCAGATGTATATTGTGTCAGCTTTCTGCAGAGCACATGAATGACATTCCAGCAGTGGATGGAGAATATTGTGGGTGATTTTGTCAGATGCAGACAATATTCAGATTGCTGTTAACAGTCACAGAAGTTAAGAGGACTTCAAAGCATTCTGTTTGAAGGGAGTGTTAACCACCTTACATGATCTCACACAGCCCTTGGACTGCCATTGGACTGTATTTATTACATGAATGTCTGCTGGGGAGCCCATGATATGTTTGGTTTTTTATTTCTCTGAACAGAAAATATTCTATTTTCTGGCACATTTCAAAATACATAAAAATGATTCAAGTTGAATTTCAGCTTATTTAAAATTTGTTTTGGTGAAGAAGAAAATGGTGTATCTTACACATTTACAGTTTAATTTTTGTAAAGTCAGGATCCTTTGCAAATGTAACTGGGGATGGGAGCCTTAACAGGAGGTACTTCAACTTATGCTACTTAATTTAAGCATTACAGATACGAGGTCCTCTGCTGACAAGTATGTAATTAGGAAATACACTGAGATACACAACTTCTGTGCTTGCAAGCAGTTTGATTAATTGTATGTGCTATGTTGAGTTAAATTTTAATTATGAAACTAAAGTTGAAGGTTTCAGTTGGAGGAATTAAAAACTTATGTAGACAATTCAGTCAATTGAAAAGTCATAGTGAGTTAGGAAGCTAAAGGATTATCACCAGTAAAGCAGATATTTGAGAGACAAAACCATGATATTGTGAAAATAATAGATGTGAGAAATGCTACGTCCAGGAGTCTATATATGGTATTCATTTATTAAGCAGTTGGGGGTTTTTACTGCACGTTGCTGTATACAACGGATGAGAAAATTTTAAGTTTTGAAGATGCTTATCCAAAGAAACCTAATGCATGACATTTATACCACTAATTCTGGAGCTATGACAAATCTGTCATGAGGAGATTCACCCAGAGAGCTGCTAGTTTAGGAGTAGTGCTGATTATGGGGGGTATTCAGTTAGCTCAAACATTTGGGTATTTCATTCCTTCGAGTGGGGTCCCAGGTAGTCTATAATATGGAGACACAATTAAGGGAAAAGTCATTAGTTATGTCTGAGAACAACTGAGTGGAGCCTTGAGAAAGTGTTATGTGGAGAGGCTGCTGTGGTAACCAGTTTATTTACTTGTGCTCTTTGCAGGGAGCTGTATGCTCTGGAGATTAGATTATCTGCTGCTTGTTTTTTTTTCTGGCATTGATGAGAGTTTTTCTGCTCTAAAAATGTTATTTGTGGCTTAAACCCTTTGTTTTCTGATTTAATTATGATCTCTTGCAGATTTATGTCAAGAGTATGAGTAGCTTTGCACATCATATGCACACAGTGGGTTCAGGTTATGAAGTTTTTGGTAGCAATGCTGGATAAAGATGTCCCCCATTTTTATACTTCCCATAACTCCATCTACACATAGTTACAAGTAAACTTTTTAGCTGACATTTAAGGGCAGCTGTCATGACTGCCTCCTGAAGTTTCTGTTATGAGAAGGGAGATGCATGGAACAGATGAAGAGGGTTAAAGAGGAAGTTTGTTGGTGAGGCATGGACTTAATGATCTTAAAGCTCTTTTCCAACCTTGTAATTCTGAGGCACCCTTGCACATAGTCATACTAAATCAAGAGGCAGTTCAAGTGTACACACAGGCAGTTAGTATGGGATAGCTAGTGGACTTTAAATTCACACCTGCTTTCTGTGTACTACTTCTCCGATGGTCCCGGATGCTGAGATTGTATGTGTACTGGACCTGCAGCTACTGCTGCCTGAAACATATTGCACCAAGGCACGTTTGCCATAGCTATCTAGAACTGGGTCACTGTTTTTACTGCCCCTCTGGTAACTCTTCAGGACTGAGGTCACAGCAGGATTGGGATCTGAAACGTTAGTCATGAATGGTATGTAAAAATATATGAGGATGCTGGTGATACAGCAGTGCCTCAGCTGTAACTGTGAATGTCATAGCTCCCAGCCTTTTCAATGGCTGCATTAAAGTGACAGAAACCTTAGTGTGGAGTGATTGTGTAATGTCTCATAATAGCATTTTGCTGCATAATAGCACTTCAAATGCTTTTCTATATCTTCCCCAACGTGGCTTTAATTTTCTGCTTAATAAACACAGCCAGTATGGTTTTGTTTGTTCAGAAATGCCAGATGTACATTTTTGGCAAAATTCACCCTGTAGGAGGGAAACTGTTATTTAAATTATTTTACACTTCTCATAGTGTTCATTCTCACTGGTGCTTATGTAAGCAACATATTTATAACAGTTTTATTAATGCAGAATTTATGCCCAATATTATACTTCAAATTGTTAGAAGTCTAGGAAGTACCTAAACCCAAGTATGAACACAACAGCATGTGCTTTTGTATGCTCTCAAGTTGGATGCTTCAGTGCTGTGTAAGTGCTTATACATCTGTACATGTCCAGAAATTCAGTATTGGACCAACATAGTGTTTTACGCCTTGCAAATAAGTCCTCATGTCTAACTGTAGTTGCATTGGATTTAGGGATTCAGTGTATGTAAAAAAAAAAATAATTAGAAAATAGTTTGTGGGAAATTTTAATAAATATTTTTCTGTCTGTTTACCTGTTTTTAATGCATGCAAAACCATAATTTCAAATCAGAGTATTGTTAGTTGCTTCATGTTCATATGGACTAAAAAAATACAATACATGGTATAGAATATAATTTTGCTTAATATGTAGCATTTCTCCTGAATAAGGAGTTGGGGCTTGACCTTATGTCTCTGTTTTCAGTCCAGGGAATTTTTTGTATTCTCAAGTTTTTGCTGAACTGAAGCATAAGGTTCCATATTACTTCTTCATGCATGTTTTAATACATACATAAGTTGGATTATGCCATATCTCTAAATCATAATATTCCAGTTTATTTCAGATATCAGTTGTATTTAATCAGTGCAGCTCTAGTTAAAGTGTTCTGTTTAAACTTCATGTGGAAAAAGAGATACACTGTGTCTTGTCTTGTCAACTGCCAATATTCTTTGATGAAATGCTTGAGCATTGGGTTTTAATCTTTGTGCTTGTTTCTCTGAATGTTTAAGTTTGCTTAGCTGCAAGTGGAACATCCATATTTAGAAATAAAAAAGAATGTCAGTAAACACTGGTACTGTGCCAGAAAAAAAAGTTAGCCCTTGTGATGTGGCAGAAGATGAACAGGCAGTCTAAGGAAGTTGATCACTTAAATATTTGGATGCAAGTCTTCAAAAAAATTTTTCTTTCACTATTTCTGCTGATTTTTTTGTGATTTTTCTTTCAACATCAGATATCACTGCTCACTTTGCCAGCCTGTCTGCAAAACCAGCAAAGTGCTTCTCAAAGACAAAAGGTACCTTTAGCTACGTGCCTGTCTGATGGGGCACCTGGGATTTGGCAGCAGGGCAGCCAGAAGAGTTCTGTCACACTACGCTAGACTATCTAACGTATCTAAAGTGTTAAACCACAATTTTAATGAATGGCTTTTGCCCTCTGCTTTGAACATACCAACTGTATCCCACTTACTTCTGTGGGGTACAAAGTATTAGTTTTCACTTTGGAAGTGAAAATCTCTTGCTTCAGTAACTGCCCGTCTGTAACCAGCACTGCTCATTCCACATCCAGGTGAGGTTCCTGCCTCTCATTGGTACCTGTTGCTCGTGTATAAATTTTTATACCAGCTTGGAAGGTGCTCCTAGAAATGTTGACATAGCTACTTCATTATCCTTCCCCAAAGCTTTCCAAAAGGTGATGTTCTTCTGCAGGGGCTCCAGAGCTTGGCAGTGGTTATGTGGTGGTTGGTTGAGATGCTTGCCTGTTATCTGTGTGATTCAGTCTTACTGATTCCCAGTTGCATTTCTCTGGTTTCTCTGTATTTATGGTAACATTTTAAATCTCTTATCATGTACTTAGCTTACAAGCTTTTTGTTACTGAGACTGTTAATTATTTTATGTTTTCACACTGTGTACTCAATTAATAACTTAGATCTCTAGGTGTTGCTGTAAAGTTTATCTGAATAGTTATTTATAAATATACTTGAGAAGACCTTGAATTAGAGCTTCTTTCTGTCCTTAAAGAGTTGTTTACTTTTAAGAGAAGTATTCAAAGTTGTTTTCAGAGTGAGAACTAGGAAAGAGTTTAACTCCTCTTGTGCTGGACTACCATATATAGCGTGGCACATAGTCTGTTATAACATGTTTCACAGCACTTTGCATGGTGCATTTTCTGGTTGTAGCCATCAAGAATAGATTAGACTGGATTCACAGAGTGAGTGCTTTAAAAGTTCATTGTAAAGTGTCTGGATAACTAGATGGCTGAAAGGTACATGTCCTGGCTCCCAGTATCTGTGATAATCAATGCTCTGTTTTTTAAAAAATATGATTGAAAACTCTTAACATATATTCTCTTAATTTTTGTTAGATTTGAAAGCATGGTTTCTCCAAAGCCTGTTAAAATAGATGTGTTCCCAGTGAATCTGAACATTCCTGTGTCTTCTGCATCTTGTTTTTCCAGATTAATCGTGCCCCAAGCTTTGGAACTGATCAAAAAATAGACTATGATGTAAAAAAAGGCGTTCTGCTAAATGCCTTAAAGCTGCTTAACATACGGTAAACTTGTCCTCTTTTCTTCAGTCTGGCTCTCTTTTCTGTTGCTTTGCTTTCTACCTACCTGCCTGCCTACCTACCTACCTATCTAAATTTGAACTGGAGTAGGAGAAAATGAAGACTTTTTTTCCCCCTACCTTCATATTTTCAATATATAAATATTTCCCTTGTCAGTTTTGCTGTTGAAATTAACCCAAAATTATTTTTTCTTCTTGCTCAAGTGCTAGCAAAAAAATGATATTAATAGTAATTTTTATAATTTTAAAAGGATTTTTCAAACAGATCTCAAAGTGGGGACATGAGTGCAATAATGGGCATGTGGCCAAGCAGGAAATTTGCTTGGGTGATAATTTCACATACAGTCAAAGGCTGTAGTTCTCTCTGCAGAAGAACTTTGTAGTTGGGATATGTTGGAAAAAAATCTATGTTTCAGGAAAATAGATACAACCATGTTGGTGCATTAAATCATAGTACACAGTCATTGCAGTACATCTTAAAGCATGAAAATATCTTAGCCATAAAAAGTAATATTAAAAAAAACTCTTAAAAAGTGTTTCAAATTTCATTTGCTGTCATAAACCACCTATGACTGACGAAAAATGCAAGATTATCTACTTGAGATCAAAGTGCATCTCTTCTCAGCTGCATTGGACTGACATAGCTGAATGTTGTCTGTGTTTCAGGACGAGTGATAAAAGGAGAAATTTAGCTCAACAGAAGGCTGAGGCTCAAAAGAGATTGTATGGTCAAGGTTCAATGAAAAAACTGTTGCCAGGTTCCTCAGACTGGGAGAAGCAGCGCCACACACTGGAAAGGAGAAAAGAAGAACTGGTAGGAAGAAAAAATGCTGTTTCTTGTCCATTGCTTATGTTCTCTTTATTTTAATTGTCTTATTTATTGATTTGTAGAAGGAAAGACTTGCACAAGTACGTAAACAGATTTCCAAAGAGGAGCATGAAAATAGACACATGGGAAACTACAGGTAATTATTTTTGACTGGTTTTGTAGGAAGTATTAAAAGCAATCTTTAGAAATCATGAAACAAGTATTTTTGGTAGATGATAATGTTTTGAAATTCTCTGTCCATGGCAGGGGGGTTGGAACTTGATGATCTCTAAGGTCCCTTCCAACCCTAACCATTCTATGATTCTATGATAATGTTCTGCCAAAAATGTGTAGGCATTTATAGAAAATATATACATATACACCAAGTAGTAAAGTTTTTTTTTTTCCTAGACTGTTCTTGTTTTCATTCCCAATATTTGCATCCACCTAGGAATTTATATGACACCAGTCACACTAGTGTTTGCTTGAGAGGCATGATTGTTCCTGTTTAGTGTACCCAGAACCGTGGCTGACATCATGGGCCTGTTCTGTAATCGAATATGATGATTCTTATCTCTAGGCAGGGGGACAATATAGTGGTGTCAGTATACATCTAGGAAAAAATCAGATCTGAATGTTCTGTGTGAGGCTTGCCAAAAGTACAGAAACTTTATTGACGCTTCCATCATTTCTGAAGTATTTGAAATACTGTATTCATATTTCTGCACTTTGATCTTGGATCTTAGTATGCTTAAGTGTAAGTATCTTCAGATATGTTCAAAAGGAAGCTTTAACTTGCTGGTTATACTAGGCATTGGCCAGAAATCAAGAAATTTCTTTTATGATTATGATGTTTTGTTGTTGCTTCATGATATTTGCTTCAATGGGAAGTGAAAGCAAGGCCTGCGGATATTTGGTGAAAGGGAGTGGAGTACTGCTAGGATTAGATGATGGGAGTGTTTGCCCACTCTTTATGACATTCATCCAGGATGTGGGAGGTCTGAGTTCACATATTTTATTCTGAATTAGTCAGAATGCTGTTCTTCAACTCTGCTTTTTTTGAGGAGATGTTCTGTAATTCCCAGTAAAGTTCTCATTTAAACAGATAGATGCTTCTGTGAAATTTTCGTTTTTGATGAATTAACATTTTGCTTACAGAAAGTCTCTCTTTTTACCATTCTCAGTTTTAATTACATCCTTTCTTGACATATGTGGAGCTGAACTAGTACATCAAAAAAACCCTCAATGAAGCATTTATTTTTTCATGCTACTTAGACTGTAAGAAAGAGTAACATCATGATGCTTTAATACATTTTGGTTTTTTGATAACTTTAAAGTCTAACAACTTCTTAGCTGATCACATTTTACATTGCTTATTCGGTTCTTGACTGAAAATGAGCCAAATGTTCTCTTTGCTTAGCTTTTTACTTAATGTAAATGAATGAAAATACAAAAATATTTTTTCCTTAGGAAATTGTGAAGTGTCATTTCATGAGGAATATGCACATCTAAAAGGACAGAAGAGCTTTGTGTTTCCTTATTATCACGTGTTTGCAAAAAGACTGAAGAATTAGCAGAGCTTGAGAAGTAAAGGAATCTTGGCTAGAGATGCAGAAAAATTTTATCTGAGCATTATGCAGTATTCTCTCCTTGTGACATTCTCCAGAGCAGGACTAACTTCTGTCAGGCATTGCCATGGCATCATGAAATTTTGAGTGCTACTATTGCTGCATAGCTTAATACTGCTTTCTGAACAAAAATCCAGAGAAAACTCAATCAACCTTTGTAGGCTTAGATTTGATTTACGGATGTCAGTTCAGCAGTTGGCATAGGCAAGTAAGTGCCAGTCCAACAGCACAGCTAGCCCACTGATTCCCGTAGAAGTCCTGGGGCGGCCAAGGAAGGATCCATGCTTTCAAGCTTTTGTGCATTCCTGAGGAACTGAAAAGGATATATGTGACTTTGAAATGGCCTTTAACTGCAGTGTTATATATATTAAAATGGGTATCATAGACTTGTAGAATGGTTTGGGTTGGAAGGGACCTCAGAGATCATCTACTTCCAATCCCCCTGCCATGGGCAGGGACACCTTCCACTAGACCGGGTTGCCCAAAGCCCCATCCAACCTGGCCTATCCTTTCTTTAAAGTGTTGTTCTCTGGCATGTTTTCAGCAGTGGGATCAACACCATTTAATAGTGTTGATTGCAACTAGACTGGATTGCCTGCAGGGATTTTATACAACAAGAGACCTCTTCAGTTGGCTGTAGAATTGCCTCAAATCTCATGGGGTTGTAGCCATCCTTTTTCAGTGCAACAAAATCATCATGATTTCCTGACCTTTTCTGTGAGGAAAAGACTGAAGAGGAAAAAGGAGAAAAGACCTATTAAAAACTTCTCCAAAAATCCCCAAAGACATAAAAGTCATATAGTGCCAAGTCAGTATATAAATGGTACCTCTGCTTTGGCAGTGCAGGCAAACCTAGCATATGGATTACACCTTACAATATATTAGAAATTAGTCTTCCATCTTCAGCATTTCTGGCTGTGTTGCAGGTATTCATTGCAAATGGAGTGTTTTTCTTCAAAGCCTATTGTTGCTTCATGAGCATGAATAAATCACTAAGTCCTGCTCATCATACTGTCATAATCTCTTTACCTGTGATTTTTAGACAATAGTGACTAGCTGGTCTAATGGAAAATCAGAGCCACCCTTTACATCCTTACATCTGTACCAGAAAATATGTTTCTCTTATAGTACTTCTTTCTTCTTGTTCAGCATTTTGATTTACATTTGAGTACAGTACATATTCAATCTTTAATTTGCATCATTCCTATTAGCTCAAAGCAATTGTGCACGTTTCACTATTTTGTGTCCCTCTATTGCTAATACAAATTATTTTATATCTCTGAATTTTACATGCAATATTTTGTTGATATTTCAGGAACCATTCACACCTGCATGCATCATTCACACCCACTGAAATTTCAGAGTCCTGCAAAGCAGAGTTTTGGTATATCCCTGGACTGACCTTCATGGTATCTCTTTTGACTGGCTAATTGCTGGTTTAAACATAAATGTCTTCACTGAGTTAATGTTGGATTTAGAGAGCAATGTTCAGAGTATATGTTTTCTGATAAGTTATGATATAATTACTACAGATGTGATGCACATGCATTAGAGAAGAGACTGAATTAGTGGCATAATTATTGTTCCTAGTGTGCTAAGTAGCTCAGCTTCTATCTTAAACCAATTTCTTTTTTCCTCTATTTTAGGCGAATTTACCCTCCTGATGATAAAACATTACTTGAAAAGTATGAGAGTTTATTAGCCACTGCTTTTCAGACATTTCTTGCTGGGAGAGCAGCTTCACTTCAGCGGGAAATGAATAACCCTTTAAAAAGAATGAAGGTACTGAGGTGCAAGAAGTATCTGCTTTAGGAATTATTTATCTTGGAATTCATGACTTTGTGGATTAGTTTCACCACAGTCACGTGTGGTGGCTGATAAATAGCATTTGGTAATGTTTCCATCATTTTATTATTATTCTTTGTGCAGCTTGTGGGCCAGATCCTTGAATCTGGATGAACTGCAGTGGACCCAGGGTGGAGACAGGCTAGATGGCTTTAAGCTACTTTACCATTTCCCTGATCCTCAGCCTTACCCCTGGCCAAACCAGAGGTTGGCAGAAACTGCTTTTGAGCTGGTAATTGCCTCCTTCTTCCTCCAGTAATGTCCCTAGCCTATTCCTCCACTTGTTTCAACTGGAACAAGAGATACCATAAAACCAGCTCCGCTAGTTTAAGGCATCCAAAAAATCTGCCTATTTATGTAGTCAGAGAGAGCAGAAAAATGGCTGTATTTAAAATAGCCAACTAACGTGGTGTAATTTGAAATCTGAGAAATAATTTCCCATTTTTGTAGTTGGCACCATCCAGCAGTTTTACAGGACTCTTTGTTCAACTCTTTCTTCAGACTTTTATTGTTAATAAATGTTAAGACTTGATTTCAAGCAGAGATGCATGCATCAGAAGAAATACTTTTCTATCCTCTGGTGGAGGAATTCATAGTTTTATTTGAGGGCATAGTAATCAAAGTAATCTTAGATTCCTACTGCTTGGTGCTTGAACTTTGGAGACAGGGGATGTGTCCTGCTTTGAGTTAACTGTAGTGAAATTCCTGTTTCTAGGAGGAGGACATTTTGGATCTTCTGGAGCAGTGTGAAATAGATGATGAAAAACTAATGGGAAAACGCACCAGGCAACGAGGACCTAAGGTATTTGCCTTTTAGATGCCAATCTTTTATTTCACTCTGTAGAGAGGCAGTCTGAGTATCTTAAGTGGGGATTTAGTTAGAAAACTTACACCAGGATCAGCTTTCTCAGATTGCTGTTAGCCTTTTTTTTCCTAAAGTATGAAGAGAAGCATAAACTACCATTTGTCCAACTAAATTCCATTACAATCTTAATTGTATATGAGATCCATCTTTTCCTCTCTCATTTTGAGGAATTGTCATGCATGGCAACAACTGCTGTACAAGAGATTGCTTGATTTCAGTGTGTAAAATTATTTTTATATCCATAGCCTATCTGAAAAGAATGCTTTCATCTCTAATCGATTAGTACCACTAAGGAATTTTGAGATCATGGCATAAAAGGCACTATGGAAGCTCAAAGGATTAATCATGATTATGATGTATCTGCAGCTTGCTTACTTGCTAAAAGGGTTGTGCCGTATATCTTGGAGCCTGTTTTGTATCCAAAGTCTGTTTTTAAAGTGAACATACATTATTTTTAGCTAAATGCTTTCTGGTTGTATGCATAGTTCATGCAAGTCTTTGCCTTAAATAAACTCTGTATCTCTGTAAAGCAGTAAAGATAAATAGTTTGGGCTTGACTACTATAAGTACATTTCTTATAGTCTGCAAACTTTTTAGGTCAAGTCTGCTTAGAAGAGCCTATATTTGTCTTCCTGAGCTGTGATGGATTTGTTTATGGATGCATGTAAATTCTTTTTACAGCATGTTTCTGATGACATGGTGTACAAATGTGGGAATTTATGTACAAAATAAAGGCTGACAATGGTCCTGAGCTTGCAGAGGTATTTTATAGATGTGCAAGAATCCAGAGAGCTACATCTTATTAGAGGTGTGCATACTGGAAAGAGGATCTGCATACCCAATCTGGTATTAAGATAGATTTGCAGGGACCTCATTACAAACACAGGGATTTGAACTAGTGCTTTAACTGTGGTGGATTCATTTAAAGAAGAGAAAAAAAAATAATCCAGTCCACCCTGGCAACGCACTCATCTCACATTCTTGAGGGATTCTTTGCCTTGTTTTCAGTTCTTTAACACAGGGTCACTTAATTCAAGTCCAACATCTCAGTCACGTTCTTTTCCCAGAAACCTGTCTTTTCCCAGCAGCCCTCTGAGAGCATCTATATGGCTGGCTGTATGCACACAGACTTGATCTATACAATCTCCACACTGACTGCACACAAGCCATTCCCAACCTGGAGACTATAAACATTTAATTAGTTTTAAGATGGAGTGTGATCAATTTGTGAGTGAGACTATGTGACACAGTCTTCTTTTACAGCAGGCATGTGGATTCCATAGCTTACAAGCTGCTCTACCAGCGTAACACTGTTTGTACTTCTAGAAGAAAGAGAAGTTTGTCTATAACCAAAATTGCCATGACCAAAATTGGGTTTTTTTGTCATAAAATTGATGAAAACAAAAGGGAACACAATGAAACTAGTTTATCCTGGTAACATGTATGCTTCATGCTGTGCAGGATCTCTATTCCTGCATCTTTTTTATGGTCCTGATATACCTCTCAATCATTTAAACTGTGCCTACAGTGAAGCCATGTGAGTGGAGACTTCCCTGGCTGCATAATTCCCTATGCACTCCCTTTGAAACACGGATGCCCATTGTGGATGGTCCCTGTATCTTGTACCAAAAGAGCACCACCTTTTCCCTGTAAGGGGGATATATATATTTGATTGGCCGCCTCTTTGTAAAGGGTGTGCTGGGAGGGATGTAGTGTCTAAATACAGATCTCTATGGAGGTCTGGTGAGTGAGGTGGACAATAGAATTTACTATTGCCTGCTGATCTCTCAGCTAAGAGAATCTGTTCAGCTCTAAAACTCATCTTCTTGTAATCTTAAAATCCTGCAATAAAGATCCATTATCAAAAAGTACTGCATGCAAGATGTGATAGACAAAACAAACCTAAGGAACATTACTTTTCATGTCATGTTACCCAACACGAAATGTTCTTTCAGAAGGTCATTAAGTCCTGACCTCCCTTATAAGTCAGTGGCTGGTTTGCTGACAAAAGCTGCTGCTGGGAATAGTTGGGGGAGAGAGAAGTTTTCACAATTTCCATATATTGGAAAGTAAAATCCAGAATATAAAAAATTTACATCTTGTGAGTATTTTTTTGTTACAAAATAATCCTGTAAGTAGATCACTGATATTTTTTGTTCTCTCCAGTTAAGATCTAAAAAAGAAAAGAGAATTGTCACCATGCCAGAATAAAAAAATAAGAAAATTAGTATTGCCTTATGGTTAGGAATAAAAAAAAAAGCATCACTGGAAAGGATGACAGTTTATGTATTAAAAAAGAAAGCCCTGAGAGCATTACTGTCCAGCTACAGACAGAATATTCCTCAACATGCCATCTTTTATTTAAAATACTACTTTGTTCCTTCATTCAGGGTAATCAATAGTGCAATAGAAATTAAGTACTTAAAAAAAAATTCTCTGAAATTGCTTACATTACCCTTTTATATTTTAACACAAGACAATAATTACTTCATACTTCAATGTTTTCCTCCTCATCCCCCTCCATACATAGAAACATAAATATACATATGCACTTAGGTGTGTGTATACATATGTATATCTGATGGGCAGAGCGTGTGTATATAGCAAGCTTTGCATCTAACAACTATTCTGTATTTGCTGAAGTTTTTTCCTTATTTGAATTTGAACATGATTAGGAGCTCAGAGTCGAAGACAATTCAAGAATTTCCCAGGACAAAGGCATTATCTTCCTATTGCAGAATTCCAGCTAAGTTGGGAAACCCATCTTGGCAATGTCTGGTTTGTTTGCAGCCTCTAGAAGGCACTTGATCCTTCTGTGCTGTGAGGTTTGCTGGGGTTTATTACATTGTGCCTGTTTGTACAGGGAAAAGAAGTAAGCAAATAAAATAATATAGATATTTTAGAGGAAATGAGCAGTTACTTTTAGTTTTGTTCTTCTGACATGAAATGAGATGAGTTTAATCAAAGAAAAAGCAGGTTAGCATAAGGGGAAAATCAAGATGATTAGAATTGCTAAGCAATCAGATATCTGTTATTCTAAGAGGTCAGTTTAAACCCAGATCTAGTTAATATTAGTCATTATTGCTTTTTTTTGGTAATTTCTTTGACCTTTCTTTTTATTCTTCATTAATTGATGTGAAATCTTGGTCAGATTGTTCTTATTGTTTAGTGAAGAATGTGTTGCATGTCATTGGTGGGAATGAGATCTATCTTAAAGATCTGTGAGTTTTGATTGAAAATGTTTATTTTATCTTGTATAAATCATCAGGAATGTCTGATCAACATATCTCCATGATCCACAGCATTTCAAGATTAGGACAGCCCTCTCTGAGAAAGCACTAAGTGTCGAGGCACCTTAATTTGTCCTTTTGGCAGGTAGATAGATATAAAAATATTATTTGTGTAATCTGAACAATTGCCAAGTCACTTCTCAATGGAATATACTCCTTCAACTCCTCCTTATCTGGTCTAACAGCTTGGGCTTGCATAAACATACTGTCACTTTTAAGTTAGTGGCAGAAATCTCTTTCCTCTGTTGCCTGGAATAGAAGTTTAGGTAGACTATGTTTACTTTATACTATGAGGGTATCTTGCAGGAACAGTGTCATTTGGGCTTTTTCTTTTGCCCTTCACAATAAATCTTGGGGTGTTACCTTATGCTAAGATAATAGGGTAATTTAAATTTATCTGAGGGTCCTTCTATTTCACTCTGACTCAAAATATGTTTAGTAATTGTGACTTTTTTTTTGAAACATGAGTTTTAACTGCAGTCTGTTAGGTGACTCAGAAGATATGGCCATCATCATGGGCAACCTTCTGTAGATCCAGGCCTGGAGGTTGGTGGCCCTGCCTGTGGCAGGGGGGTTGGAACTGTATGATCCTTGGGGTCCCTTCCAACTCATGCCATTCTATGGTTCTTATAGGTGAGAGTTACCAGAAAGAAAATGTGTAGGAAAAAAAAGTGACCACATGAGCCTTTGTAGGACAAGAGATAAACTGAAGGATATTGCATTTTTTGTCTGTCTGATGGTAGATGTAAGAAAACAAAATTCATTTGCAGTTTCTGCTCTTGCATTGGTGTCCCTGTTCCCCACTTTTGGCTTTTTGTCTCGCAGTATCCTTGTTAATAGCACAAGATTAATTACCTAATGACACTGAAACCCGTGTGCACATAAGACACCAAATCCACCCAGCAGAACTTGCTATATTCTCCCAGTTTCTGCAGGAGTAATCACTTTCTCTTTCAGAAACATACCAGCTGAAGTTCCCTGATGTGTTTCTTTACATTGATCATTGTTCAGCTATAGCTTCAGCTATTGCAAATATCAGTGAGGGATTGAAACTGACCTAAGTGGTGTTCTGTGTCACCTGAATTATGATTTCATACTTCCCCTCCCTTCCAGTATTATGCTGCTCTCCATCAGAAATCTTAGGATTACTGTGTAGTGAGTTTAATGAAATATTTAAGCATTTGCTTTAAAATTAAGGTCAAACTTCCAATCTAATTGGGGTGTGTCAGTGTTTAAATATGTAAAAATGAATCTGCCTGAGTCAGGAGCCTACTGTGATAGTTCTTTGGGGATTATGAAGGAAATAAATTTCTTGGATCCCTTTGTTTGTTTGTTTTGCTTTCATCAGCCCTTGTGTTCAATGCCAGAAAGTGCACAGCCCTTAAGAAAACCTAGGAACTACAACAGTGATAGTAGCTGTGATAGCAGTAGCAGTGTGTCAGAATCGGGAGAAGAAACTGAAAGGGAAGATCAGCTCGAAAAAAAAGAGAAAAAAGTTTCATATGATCTGGAAGAAAATAAATGCAAATCCTTGGAACGGTCAGGTAAGTTAAATTATCACTTTGCCAAGCAAGTCTGTCATTCACAAAGGATTCTATAAAATGCTTTAGTATTTTAGAATGCATCAACATTTAGAACTCAGGGTTAAACTCTGGTTTGCATGTTTCATCTTCCGTCAAATATTTTCTTAATTAATGAAAATTAATTTTTAAAAAGGAAGAAGATTAATATTATTTTGCAAAGAATGCTAAATAGGAAAATATACCTGGGCTATCACTTGGGCTTCACTCAGAATTGGTGTGACTGTTCCATTTTGCTCTTAGATTATTATTTGCTTTTTGAGCAGACTAATTTTTTTCCCTGCAAAAGATGCTTCTATTAAGCTTAAATTTGCAGAGGTATGGAGAGGATAAAGAAATGCATCTAGAAACAAATAGAAGGTAATACATTCCTGATGAGATCCCTGCATAGGTTTTTCAATGTGATTGTTTTCTTGCTTGTGGCAGAAGCTGAGTGTGAGCATGTTCAGCTGAACATGGTAGATGAAGCATATTTATTTTAGCAGTGTATTGGCTCAAAGAATTTCATCATGTAATCACACACATATAATGCTGCTTCTAAAATTTAAATTTTCATAGCAGCATCCTTAATTTGGCAGGAGACTGAATTTAAAAGCTGCACAGCTACACAAGAGTGCATGAGGGTGACTGAATCTGCAAATATGGGATCACATAGAGATGGCCCACAAAGATGATCAGAGGGCTGGAGCCTCTCCTATCAAGACAGCCTGAGAAAACTGGGCTGCTTCAGCCTGGAGAAGAGAAGGCTCTGGGGAGACCTTAGAGCAGCCTTCCAGTACCTAAAGAGGCTACAGGAAAGCTGGAGAGGGACTGTTTGTCAGGGAGTGTAGAGATAGGACAAGGAGTAATGGGTTTGAACTTTTAAAGAGGGTAGATTCAGGTTAGGTAAAAGGAAAACATTCTTCACTCTGAGGGTGGTGAGGCACTGGAACGGGTTTCCCAGAGAAGCTGTGGCTGGCCCCACCCCCAGCAGTGCTCAAGGCCAGGCTGGATGGGCTTTGGGCAACCTGGTCTAGTGGAGGGTGTTCCTGCCCATGGCAGGGGGTTGGAACTAGAGAGGCGTGAGATCCCTTCCGACCCAAACTGTTTGATGATTCTATGATCCATTGGCCATGCTCTCTCTCCTGCTGACATTCTTAGTCAGGAAACCTCACGTAGCAGTCACGTGCTTTCAGACTTACAGGGGACATGCACTCTGTTGTAAGTCTGATGCATGTTCTAGAAGACTGAGGTCTGCCTGATTAAAGCAGACTATGACAAAGAAATAGATGTTCTTATATATTACGTAAAGTGCATGCTATTAGGGGTATCTGATGTGACTGGCTACTACATATATAGTTGCTAGTCCACATTCATTATAGCAGAGCATATGTGCTTACATGTTGGTCATGTATGTTGTTCATTACAATGACTGAAAACAGGTGTTGAAAAAATAATGAGTAATTATATCATTTATATAACTTTTCTGCAGGTAGAATGAACTGCAAGCCTGCCATTAAAAATATAAAGTCTCCATCATACTCATCCCCCACGTCATCTGCAGGTCCAATAAGGCGTTCTGTAAGCTGCCCTCGTTCAATATCAATACTGACCATGCAGTCACAGGCAGCTGAGCAACGTCCCCTTTCAGCCAAAACACCTCTGCAAATCCAGCGCACATCCTTGGTGAGCAGGTCTCATTCTTTAAATCGCAGCCCAGCTTCGGCCAGAGTCCCTCACACACACAGCTTGGGAACTATGAACTCTTCAGGGGTGAGTTAACACAGGAGTTGCACTTGTGTGGTCTGTTTCTCTAAAACTCAATGTCAGAAAATCTGAGGTACTCGAGTCAATGCTATTTGACAGAAAGCCAGAAATACAAGCTCTCTAGACTGGCATCTGACGTACAGTGAGTGCTGGTTGTGGTGTTTCAGTGTTTCTGGAGCAGCAATACAGATGTCCTATTTTGAGAGAGTGGAACTTTTAAGAGTTTTTGTGACTGAAATACCTGCTCTCCTAAACAGTTTTTTGAAGAGAGAGGTTTTACCTCTCTTTAAATGTTTCTCTGCTTTTGTGGGGGGCTACTGGTTCTGAAATAGGGATGCACCCATCTTCAAAGTCTTTACAATAACAAAAATACCTAAATATTTCAAACTCAGTGTGTACACCAGATTGTATTAGAATAAAATGTTAGTGAGACTTCGTATGGATGTCCACTGTAGATGATGTGATTAATTTTCAACTTACTGTATGTACCTGATTCATGTACACAGTACTGCTGGACTGCAGTTCTACTTCCAAAGTGAACAATTAAAAATAGTTCTTGTCATCTTTAGAATTTGCCACTGCAACAAATGTCTCAGAAGCCATCTCTTTTTTTTTTTTTTTTTAAAGTGAAGATCAAACTTTTTTCAGTTTGAAGCCTGTCCCTGAGACAGACAAGCATTTAGACTTAGTCTAACTAAGTAATTAAATAAGTAGATGAGCTCCTAGCTGACTAGAATTTATATGGTTAGATGTAACTTCACAAAGTACTTCTGAACCATGCATTTTCTCCAACTAGAACGTTGTCTTTGGTATCTCATTCACAAAGCAGGCATTTCTTTGGTGTTTGCATGGTGGGCCACATAGCCACTTAGCCTAGGCAGCATTTGCTGGGGTCACTCCCCAACCCCATTCAGTACTGTATTGAGTGCTGATGCCAGCGTGTTTCCACTCATGCTTTGGTGCCTGATGTGTGTGTTTTGCCACCCAAATAATTCATCTGGAGATGGGGCAAAACCACATTTGCAGCCTTTCTCTGTTGTGATGAGCTTTGATTGTGAGAAATCCTTTTGTAATGCTAATGAACTTGCTTCATAGTATTTACTATCTCTAACATCATTTTTATCCAGTAGAACACTCATTGTCTGTTTTGCCTGTGAGGTTTTGTCTAAATGATGAAAAAGGATCCTTTTAAAATTGTGTGCTGACAGCTTGTGAAATACTCCTTTAACATGGCTTTCCATCTTTAAAGTCAGCTAATAGAATTGGAAAGACATTAAGATTGTGTCTTCACCACAACGTGTTAAAGGTATTTTTTATCACATTAGCTATCTCAAGTTTAAAAAGTCCCCCTTTATCATCAGGATGTACTCTGAGAGTTTAATGAGACAGGGCTAATATAGATTTTTTTCTATTCACATTAACTCTATATCAAATACAAATTACTGAAAGATTAAAAACAGTCTCTTACCATCTCACATTAAGAATGGGCTACTCACTTAAATTAACATTAGTGAGAAACTGTACTCTGTTTTTCATTGGGAAAGCTCTGCCACAGAAAGGATCTTGATGTGCAGAACAATTATATTGGTGATAGAGCTTAGGTCATGCTTCTTATAATAATGTGAATGAAATTACTTACAGAATAAGAATAAGAACTACCCATAATTTACCCCTGTATTCTGAATGGAACTCTGATCATAATTATTTCTGCAACTAAGAATAATGTACTCTGTATTACTGCTAGAATAAAATTTAAATTCATAATGTAGCTTACTGAGAAATCATTTGTGCGTGATAAAGTATTAGTTTATCTATCCTTTGGGAAAGAAAAGAGCAGTGTATTGCCATTTATGGAGGCTGCCAAGATCCAAGTGTGCTAAAGGTATAGAAACTAAGTCTAGAATAATTCATTCACTGTTGGGAATTATAGACATGTTGTAGCAGTTATAAACAAACATGGATTTGGAAATATTCTCTCACTTATTATTTCAGCCACATTATTATATATCATATAGCAACATATTTTGTTGTGCATGAAAATGCATTTACCACTTAAAATATCCTTTGTAGTTCTTACAAAATACTGAGATATAGAAATGCCTACTGTTTTTTAATTTCACTCCTAAAAACATAAAATTCAGGCCACTTAATGTTGCAAAAATATGCAAAGGTAAATAAAGAGGATCAGAAATACTTGTAACCAGTGTCTAGGATTGAAATAAAATCCCCAAACCCTCCACAGACACTGTAGGGGGTTCAAATCAACATTGGTGTAAAAAGCACTGATCCTTCAAACAAATTCCTTGGCAACCTAAGACACTGTCAGAACCCACACTGACCAGAGTTGGAGCAAAGTGTCTGTTTTAATGATTCCTGTTACCTTGATGCAATGACATGTAATTGGCAGTTTCTGATGAATTGTTGCAGTGAAGAACTGAAAGGAAGTGTTTTCTGACTAATGAATTCTTTTCATTATGCTGAATTTAATTCAAAGTCTGTGATCTAAATTTCAAATTTATATTTTAAAGGGTGGGCATCATAAATATAAAATATAGTTAGTTTGAAACAATAAATAAATATTTCATTTGTACTGGTTTTCTTGAACTTCTTGACAACTATAAGTAATGGTGATGCATTAGCACACATAAGGAATATATGTGTATATTAGATATTATCTCTATAGGTTTTAATAATACATTTTATGTCACTCTCTTGAGAATTTATTTTTCTCAAGGAGACATCTTTGTAATGTGACCTAATGACATGCCTGCAATTTTTCCCTCTGCTTTGGATTGTTTTTTAGAGTGAGTCTTTGCTGCAACAGAAAACAAAGGAGCAAGAAGCTGCTTTGACAAAAGAAACTCTTCTCATTATCAATGACATGAGAATAAAATTCCCAGGAAAAACAGACGAAGAGTCAAAATTAATTATAGAAGATGTAAGTATCTATAAATAAGAAAGAAGTGTTACAGGATAGATGCTTACTGCTTAGGCCAGTAAAATGAAGGAAAGTAGAAAGCTCAATTCATGATTCATGAGCTCCTGTGGCCTTAAGACTTCTATAACTCAGCCTAATTCCAAAGATTTCAAATGCATGGAGCTTTGCATGCCTTCTGACCTTAAAAGAGCAACACTGAAAACATTCCAATGTCTTTATAAAATATATGAGAAACAATCAGGAAGGTTAGGAAAATTCCGTTTTTCACTGTGGAGAAAGTTCAAACTTTTAAGTAAGCAAAGAATGTTACAATTCATTAACAGTTTATATTTCATCTGATACTGTTAGTACAGACCCTGACATGTGTAACTTGCTCTCAAATAGGCATACCAGAGAACTCGGAATGGTATGCTGCAAGGCAAACTGGGAGTTTGCTAGTCATAAAGAACCTGTTACTCCTTTTGGCTCTTCTAGTCTGCCAGATTACCCTTTCTTTCATCCAAAGTAGTCTTGGACCTCATCATTTGATATGAAAGACATGTGAAACAGTGCCCAATCTAAAGGGCAATTAAAAACTGACCCCTAATATTCAGACATATAAGCAGAAAATACGTAGTATCTAAATCCCTTTTAAATATTGGGTGAGAAGAAACTAACACCAGCTTGGAAAAGAAAAACATTATGATGGAAGTTCTTTTCTCAGTTTAAGCAGAGATACAGAGGGAGTCAGGAATTTAAATTAGCACCTGGGGCAAAATCCACCTAATTCCCTACCTGTGCCAAAATGCCCTTTGCTCTGTGAGCTTTCAAAATGTTGATTATGTCTCCAGTGATCTCTGCAACTTCCTCAGTGGAACAGAATTCTCCTGTAGTGGTGGTTGATTTGGGTGATTCTGGGAGATGTCATTCATAACTTTTGTATTTAGTTTCTCATCTGAGAATCAGAAATAAAAAACTCCAGACCTGTGAGAGTGCATTTGTGTATGTATGGGAGGGAGTGTGTCTCCCTGTGCACCCCATCTAGTGGTGCTGTCTTGTACAACAGAGATTGTGTGGCTATAAATGCACTTAACTGCAGAATTCTTTTATAAATTTGTCTGATGATGTCTGCCACGTTTTGGCTGTTTACATGTGCATTTCTTTTACTGTGTGTTTTGCAATGACTACAGATTATGGACAATTGGAAGTATCATAAAACAAAAGTGGCGTCCTATTGGTTGGTAAAGCTGGATTCCGTAAAGCAACGAAAAGTAAGTGTCTTAGTTCATTTTCTGAAGATCATCTGAAGCAGATGCTTAGCAGTGTTTCTGATGGGGTTTAGCAGTAGCTGCTAAAATGCTGGCTACTAATGTGAAAATGTACATGAATTAATTACATTGCAGGAAATTATGTTGCTCCATATTTAAACAAGAAAATTATCCTGGAATATAATGTTAAAACCAATTCCTTAAAATATTAGTCTGCTGAAACAAACACAAACAAATAAATTATTAGTGCTTACATACCTAATTTTTAGCAAACATTCTTAGAAGTGTCTTGAGTCAGTGGATTTGATTGATAAGGGGTAAACTAGTCAGCAGTTTCAGACCAGGTTAGCGATATTGCACTTGGTTATTTGAGGCTTTGACCCACAGTATTGCAACAGATCAGGTTGACTTAAAAATAGACCTGCCAAGCAAAGACTACTGACATTGTTAGAATGTTCAACTAACTGGTTTAGTCTTGCAGAGGGCTAATTATATTTATTTATCATCCTGTCTTCACTCATTTGCTATCTAAGAGCTATTGTTGTGCATAGTACCTAAAGAGTTTTTAATCTGTTTGAAAACTGACATATTGTAGTGTGTCAATCATATCTGTATGCCATATGTCAGTCAAAATAATCTTCCCAGTGTAATTTTTATTTTCCTTAATGTAGCAGAAATTATATCTATTACTAATGCTTTGGTGCCTCTAAAGTGGTATTTTGGGTCTTTCTCTGCCTCAGTCACTGATATATTATGTGGATTGGCACATCAGTTCCAGGCATTTAATCTCTGTGTGTCTCAGTTTCACAATTTATTTTTATAGACCATAAAAGAAAGTAAATTAATCAAAATGCTGCATACATGATAAATACTATAATTGGAAGAGGTTTGTAGATTGTTACAGAAGAGTGAAAGAACAATTTCAGAACCTCATCTCAAATCACTTTTTTAGAAAATCAGCTGTATGTTCCTTAGTCTTCCAAGTTGCTTTAAATGCTTCTATTTTTACAGTGGGCAGAGAAAACATGCCCATTTAATGTGATGCCATATGATAGACCTATATTTCAGGGTTCAAGTTAGGTCTGGATATTAAGTGGAATATATGTCCACACAACCTTGTAAAACTAAATCAGACATGACAAACTGAAGAACTTGGAAACAGAGGAGCCAAAAACTTAATTAAAATTATTTTTAAACTGTGTCAAATGGCAGCATGGATCTGTAACTTAGCAGAATTATTTCTTGTAGCATTGGTAAGAATCAGTACAGCAACCAATGTCACTGGCTGAAGTGGTGTCATTTTTTGTTTCACATCTACAGCTCTTTGGCTGAATAGTCCTTTGCTTAAAATGATATATTTTTCCTTTTTTTAATTACAGAAAAGAGTGCAGTAGTCCCAGTATGCATGCTGATAGGTCTTTTCTGCTGTGTGCTTGTGGCAGTTCTAGCCTTTTGCCCAAAACCAGAGCAAGTCTTAGTGGGGGCTTCCAGAAAATGGTGATATGGAGGAAGAGCTGCTAGGAGTGAGGGAGAGGGGTAGATAGATACAGATCTATATGAAATACAGGGCCCAAAATTCACACTGCTGCTGCAATGGAGACCTCATTTTCTCAGCAGAAGTCTTTGGGACGGTTGAAACTGGTGGGTGACATGTGGCTAGAATTGTTTTCTTTAATCTATGGTGCCACAAGCATCACCAGATTTGGCCCATCATTGCAACCAAGATACAGTCTTGCTTTCACACAAGACTGATTAAGATCTCTTTCAGTCCTTTCCCATAGTCATGCCCCAAAACTTTGGAATTGCCACAGGAAGAGTGATAAACCTGCCCTTTGAGGGACTGAGGCAGTTGGCTATCCATTCTTCAGTTGCCCTTCCTAGGCCCCTCTTGGACATCTGTCCAAACCTCTGCCTGTCTGGGGGTTTTATTTTGCTTTTAATTATTATTTTATTTCCAGTCTAGTCAGAATTTTCTCCTCTAAGTGTTGTTTCAGAAAGCCTATGTTAAGGGTGGTTCTGCCCTTTGAGTCACAGTCATGTAAAACCAAGGGCACGTGCACAGAGTCAGGATGGTGCAGGTTGATATGCCAGGATGTTATTAACAAAACTGCACAAACAGAAATACGGATTTCTTTGCTCTACTTGTGAGGACATCTTTTACAATTTAGGAGACTTATAATTCCTGAAGCACTAGTGTGGGCCCTTCATCTTAGCTTGCACTGGAAATGATTTGCCTTTTTTTTTTTTCCCCAAACTGCTTTTAACCTCAATCCCTTCAAGCAATCAGATAGTTATTCTTAGAAGGGTAGTTTATAAAAAAGGATTAACTTTGACAATGACATTGCAGCTGAGGACTGCCAAATGTGTAAGCTTTTGTGGATTTGAAAGAAGTATGTTTTATATTCCAGTGGGGTGGGTAAAGGGGAAGCGAGCTCAAGGTGGAGAATATTTATGCAAGTAAGGAATCAGTCTCAAAGGTACCTTCTGCAACTCTCTGAAATACAAACCAGAAACTCAGTCCCCTTCACTATACTTACTGGGAAGTTCTAAAACATGGGAAGAAAATACCTGGGCAATGTACTAGATTTGACAGTGTTCATTTTTGACAGGTATATTTTCTTAAGGGTTATTCAGTGTGATGTAGAAATAGTAAAGTCCTCTCATATGCTTGGTGTCTAATATTCTGGCATTACAGCAGAGGTACAGGAGGCATTTAGAAGCAAGTTGAGAGTAAACTGATGAAATTGATACATGCTGAAATGAAGTTTAGTCTCCCAAGACTTTTAGGAAAAAAAGACTTTTCTGTGGGAAAAGTTGTGACTGCTTTGTGTTACATCACTTTGCAAAATTTCTTTAAAAGTGTTTTGATGGTTACCAGAGGGTCTGTACATCTTGTTTTGAATACACCCTTTCAGAACATCTTGTTCTGTTACACCTAGATAATTGGTTATGTTAAAGTAAATGATGTAAATTAAAGTAAACAAAGATGAAGGTAAACTAGGGAAATTAACTTGGAAAAATGGGGATGTAGGTTTCATGAAGTTCCAGCTCTTGTGCAATGCCTTGTCTCATTTCTTAAATGGATGATTTGGGCCATGTTTGCAAATTAAGAACAATTAACTGAGACATTTTCCCCTCTGGCATATTTTTTTGTGTGTGTGGTTGGTTTGTTTTGGTTTTTTTTTTCCTTTCCAAGAGTACCTGGCAGCCTGCAGCTTGCTTTAAGAAGCAAAGTTCTGTCCTTAGGGTTTTTTTTCCAACTCCAGGTGCTGTACATTGGCATCATAGTTCTTAGCTTTTGGACTAGTGAGAGTATCTACATGGGGTGGAATCCTTCTGTTTTACACAGGGACATAAATCACTGGTAGTCAGTGTGTCTTTGCAAAGGTTGACCCTTTAGGTAGTTTAGGGACGCAGTTAGTTGGAACGGGTGTATACAGTCACAGCTACTGGGCGTTTGTGTGGGAAAGCCACAAGGAAAGGCACAAGGAAAAGGTTGCTTGAGAAGCATGCTAATGCTGCAAAGGGAATGCCTGAAAATCTGGACCTATTCCACAAGTGTGGGGCAGTCCAAAAGCCTGGGTTTAACTCCTGCAGTCACTAAACAGGGTCACCATCCTTAGCTTATAATTTACTGCTCATTTTACCTCACTTGTTGGGAGGAAGAGACCACAGGTGGGGATTTAGTGTATTAGACACCTGCATTCATAAAAATTCCCATTGGAGGACAGCATTGTATTCACATTGGGTGCAGATGTGCATGGAATTACCACAAAACCCATGCATGCTGACTAATCCTCGGTCTTCAAAAGAGCTTAAATAACATGCCAATGACATATTTCATCAAGTTTGTTATTATTAGGCATCTATAGATTTTCTGCCCCTCAAGCATTTCTCTTTACACACAGCTTCATTGTGCTATTGCAAGCATTCTGTTTATTTACGCTTCGTTTCCTTCATCGTGTCTAATCAGGCAGTTTACAAACAACAGTTTGTTATGTGGGACCATAAAGAAAAAATAAATCAAAGTTGTACAGCGGGCTTCCATACTTCACTCACTCTTTTACTAAATCCCAGTTCACCTTTTGGGAGTCAGATGTTTAACCATGTGAATCAGTTTCTCACGCACAGCTGAAAGTTTCCTGGGCAAGTAATGTACTGTCTCAGTTGGAGAATTTGCAACTTCTTACACCAAATAAGTGAATATCTCCATTGGTTCACCACCCACTGGTTTTGGTTCACCAAAAACTGACTGGTTTTGGAATATGCTGTTTTGGAAAGGAGACAGAGAAGGTGTCTCCTTTGCAGGAAATCCCGTTGATGTAGCTGGCTTTTTTGTTAATAGGTTACATACTCCGTAGGGTTTTTTTAGGACAGCAGATTTTACAGAGTGCAAGTGTGAGGCCTAAATACTGCTTTGGTCATGAAACTATTCCCCCTCTTATTAATAGACAGAAGCCAAGTCACTCTGCAGCCTGTTTCTCTCTGTCATTATGGAGGGAACTGAGAGGCCTGACTTGAGAGGACATGCGGATGTTTAAAAACATTCAAGGTGAATGCCAGCGGCCATGTCCCAGTTCAGTGGGATGTGCACAGGCGTCTCCAGGAGGCCTCCAATGAGTGGGATGCTCCCTGTTGAGTGTGTGCACTGAGTGGCTAAGACTTGCAGCATGGGTGAAACTCTCAGCACTATACTGAATGCAGCTGGGCCTTTTGTTCACCCACATCTTTACACACGTGTTTTTAAAGGTATTCTGAACATAACACATCCTTGCGTTTCTATAAACATTACTATTTTAAATATGCTGGCAATCATTTTCTTACTTATTGATTTCACTACATTGTTTTCTCCATGAAAGGTGAACTAAAATGGTCTGATCTAGGGTAACACTGAGATTAAACAGACTTTAAACCAAAAGCAGTTAGTAGCTATTCAGAACATTTTAGTTCTGTATAAAATAGATGGTATTTTAAAAGGGAGTGGGAAAAGAAGATAAAAAAGAAGATAATCTTCAAATATGTAATATTTGGGTTGTTAATTATGTTGCATCTAGTCTGTAATTGTGTCCATTTTGGGTTTTATTTAAACTTTTTGTCATTTAAACAAGCTAGTATTGAACAGACTGAAAAAAATAGAAATGAACTTTTGTGTCATAAAAATAAAATATTTTGATTTGGCTTTGCAAAATGTTATTGACAGAGGAAGCATATCATAAAAGTTTGCTGATGAATGCACAGAAATGAAACATAGACATCTGTGGGAATTTATAACTCTGCAGTCATCTGTGTGTGTGTTTGTGTGCATGTGTGTGTGCAGTGAATCAGTGAACAGTTGGGTTTGGGTTTTGCAATATGCCTTTGCTTTGATTTGCTTGGAATACTCCTTCCTAGGTTTTGGATATAGTCAAGACAAGTGTTCGTGCAGTGCTACAGCGTGTCTGGAAGGCTCCAGACATTGAAAATTTACACCTGTACCGTCTCTTTACCCGTGTGTTCAATCGCTTACTCTGGAGCCATGGGCAAGGTCTATGGAACTGTTTCTGTAATTCAGGGTAAGCATATTTTTCTTTTCTTAATCTCCATAACTTCAAAATTCCAATCACTGCTGGCACACTTTGGTGCTTATTTTCATTCAAGAAATTCTGTGATACATCGAACTTGTTTTAAAACCATCTAGAAGTATAGTATAATTAGAAATCTAACAATCTAGGCCAACCATTTCAGTGATGGAATCAGGCATTTAGTAATGTATTTACAAGTACAATAATCTACAGGGGAAAAAATCTAATTTTCAAAATATGTGAGCTGTAGGTCAGCTTTCATTGGATGGTGCACAATGTTTAGGCCAGACCGATGTAAGTGTCAAGCAGAAATCATTGTCATATTTGTTTGAGCTCAAGACTTATAAAGGAAGAATTCAGTCATAAGCACAGCTGACATCTCATCCCCTCCAAAAATGTCAGTTCTGTGATTTACAAATAAGGAACTTGAATTTCTGTGCTTTATTACATTCACTCTTTCAGGCACTAGTGGGAGTTTAAGTATATGTAGAATAGGCAATGTCCTGAGGTAAACAGATGGTTTTGCTTTGGGTAGCAAATACAAGTTTTCTATGGGGAAAAAAAGTTTAGCCCATATATTGAAAGTTCAATATCTTGTGCTTCAAAATCTATCTTCCTCAAATCAAAGGCATTCATGTAAGAATAGGCTTGGAAGATCAGATCATAATAGTAATGCTCCCACCTGGCAAATGTCTTGAGAAAATAAGAATACAAATGTTTAAATATGAAAAATAAAGAATGGGAGGGGTTTTGATTAGCTTGCATAAGGTACTCTGATAGATTTATTGCTCTGGGAGGGCTACAACAGACACAGTGGTATGCTGATGGGTATTGTATGTACAAAGGCATCAGGTCAGTGTGTCCTTCACACAGAGTCATTTCTCATATGTAGAGAATGCATATAAATGCACATGTTAATTGTTTCCCAACAAAATGGGTAATGAGGAGGGATCTGAGAGTATGGAAAACGTCATCAGCTTTTTGGTTTTTTCTACCATTTTCTTCTCATTGCTGAATGTGAATGAAGGCTTGATGGTGTGCAGGTTGTTAGGAGTCCTCATGTTTTCTTCTCTGAGACAGGCTGTGGGAACATGCAGATGTCAGGCTTAAGATTTGCTAGAGGTAGGTATTGGGAATGCAGAACACTCCAAAAGTTAAAGTACGGTAAAAAAAAGCTTCTGTTTCTCCAATATGAAACATTTTTTGTATAATGCTCAGCAGCTGCAGATCCCTTCTTCATGGAAGCAGAGGTGTACGAAATCTTCTGCCCAAGTTCAAATTTTTGTTGTCATAAAATATAATAATTACCTTACATTTTAATAATGCTGTTATTAGTTTGAATTTTATTTTAGTGTGCAAATCTCCTAATATACATTAAAAAATTAATTTGAGATTTTTTTTCTCTACAAAGAATGGATTTTGTTCAAAACATTTGAAGAACTCTGCTACTCATTTGTCCTTAAGCCAGAGTTCAGTGAAGAGTAGGATTTTTTCATCTAGCAATAATTTAATTCGTGCAGAACAAGACTCTGTGGACTGCAAAGTAAAGCTAAATTATTTCACAAAGATTCAGTTCCTTGTAAGAGGAGTTGCTATATAAAAGATTCTAAAAATACTGTAAAAGTAATGTGCAAATATACAGTATGTGTAGGGATCACTCTGGATGTTAATACAGAATTCACACAAGAAAACAGAAAGGCTGTTTGCACCTTCTCAGTATGTTGTTTATTCAAATACAAACATCCTTCTTGCCATGTAATACATAACAGAAAACTCATGCCAGCACCTCTGTAGCAGAAAGGCCAACTTCTCATCACTCTTCCTTAGAGTTCATTGTGCCTTTTTAAAGAACAGATTGGAATAAACAAAGGGCATGTGTAGAATTTGGGGAAATGAACATCAGGAAGGGGTATTAATGTGCTAATTCAGAAACAACACGAATATGGGAAAATATACTGAGTATTGTACTTTGCCTATTCATAAGATATGTGTCTTGGGAGAAGAACAGAGTTAATAGCCTTAAGGTTTCCTCTTGCTGGTTAGATCTCTGCTAGGCATATGCCTTTTTAGCAGAAACAACAAACAAATAAAGCAAGAAAACCTCAATGAAATAAATATGATGTAGATGGTTTCATAAAGCTGCATTTGTTTTACTGTAGAATAAGCACTAAAAATTAATAAAACTGGTAGAACCAGTTGACTTCAGATGGTTCTAAAAAAATAACACATAACTGACAACCTCGCACAATGAAGCATAACACTCTTCTATGGATCTGGTGAGGACTCCATGATTTCTTACCAGTGTATGGAAACTAAAGTCAAAGCATAACAAATTAAGGTCCCCTAGGTAGCAGTACTCTGATCCCTGTTGGCACATA
This sequence comes from Zapornia atra, assembly GCA_013400835.1. Lineage (NCBI taxonomy): Eukaryota > Metazoa > Chordata > Aves > Gruiformes > Rallidae > Zapornia > Zapornia atra. The sequence continues at coordinate 2,799 of VZTU01021509.1, read as the reverse complement.
CTCCATAGCACATGGAGGAGGCTGCACAGGCACATTTATATGAAAGTTCATTAAAATTTACATTTTTATTTCCATAACTCAATCTTTGTTATTAGGGTACTTGTATACCCCTGTGTTCATAATCTGCCATGGTTATAGCAGGCCACATATTACCCTTCACTGATAAACGCCCTTGTAACTGTAGGAAAGTGATCACAGACCTCAAGGCCCAGAACTTACACATCAGGAGTGTTTCTTCTACAAGATTGATGGATTGAATTACAATATATTTGTGTGTAGCACTCTGAATCTGTGATACTTAGAACTTTGTCTTGCTGCTTTCTACCAGTCATCATGTGACTTCATGGGGAAGGAATGAAGACAATAGATTAATTTCTATGTAAAATACATGTGGAAGTTCCCAGGCAGGAAACATAGCTCTTCAAGAAGTAGAATTTGGCTGTTTATGAAATGAAGCACTTTTGATGTCTTGGAAACAGTATTTTTTAACAATTCATTATATGGATAATGATTAATGAGAAATACTTGCATCACTTGAAAATCATGTATGCAGTCGAAATTCTGTAGGAAATTCGACAGTCTCAGCTGGAACACATCATCTGGACTGAGGACCCAGGATGGAATATCAGTTAGCCATACATACAGTATATCTTTTAGTCATTCATGTTCATAATTCCATCCTAATACAGCATAATCTTAAAAATCTCACTAGGCAGATGTAAAATTGCTTATTCTTAGATGTTGTTTTAAGGAAACTTCTTACACCAGGGATGTGAAATCTACTGCAGCGAGGCTGAATCATGATGGATGTTATGTTGAAGCCAGATGCAGCAAATTTTCCTCACCCTATGAAGCGATTCTTTCATAAACAAGCAGAAAACCTCAAGCTTACAAACCATCTGTGCTACTGCATAAACGTTTTGAGAAAACCACAGTCTTCACGAGGACCATGTTGCCTTTAAAACAGGTGCAGTGGTCTGTAACCTAGTAGGAATTTTGCCCAAACAGAAGTGGTGAGGTGTATGCAAAGAACTGTTGTCATCTCCTGTTGTAAAATGTACCTGGGCTACATTGTTATGGCAGGGTTTGGGGTTTTAGAAAGAGAAATGGCTTTCTAAGAAAACAAAAGCATGATGGGCCGAGTTTTGCAAAGGAATGAATGCTTCTATAGATATACTTTGCAAGTTGCACTTAATTGTAGAAGACCAACCATAGGACCAGATGGAATAATGAGTAGTAGTTGGGTGACTAAACAGAGAAACTCTCCTGGTATGATTATTTGGATAAGGAATCAGAGCACAATCTAATATCCTGTAAATTAATTTTGTATTTGTTACTTAGTATCATGTACTTAAAGTATAAGAAGAGTATTACTGTGTTGTGGAGACATTTAGAAATAATGTATCATTTTTATGAATGGCTTTAATATCCCATGACATGGTGTTCTCATTCAGGTGGTAGCCTGTTACAAATAATATTTTTTGTTATTCGTGTTGTAAGACAGATATACAATTATGTGACAGTAAATCTTTATGTGCTAAACCTAAGTAATGGCCCTATAAACGCTTTAGGGAACAAACCAAGTGAAAAATAGCTGTGGACAGTTCACATCTGAAGATTAACTTCTTAATTTGTGTTTTGGACTCAGCATCTGCCAGCATTTGTGTTAAATAGTATAGACCTTTCCTGTGAAAAGGCAAGGTCACGCTTTTTCTCTTGTTCCTCTGTTAAATCTGATATAAAGCAGTAAAGCTCTCAGATTGCAATTTGTGACAACAAACATGAAGTTGTGTCCTTTTCCATAACAGGAGCTCCTGGGAAACCATATTCAGTAAAAGCACAGAGGTGGTGACTCCTGAGCAACGCCAGTGTTGCCAGCAAATAGTACAACTTTGTAAACACTGTCTGCTGGTGGTTTACAAGTATTCATCAGATTCAAGAGGATCCCCAACTGGGATTAGTCCCCACTGGGATGATACAAGGTACACATTTCAATATTCTCCATCTCAGTTATAAGTATAAAGGGTAACATTGGGACAGGTTTCAGCCTTCACTAGGCTTCTCTCTAAGCCTACATCACTATGTGTTTAAAACACCAAAAAAGATAAACTCCCAGCATTTCCCGTGATCCCCAGTCTCTGTTCTTCTAATCTCTCTAGCCCACTCATGAAGTGCCTCTAAAGAGACTAGATGTACACATTTGTGTGCAACTACTTACTGAAGTCTTGGTTGGCTACTGCCCAAGTAGCTGCAGCAAAGGCTTTCCTTATAGTGAACTGAAAAATGTCCTTTCTTCCCCTTCTCAGATCCCTCAAAGTCCCTGATTCCAGATTTGCATTCCTAGAGGTATCCTAACATGTATGATACTTCTGGCTTCACATTCGCAGTGGGATGCTATAGGGGCACAGCTCCAGCCAGGTCAGGTAAGTGCCATCTGATTTACTGTATTGCACAGTTTTGCAAAGTTGATT
>VZTU01021508.1:1548-22061 GCA_013400835.1 Zapornia atra | reverse complement strand
AGATTCAGTGAGCTTCTCTTCTGTGCCTCAAACTCCTAAATCCTCAGTAACTGTTCAGCTAGTTAATGGAGTATCTGAGTATCCTGAGGTAATAATTCCAAGTACATCATCATCATCCAAGGATTCAAATCACTCTGATCATTCGTCAGAAGGAAACTTCAAAGAGGTTAGTTCTGATATTGCAGCAACATATAAACCACCCACTACGGACCTTCTTGACAGAACAGAAGCTTCTCTGCTGGATTTTTCTCCCAAGCCTGTTTCAGAAAGCACAACTACTGAAAGTACTCTTCTCTTTAACAGTGTTGTAACAGACAGGACAGAGGAGACAGAAAGGTCTGTAACTGATTTGGCTGTTGAGGAAGAAGCTACTGTTTCTGGAGATTCTCCATCAATACATGTCTTCCCTACTGCTTTTCTGAATTTTGGAGAAAGGACAAGCACTGACATTCTGAAATTTAGCACAATAAAAGTTGAAACTTCCTCTGGGAGACTGAACAACCCCCATCAAGAAGATGACAGGAGTACTGAGACAGAGATCCCCTGGCTTTTTTCCACACTTGTTTCAGATCCACCCAGTAGCATTGAAAGTGATGTCTTTAAACCTGACCAGGAAGCAGTTACGATGTTAACTTCATCTTCACAACCATTGGACAGAAGCACGGAAACACAATCGTCTTTGTCAGGCTTGGAGGAGATCACAACAATTTCTTCTAACATTGCAACAAACAGTCCTGCCCCTGGAAACAATCCATATCAAAATGAGCAGTCAACAATAAGCTCTGAGGAGCCGAATACTATCGAACTTGTAACGTCATCGTTTTCCCTTCCGGAAGTCACTAACGGATCAGATTTCCTGATCGGCACCAGTGTGGGTTCAGTTGAAGGCACAGCAGTGCAAATTCCAGGTAACTTCCAAATATGATCACTGTTGTGTGTGTTTGTCGTGATACTTGTAAATGTGTGTCTCAACTCTGATAAAAGGTTTGACAACCAGCACACCATGTGAAATAACAACAGAACTTAGGCTTCGAAATCAGCATGATTGCAACCCCACCACGATGAAGGAGGATTGGGAGTACCAAAACTCAAGCTCAGTGACTTTTCCTGAGTGTTTACATCCTGGAGCTCTGTATCAGACTTGAGGTGACTAGCCAGTGCTAAAAGACAGGAAGGTAACATTGACTGTGGTAGAGAATTAAACTGTAATTATTTAATTTTGCAATTTCCAGCAGATAATTTTGTCTGACATTGTTTTGGTATTGGCATGATGTTAGTACCTAATGTGATTGGTTTATAGGTAGGGTTGTTTTATAACACCTTGCAGTTGACTTAGATAGCAGATCTATTTTAGCACTCAACATCCTGCAAAGTTTAACTTCTCTTAACCTCTAAGATAATTTTCTAGAGAGGAGGAAACCGAGACTTCACATTTTCAGCCTGTGTGTAGCTTTAACTGGTTGATACAGTGTCTGTCTCTCATAAATTACAGATCTTTTTGTTAGATGTCACTTGCCACAGTAATTTGTTTTACATAATGGTTATTAGGCACCATTTCACTAAATGCACAAGTGATGCAAGCAGAGTCAGTGTGAGTAGCATCGCTTCAATTCATATTTTTCCAGATACAGCTGAGGAAGGGATTGATGGCCTTATTTTATAGATTTTTGTTTTGTTGTGGGTTTTTTTCTGCAATTTTTATTCAAATAATCCAGCTGGCTGTCAATTTGAAAGTGTTTACTTGGAAAATATCCAGTCTGTAAATGCGTTTTGTAAGTTTTCAAAGCCAAGGCTTTCTTCTTGTATCCCAGAAGGACTGTCTTCATGATTTTCCTCTAACTCTGAGAAGTTAGTACTTAGAAATGGTTACCTAGAGCATACTTGTTTGTGTGAGTGATTGTTCCTAGGCATTAAATCAAATGCAAATGCTGCAAATGCAAACCTAAATTCAGTTGAAATAAACTAGAAGGTATATCACTACAAGGCATAGAGGTCTGCAAGGAAAAGATATTTACATGAAAACTCCCATAACAACTGAAGCTTTCACAGCAGGTAAGCGTTTATGTTAATGTTTACCTAGTTATGGATGTATTTGCATTCTTGAAATGTGTTTTAAGAAAGACGGGTGGGAAATATGCATGTATGAAAACATCCTTTCAAAGAAATAAGGATTTGTGGGTATTGACTGATGAAATAATGGCAAAGTGAAACAAGAGCAGCTAGCCAGTGTGTTCTGTGTACCCAATCATTCAACATAAACTAACCCTGTTCAAAAAAAAAAGCAAAAAGCATTTTCCATTCATTTTGCTTATGTTTAACTGTTTTCAGCTATAATTAATTCCCATGTCATGCAAACTAAATCCTCTACAGAATACCATGACTGCCAAATGTAGTACAAATTGCTATGAAAAAGTGTAACTCTGAAAATAATTTATACTGGTTCATAGTAAATACCATGTTGTTACAGTTGAAAATAGTGATGCCTGAAAATCAGTTTTACTGTTTTACAAAACTCTTGTATTCTCAGTAGTCTATTATGTTGATGGAGTTTCTGTAACTACAGTAAAGCCTGCAACAAGGCAGAAAAAGAAATGAAGAAAGATTGCTTCTTCCAAAAGGTGCCAGCTCCTTGAAACAGAATCAGTTTTCTCTTTTCTACTTGTTTAACAGGCCAAGATCCATGCAAAAGCAATCCCTGCCTTAATGGTGGTACATGCTATCCACGAGGTTCGTTTTACATCTGTACATGCGTCCCAGGTTTCAACGGCGAACAGTGTGAATTAGGTAAGAGATGCCTTCTAGATACTAAGTTGAGTACCACGTTTTTAGACATGAAATCTGCAGAAGTGGTGCGTTTTGAAACTGAAATGCAGATAGAAATTTGAAAAATTCTACAGCGAGGGCTTCCTTAAGAAAAGGACGATAAAATAAAGGAGGTCCACTTACCCCTTTTCTTTCTCCCCATAAAGAGCATAGATATGTATTCACACAAAAGAATTTAAAGTGAAATGCATGAAATTAGAAATTAGAATTAGGGGAACTGTAACATCTCTCTTAGGAAGAGAGGCTGAGGGACTTGGGACTTTTTAGCCAAGAAGACTGAGGGGGAATCTCACCAATGCTTTATAAATACTTGTGGGGTAGGGGTCAGCAGGATGGGGTCTGGCTTTTGTCAGTGGTGCCCAGAGATGGGACAAGAGGTGATGGGCACAAACTTGAATATAGGAAGTTCCATGTAAGCATAAGGAGGAACTTCTTTCTTGGGAGGATGGCAGAGCCCTGGGACAGGCTGTCCAGAGAGTTTGTGGAGTCTCCTTCTCTGGAGACATTCAAAACCTGCCGGAATGCTTTTTTGAACAGCCTTCTCAAGGTGAACCTGCTCTGGTGGGGGGGTTGGACTAGGTGATCTCAAGAGGTTCCTGCCAATCCCAATCGTTCTGTGATTGTGTGATAAATTCATAAATAATCAAACAAAATAAACATTAATATTTGAGATAGTTCTTAAGAGCTTTGTGTAATTATTTTAGAGAGTGGTAAAATACACTAATCCCAAATGTGACTGGGAAGCTCAGCTGAATGCCAGTTTGATATTTTCTCAGGAAATGGTAAATATGATCATAATCATATATATCTTTGATATAAATTAGTATTTTCATAAGTGTTCTAGCTGAGAACTTCTATAAGCTGCCTGTGACATCTGTGTTTCCCTACTAAAACTGTGAATTTCAAGAGACTCGTCGGTACAGTTCAGAATAACCAGCTTTCCCTTCCAACCAGCAAGCTGAAGTGTGATAAAAGTAGTAGTTTGGCTGTGTGGTGTAGAGCTGGTTTATGCTTTTGAAAAGTTGTTAGTGTAATTTGCTGATAAATACAATGAATATGCCTGGTACGTAGTGGCCTGTCAAGTTTTGGAAAGACAAAAACTCACACAGTGTTGCTGAAAAGAGTTCAACTCGTCATATGTAGCTTTGGAGAAGTATAATTATACAGTGCTGTATAATTGTCAGGATTGATATCTTTCTGCAAGACAGTATGTAATTAAAAAATTAATAATCCAGTGTTTTTCTCTGCTTTCCTGGATCATGTTGATAAGTGTGATTGTTCCATAGCAGGTTGTTGCTAGTAGATACCAATGTTTAGATGTTGCACCTTAAATATTCTTGTTAAATAACATGACATCCCTAATCCCTGGTTGCAAACCAGAAGAGGGAGATAATAATTTTTTTTGTTTGTTTTCAGATTATAGAAGAATAATCTGGCCCCTAGAACTCTGAGTGTTTTATTAACAAGCTGGAGTGGGACACTCCACGGCCAGTTAACATACAGAAATATGTTCTGTGATGCTTAAGAAAGTAAACCTCAACATTTTCAGATCTGCATTCAGGGATGTTCTGGATATAAGTCATAAAACGTTGATTTGAGAGCTTTCCAAACGACTCAAACAAATAAGACCTAGCACAAAATTTAAACAGAAATAACATTTTTTAAAAATAGAAATATTTCTTTGAAAAAACCCTAAAAACCTTTCAAATGATGCAGCAATTATTTCAAAGTTTGTGCAACCATTTGTTGGTTTGTAGATACGTTTAACCTCTCTTACATTTTAATAGTCAGTCACTACCAGCAGTTCACTTTAGTCTAAGATGTTGCCAAAATCTGAATCAAAGTTTGAGCTGTGATTGTTTCAGGGGAGCAGCACTCATTAGGAAACATCACATGATCTTTATAAAGAGACGTACCAGCTTGCAATTGTGCACAAAGTAATTATATTAAACGAACTAGTGCCCCAGTTCAAAAAGCAAAGTATTTTAGCAGCCAGATGAGTGGGGAAAATAAGTGTTATTTTTTCTCTCTAGAGCCATAGGCTCAGCAGTAAGCCTGTACATGGTTATGAATGCTACTATCTGACTGGTCGTTTGGTGAGATTGTCTTTATGATGCTTTGTCCTTATCTTGATTAGACAAGGAAGAAATCAGAAATGCAAGCCCGTAAGATGCCAGGGCATCCTACTTCACAGACTTAAATTAGCAGTCTCTTTAATGGTCTGTGGTAAGATCTCCAATATTTGAGATTCCTGAAGATATCTGAGGTCTCCACTACTTAATGAGAATTTTTTGCGCTGCGGTCACACGCTCGAGTCAAATTTCCCACCAGTACAGGAAAATACAACACACAGCACAGTATCACTTATTTCTCTGCTGCACAATGAGGAATTGAAGGCCTAGATTTTAGAAATTAACTCGGGAGTCGGAGCACAGGATATAAAATTGTGGACCAGTAATGTCACGTTTCCTGAGGGAACTGCTTCTTGGCTGGTGGATGAAGAGAAAGGACAGTTGTGCACAGTGAAATCAGTTATCATGCAAGTAAACCAGTCACTGGAATCTTTTACAATTCTACATGCTTCTGGATTGAACTGGTCCTAATAATAAGTATGACTAAGGCTGAAGAACATTTCCCTTCTAGGAGGTGGGTGGATTATAAAAACACTTTTATCTTTATGTTGTAGATATTGATGAATGCCAGTCTAACCCATGCCAGAACGGAGCCACGTGTATAGATGGCCTCAATACCTTTACGTGCTTGTGTCTGCCAAGCTACATAGGTGCTCTCTGTGAACAAGGTAAGATATATTCTGTACTTTGTGGTGATCGAGGTCATCTTTCCCCTTTTCAACACCCTTCTGGAGTAGCTAGGCAAAAACTGAGGGTATGGAAGAAACTCAAAATCTCTAGGAAGTCATCAGTGATGAAGAGAGATACTAATTTTTTAGTATATTAGACTCCAATGACTTGTTTAAGGTTAAATCTGCACCATCTTTTGCAAATGTGAGAACAAATTCTATCCACATGCTAACCTGACTGGAAGTCACGTTACTGCTATACTGAATATAAAGTGACATACTGAACAGTTTCTGTGTCAAAATAGCAAGAACCCCATACAGTTTTCAGGTGGCCCCAAGGCAAGCACAGCTTGATCATCCTGTCTTCCAAACTACTGAGAAGATAGAAAATGAGGTTCTTTCATTACTGTAGTGATGTCTATGGGAAAATGAGAGGGAGCAGAGTTACTCTTTGAACAAGCTTCTGTCTTATATAATTATATAGTCTGAAGGACATATCAGAACCCATCACTTCCAGAAAGTATGACTGGAAAGTAGAAATAGTTTACTGAATATGACAGATTGTATCTCCATCCACTGGGGACCATAGCCTTGACAACTTCACCCTAGAATTTTCAGATTGATCTGTGATTATTTTAGGAAAAGTAGATGCAGGATCAGTATTTACAAGGAAGTTGTAAAAGCCTTTCTAAACTGGGCAGCTGAAATCAGATTAAACACCCAACTATCTGTAATTGTTAGACCACTGCCTGCAAGAAATTCCACTGTATTTACAAGAAATATTTACAGTGCAAGATGCTTACTCAAGTTGTGCCTGTACAAGGAGGAATAGGGCAGCAAAATCTGTTCTGTCAGGAAAATTGAAGGCGTTTCTATGGGAAAAAGAAATGGTGTTTTAAAATGTACTTTCTGAAGCTTATGAAAATAACTTTTCTCTCTTTCTTCAGCTGAATGGTTTTGGTCACAGATGAATGAACTAGACCTGTAGTTAATTTTGTGTATTTCATGTTTGTTCCTCAACTTCAGCAGAAGGCAGTTTGCAAACTTTTCTAGCTCAATTTACAGAGATTTTTTTTTTTTTTTTTAGAACTGAAAAATCTCAAAGCTGACCAGCTCCAGCACTTTTCACTGTTTAACTTCTTCTGTAGTCTGGCCGACCTTGTAATTTGAAAGGACTTTCTGAATATGTTCTCCAAAATTATAAGTTGAGGGTTTTTTCACAACAAAAGAAATAAATGTTCTCACTCCCTTCCTCCTCCCCTTCATTCAAGCAAATCCATAGTAGCGAGTGGCTCTGAGCACCGTGGTAGCTTTAAGCTGCTTTTTATGACCAACCTGAGAGTGCATTTTAGGTGGTTAATGGGAACATTTCCTAGTTTGTCAATCAGAACCAGAGCCCTGCTCACTCAGCTTTGGAATTTAAATTTCCTCCACTTAAAGTCCTGCAGTGGTTTGGGACTTGGGAAAAGCATTTAGTGCCAAATTTCCACTCCACCAGACAAAATAAAACCGTGTTGGCGATTCAGACATGGTTGTCTGGCAAGCAGGCTTTATTTCAAGGCACCAGTCCTGACCTCACTAGATTTAAAGACCAGCCAGAACGACAGAATGTGCACCTCAGTGCCACAGGAAAGGTGGAGTTGAGCACACCGAGATTATATTTCATTACCTTTTTTTTTTTTCTTTTTCTCAAATATATACTATTCATTTTAGAAAGTTTTGAAAAAAGTCAGGCTGAAGGGCTTTCTTGGGCTTGGTGCTGAGCATTCAAAATGCCACGGAAGGGAACGGGAGCAAAGAGCATGCACTGCCTCTGAAAATGAAGTTTAAAGTAGGAGACAACTCCACAGCATCCTGGTCCTACAACACTGCTGGTGTAGGACAAATGATAGCTCAGAATTTCACCCAAGATGTCCCTCTGAGATTTTTGTAGACTAAGGGATTTTTGGCTGAGGTGTTACCCCTATGTCAGTATTAATAGGGAATGTGACCAGAGGACAGTACAGCTGCACATCAGGGAGCCCTGGCAGGTGGTGGAAGTTAGAGAAGCCTTCAGGGTGATCTAACCTAGGGTGAGGAAATCAATCCTGAGACTCAGTGAACTGTAATTGGCTCCCTGACAGCTGTTTTTCTTGCCAGGTGGAAACAGTTCAGCAGACAACTTGAGCCCAGGAACTTCTTCCTAAGAAGAAGAGGAGACCTAAAGTTGTTTGATGTTAGGAATAGAGCAGATAAGGGTGTTTCCTTTTTAAGGTAGCTGGGTAGCTCAGTAAGCCAGGATTGCTTCTGTCTCAGGCTAGGTTAAAAGTGAGTGGAATAATCTCTGTTAGATAATACCCTCTTTTTTTCTCCATGTATCTTTTCAAAGTACAGATGCACATTCTGCATGCCACTTGGTGATATTTGTACATCACTTCTTAAAATGCAGGCTACAGTAGGTCTTGATGTGAATCTTATCCTGGGGGAGCCATCAGTCTTTCCTCTGTCAACCCTCTGTGAAAAGCTCTTAGGAGAGCTCTCAGTGTCTAGATAAGTGAGCCCAGAGCTCAGATCCTCTCAATATTGCTGCCTGAAGCATTGCTTGCAAGCATAGTTTTGGGGGAAAGAGGAGAGGAGGGTTGTTTGATCACCTGTCTTACACTGGGCTAGTGGAACCCACTGTAGAGAATTGTCCCTAAGGACCATCGGGGTGTCTGTGGCTGTGGTACTATCTGGCCACCAGTATTTGTGGTGAGGAGTACCTTACTTTATGAATGGTTACATGGGAAACAACAAAACAAGAGAGTCTTGCAATGTGAACCTGTATTAACAGTCCTTTGTGAGAACTGTGTAAGCAACTGTTAAGGTTTTTTTTTTTCCTCCTTCCTTGACTGGCTAGAGTTTCCTTTTCTTTTTTTCTTCTTTTGCTATTCTAATTGATGCCTACCTGCTTTCAAGGAATGGTGTATCTGTTTTAACCTTAACGTTTGGCTTTCTCTGCTGCAGGGTCTCTGCAGGCACACCTAGGCTAGCCTGTTTACCAAACACAGCTGCATGCGTGGACCTCTGTGCCAAAATGGCACATGTGTTTCTTACAGGATGTGCCTCCTTGGGAGAAATCAACCAGCTGCTCTCTTCCAGGTTCTGAAAACAAAACAACTGTGTTTTTTGGGTTTTATTTTTAAATCATCATTTCAGGAATAATGATTTTTTTTTTTTATAACCCGACTTCGTTGTTCAAATGTCTGTGATTGCTCCACTCTCATTTGATTCACTTTGTTCCCAGGGCTTGCTAGCTTGGGATGGAAGTATTTGAGAAGGACTCAGTGCAAAGATACTTTCTGAAAACAGATGGTCTCTAACTGATATCTTTCAGTTGACAAGGGATTATTCTGAATATTTACCAAAGAAATTATGTTTCCTCAAGATGTGTGGGCTAATGGGCCTCAGGCATTTGTTCATTAGCTTAAGGCAGACACTCAAGATACAATTCACGTCTGAGTGAGACTCCCATTATGTTTAGTACCTGTGTTTCAGTCTTTGTTTTCTTTAAGTCTGCCTCTTATGGAATTTCTTTAAAGACAAGGGACCTATTGTCAGCAGCTTATTGCAGCTGTTGAAAAAGCCATACCTATCTATGTATTAAACCTAGAGAGAACTTTTATTTTTTTACTAGCAGTGTTCAGAGATGTTTTTATATATATACAATTGCAGTTACAGAGAACAGAAACTGTGTAAGTTCTTGCACACATCACTGAAAAAGTCTGTAAATTGTCATAAATCTTAAGAGTAGTCAGACAACTTTTAAAACACCATAAATATGGCAGGCAGTACTTTAGTCTTTCCATCATGTTCTGGAATAGCGTTGTGGAAGGCTGTGATTACCTCCCTAGATAAGTATACAATGGACATGAAGTATTGTATTCAGTAAGTGCTTGTAGCTACTCTGCTTACAGGTGATCAGGTCTGAAAATTTACAGCAACCTGCAATTAGATTTTACTGGTTCAGTAAAGGCATTAAAAACTTATTACCCCTATGGAGCCCTTGCCCTTTCAGCTTTGTTAATGTAGTAAGATCCACACACTCAGGAAAAAGCACTGCAGAGATGAAACTGTCCCCATGTTTTTACTTGCCTAGTTTGCATTTTTCCTTTTCTAGCCTCCTTGCTTTCCTTTTCCCTGTTCCTTTTCCCCATTCCTTTTCCCCCTTCTTCTCATTAACCTCTCCACTCAAAACCAAACAAAAAATTCTCACTTTCCCCCAACAAACATCACACAATCCCAGTCTGGTTTGGGTTGGAAGGGACCTCAAAGCTCACCCAGTCCTACCCTTCTGCCATGGGCAGGGACACCCTCCACTAGGCCAGGATGCCCAAAGCCCCATCCCATCTGGCCTTCAATCCTGCCAGGAATGCAGGGGCAGCCACAACTTTACTGGGCAGAGAGAGAATCCTATGTAGTTTATAGCCACCAGCCTTCTCTTTTTCTGTCTTCAGATTTGGGCTACAAACAGGTACAGAAGTTACTCAGCCTTTTCCTTTTGGAAAATAGCATAACATTTTGTGTAGGAGGGAGGAGTTACATATGTGCACTGTGTTTTAACTAAGAGTACATACGTCACTGTGTGGCATCCTCTGTCTTAAGAAGAAAAATCTTGTTATTTATGATTCATGTTCAGGCCGTTATGCTTCATTATTTAAACCCAGTCTACAAGTTTTTGTGTTTTCAAGCCTCTTTTAGTCAGCATGGTGTGGTTAAACAAATGTTCTAGAAGGCAAAAGGCAGACAAAACTTTAAAAGTGACTTGGTGCCAGAGATTAAAGCTGTATCATCAGCCTGCACCTCATACAGAATACAAAGAGGGTAAAGATAAAAAACCTAACAAGATGGTAATAGAGATTACATTCCTTATTCATAGCTGAGAGCACTCAAGGCACAAGCAGTTTTCTACAGCTTAACATGTTGAGAACGGAAGAGAGATAATCAGTGTAAACTCTATTATGTCTTTGTATTTGGTACCTTTATGTCTGTACTGATGACATTTAGAAACCGATTTTGCTACCAGGCTCCTAAGACAATGGCTGTTATGTTATTAGCATTGCCAGGAATTGTCAGGGAAATTCTAGTAAGCCTCCAAAGTGATATGTTTGCACTTGTAAATACATTATGTACATGTCAAGTCTAGTTTTTATCCTGGGAGACTTAAAAATTTGGAGAGGGGCACTTTAGTGCTTGAGTCTGTGAATGGTCTCTGCCTTCTACAAATTAACTACCCTTGTGTTGTTAAAAATTGTTCTATTGCTGACTTTCAAGTGATCCCTGCTTAAACTCCAAAAAACGTTTTGGCATATTCTGTAGTATTTGGCTTTTTCTGTGCCAGTGCAAAAAGAGCCCTTTCGGCCAAAGTATGACTATTGACTATATTGACTCTATTTCTTACTGAAAATAAGAAATCCAATTTCATACCCAGAACTTAGCTACACCTCTGAAAAGGCCACAGTTGCTTTCAATCGCATTTTTTGAGGGGGAACTGATAACACTGGGGAAGTGGCAGTTGGTGGGTGGGGTGAACAAGGCCAAGCATTGCATTGCTGTTCTTCAACATCCTGCAACCAAGGCTCTTCATGGTGAGCCACCATGTAGTTAGATAGCTGGAAGCAGCTGTAGTCGGAACAAACTGTAATCCTGAAACGTCCTTCATGGTGCCATTTCATCTGCCATAATTCAAAACAGTATGTGCTTTCCCTATTGTTTCTCACATTCCTTCCTAAAACTTTCTCTTCTCAGGCACATCTGACACGTTCAGGCATCATATTTATTATACCCTACTTTTTAATACTGTTTTTTTGGTCTGTGATTCATTCTGGCAGTGTTGGTACAGAAGCAAGCTGGGAACCAGAACATTGTTGTTTCTTGCCATCAATTCTGTTCACAGCTCCCTAACCTTGACAAAATTATTGACGTCACATCCACAGAGTGTTACTGATCCAAGGCTCATGTTTATTTCTCCTTAAATGAGAGGATATACTGGCTGATGTGCACTTCTCTCTGTTACACGTTCTTATCATCATACAAGCACAATGTGCATTTCACTACTTTGTATTTCAGCTTTATGGCCTTAGAATATGGTGTCTAAAGTTTATTAAGTTAGGCTTTGTCAAGGAAGCTGGGATTTGAAGGGGTAAGTTGAAAGAAAGATAATATCACAGCTTTCTATCTGTGGACTGAACAATCACAAGCACTTTCTTTTATAATATTTTTAGCTATCCGTTTCTCCCAAACCAAGGTAATTCAGAAGTCACTCAAGGACTTGCCCTTGCAAGTAAAAATTCCTATCCCCATATTCAGACCCAGAAAACTGAAATGAAACATAGACTTGATTGTGGTCTTAACATCCAGGCATTTCATTCATCCAGAATTATGGACTGAAGATGTTCTCCTGCCCAGGTATTATACAATTGGATTAGTGCAAGCTCATAAAGTTGCCATTTGCAATTATACTCCTCACATAAATAATATTCTTACAGCTTGTAAACAGGGTAAACAAAACTACCTGAAAATATAATGAGGTCTGAAGGATATCGGTTGTTTGCACTTGTATTACTTAATGGGTGGGTATCTTCTTCAACCTTTGCCCTCCAGAAAATCCATCCACTTGCACATAACATGCCTGTGTTTCACACCCACTGACAGAGATGTGATTTATTTCTTTGGCACAGACACGGAGACCTGTGATTATGGCTGGCACAAGTTCCAAGGACAGTGTTACAAATACTTTGCCCATCGGCGCACATGGGACACGGCGGAGAGGGAATGCCGTCTCCAGGGAGCACACTTGACAAGCATCTTGTCTCATGAGGAGCAGATCTTTGTGAACCGTATGTTCTCTTTGGATTCCTCTAAACCACAGCGGGCACTGAGGGTTCAGACCTAGTGAAATACCCTCCTGGTCACACAGCTTTTTACATCTCCATCTTAAAATATAATTTTAGAATGCTTAAAAGGCACCCTTTGGGTCTTTCATGTTTACTTTTGCAGTCAATGAAAGTTCCTTGTCACTGGGAACTTTTTATTTGTTACATAGAAAGCACTTTGGTTTTGAGGAAGAGAACAGGAACTACTGTTTTGGCATTGGAAATTAATGAACCTTTTTTTTTTTCCAGAGGCTTTCTCTTTTTTCTTTTTTTTTGTGTGCTCCTGACATCAATGAGCACACTACCATATATTGTACTAGGTAGGCATAAAGTTCCTGTAAGTTGTGTTGCACAAACTAGGCAACACTGGACACAGCCTAACCAAAACTTGAAAAATACAGATTAAAATGTGTGCTTTTGTTATTTAATCTTTTTTGCTTTCTTTTTTTTTTCCTTTTTTTTTTTTCTTTTTTTTTTTTCACCCTAATATGTCCTCAGGTAGAAGACTGATCTGTTTTCTTTGGGAGATGTCATCAGAAGGGGAGAGACAAAATAATTTAAAGATGTTAGATGAGAATCTGCATTTTTATACACAACCCAAATTAAAATTGGAAAGCTGAAAAACAGCCTGTAAATTGTTTGAATAATGAGTAGAACAATCCTAAGAGCAGGATGTCTGATTCATCCCGTGCAAATTCTTTCTGTTTTTGTTGGTGAAATCTCTTCCATTTATGGGCAGATTAATTAAAATATCCTCTGGTTCCTTAGGTATTGGGCATGACTACCAGTGGATTGGCCTCAATGACAAGATGTTTGAGCGTGATTTCCGCTGGACTGATGGTAGCCCGGTGGTAAGATGCCTTTGGAATGAAATCATCCGTTCATTTCTTTCTGTGGTAGCTTATCAAATTCTGACCAGCAATGAGGGAAGCTACATGAAAAAATGCAGACACTAAATACACACCCAAGCAAACAGCCAGCAAACTCTTGTTTCTGGATAACTACTATTTTGTGGTATAGTTCCAAAACCTTAGTTCTTACAGTTGTATATGTGGGAGCTCTCAGAGCTTACCAGCAGAGAAGCTTAAAAAGTCTGAGACTGTAATTTAAGGGTCTCTGCTAGTTCTGTTTTGTGCTTTTCTGGTCTTATACAAGGACACATGTGGCAGTTCTCCCTTCTGTACGTGGAGCAGAGTGCATTTTTGGGATGAGGATGTGACATGCAAGCTCTTTGGATTCACTGGGTCTGTGAGGGTGTACAAAGGAGCCTCTCAAGTATTGTTGGAGATTGTTCTAGTCTGTATGGCAGCTATACAGCTAGGCTGGAGAAGAAGCCATCCTTAGGTGGTTCAGGAGGCTTGTAACCAATAATCTGTCCATAAAATTTTAAGATGCTGCTGATACTTCTTATAGCCTTAAAACAAGAATGGAAATGAGCAGAAGGAGATGAGAACACTCTTTAGCCACCTTCAACTATCCTAAATCAAAGATCTGATGGATACAGGAAATGATTGAGCTCTTTCCAATTCAAAACAGTCTCTTTTGTAGAAGAAACAGGTGATTTATTGCTGTTCAGCTCCCGCTGAAGAACATTACATTAACAAAAAATCAAACTGGTTATGCTTATTATTTTACTTTCCAGTTGTGCATTCTTAAAGCAGAAAGCATCTGGACACACATATGCACGTGCTCACACATGCACATAATGATTATTCCTGCATACCATGTGGCCACAATTTATGTAGAAAGACACCTGGAGCAAAGCAGGCTTCATTTATTACTATTTCATGTAGATAACCAGAGGTTTAAAGTCTTCTAAAATGACTTGTAAATAAGCCATTTCTTGGGGAAACTACTATGTGTGGCAGGCAACAGCACAGCGGGGAAGAAAAAGGTGACAAAACGTTTTGTTGCCTGAGTGCTCAGTGCATCTGTGGTGGTACAAATGCACCCATTTGTACTTGGAGCCATAAAGTCTTGCAGGATGTAAGCAGAAGGGTTTAATCTCGTTGTTTTCTCTTGCATATCCTCATGTATTTTTGAGAACACAAGATGGGCCGTGGCCCTGAACTCAATTCATTCTGGATGAGTACATTCTGTATCCTGGTATGGCTTCCTACACTCAATGACAGTAATCTCTGAGGGTGGTTTAAGTCTAGTTGGAGCTCAAGGATGGTCTGGGCTGTCTGCAGTGGTTGGCCAAAGATGCTACTTTGCACTCAGGGCTCTAAAGTTAGGTGAGATAAAGTTGGGCATAAATGTTGTGCCTGAAGGGTCAAGCTACCTTACACTGGGAAGCATAAGATACATGTTCATATATTCATATAAATTTTGTTTGTCACTGAATGATGAATTCAAGGAAATTAAAGTTACAGCTGAGATTCTGTATTTTAATTTGGGCTTCTGGGAAAATGTAGTATTGCATTTTTACTTTCCAATTTTAAGAAATTAAGATATTGTAGGAACCATTCTAAGGCCATCTGTCCAACAGATTTCTGTTTTGATTGATCTTTTTTCCACTTTATTTTTCTTTTCTCTTTAACAGCTTCCCTCTGTCTCTTGCTTCGGAAACAATTTAGGTGTCTCTTGAAATCGTTTATGTTCATTACTTCAATAGCTTTCCCTCATAACTTATTCCATATGGTTTCTGGATACCATGGTTCTGACCAGCTTCCTCATTTGCTCCTTTTCCCTAGTTTTTAACTTACTTTTCCTACTTTCTAACTACTCTTCTGGCTACAATGATTTATCACTCTCTAGTAATTAACAGGCACAATAGCATAATTGAATATATGCATGAAATACACTTTCCTGATGATGTCTTAAAATTCCAATGAATTTGAATACTGTGTAGGTCAAAAAATTGCATCATTTATGTATTGCAGGTGAAAGGGAGTCATGATAGCATAAAATGCATTAATATAATTTTTGATCATAAATATCACCATTATTACATCAACACTCATGTTCTGACTTGACTTTCTGAGATTAAAGGTAGCTCTTGCATGCAGCCAAAACCTGAAGAGCCTTCTTGTGTTTTACGTACCAGAGTGCATCTATAATTCAGCTGTTTCTAACCTTGTTAGAAACTCCAAGATGCCTTCTTTGCACTCCAAAATTATATTATCTATCTAGAATTCTGTTCAACAGAAGAAGCTTGAAGAAAAGCTTGCCAAGTGTACTGAGGATTCCCCGATACAAACGTTTTCTTGGAGATACTATCAGAAAAGTCACCCCAGCTCTTAGACTCTGCATCTACAAGTGATACACATTCATCTTTTCTTGATACTTGTTGGAGTTTTCCACCAGTAACAGCTCAGTTTAATCTTGCTTACAGGATTTTGTTGGGTTTTGGATTTTGTTTTTTTTCTTTAAAGTTTTGATGCTTGATAGACTTAGAAAAAGCAAATGATCAACAGAAACAGCCGCAGCAGCAAGAGATGTTGTGGGTGGAATTGTGGACCCAGTGCTGCTGTTAACCCAGTTCTGCCCAGGTTAAATAGTTACGATAGCTTTAGTGATTTCTCTTTCATGTGAATTTTCATTCTGAACCAAGAAACCCCCCTAGAACTGGGAATCATTAACACAAAGGGTCTACTACTGGAGATTACGGAACAAGGTTTGGATAACTTTGGTGCTCATTTTCTATTGGAAGTAAGGAGACCCACAAGTTAGGCATTCAGTGTGTTCAAAGGAACACTTTTGCCAGGTGTTAGCAGGTATTTTAACAGAAATTTCTGAAAAAGGGATCAAATACAGTTTTTTTCTTTGCACCTAAAAGGCATTTTAACCAATGAGTTCAATGGAAGGAAATCAGACATATTTTTGCCATTTTCAGCTTGTGCCAAATTGTGGTTTTTCCTTTTTTTTTCCTTCCAGATTTTTAAGCTACATGCCAGCCACCATTAAACATGAGAGCTGGACAAAGCACATGGATGAGTTCCTTACAGAAAACAAGGAACATAATTCCAAGTGCACTGCACATTGTTTCTAACTCAGTGAACTATTGAATACACCTGCTTACCTTAGCTATTTTTTTATGGACTTCATAGTCATATGCAGCCCTGGCAGATAAATCTTGTGCTGTCTCACTCCCATTGGCTCATTCTTTTTTATAACCTTCTAGAAATTGTTAGCAATTGATCAAAACCAGCAGCAGCCAAAAAAGCCCCTCTATTCCTGTGCATATTTTTTATGTATCAACTTGAGTTATGTTTAATATCCAAAAATAATGCCAGTGAACCGTGAAGTAAATGAAGAGTGATCTCGTATACTCTGATAACGAACCAAATACAATCAGATTCTGTAAGAAAAAAAAAAAGGAAAATTATTTAAAAATTTTTATTTCACATGATATATGTCCATATCTATTTTGAGTCCGTTTTCAATAGCAAAAACTTTTTAGAAAAGGACAATTATCCTAACAAAATAGAAATGGCACACTCCTAAATCATAGCATTGTAATCTCAGTTCCTGCAAACAACTCAGGGAGGTCTTTTGATGCACCTCTCTGAAGTGTCTGACACATAATTGTGTGCTTTTACAGGATTTTGGCAGGTTTATTTCTTAATTGTAAACTGTTTTCTAATTTAGAACTGCTCAGCAGTTTCCTGCTTTTCAGGCAGACTATCATCATCTGCTGCAGTGGATTGGGTTATATAGATAAATTCTCATCATCCCTGGGTAAAAGAAACGGTTTCAGCATGCTGTACTCCCTCCCAGACACAGATCAGGCCTGAAAAGTGTAAAATAACATGAATAAAACAGTTGAGTGATACCTCCCATGCCCTGTAGGTTAACTATCAGCCCAGGTACTACTTTTCCATAAACAAATTGGTTTCCAGGTACCTGATGTTTCATTATACCTTTATTGCCCAGTCCAATTTGCTTTTATTTGTCTTTTCTTTGAAAAAACAAATTGGAAACCTCTTGGCTAAGGTCAGATCACATCTTCAAAGGAGCTTTTTACTTAAGCTTAGGCTACCTTGCAAGATATGCAGAACAAAATATGCTGCAAGTATACTAAACTGTGGAATCCACTGCTGGCCACCCATATGAATCCAATTTGTTCTGATTTGCTGTACTGTATCCGTATGGCAGGAAGCAATCTTTTTCTCATCTACAGTGTGTTCCTACTCACTCTCTGCCTTCCTTTTCATTTTTCTTTCTTTGAAAGAAAGAATTTTTCAGTGTTTCTGGTGGTTGGAAGAGGTGGATTCATGTTCTGGGGCTGATGGGCCACATGAACAACACTTTGGCAGCAGCAACCATTCAATTTTTATGCCAAGGGGAAAGAGTTGATTACAGATGCCTTAGTACAGCATGAAAAGTGAATGCTCCTTCAGGAAACTTAGGTCCTTACTTGTGCTGCAAGTTCAGTGAGAGCTGGCAATTAGGGGTCACTGCCACAACCATGGGCTTGGAATACCAGCAACATCTGACATTGCATGGTCCAGTAAGAAGGGAATTCATAAGCTGCAAACTTTTGTGTATTTGCCTTGTCCGTTACTTCAGATAACTTGTCTCAAAGGTGAAGGTAGGTAGAGCAGGTACTAAAGTGTGTTCAGAGAACTCAGACCTCCGCAAGATTTTTAGAGCTTCAATATTCATCTCTTCCTGAGAATCAAGCTAATTTTAGCTCAAGTCATTTCAGGTATGACTTTCCCACCTAGTCCTGGGCTGCATCAAAACCAGTGTGGCCAGCAAGTCTGCCCCTCTACTCTGCTGTCATGAGACACCCCACCTGGAATACTGTGTCCAGCTCTGGGGTACCCAGTACAGGAAAGACATGGAGCTGTTGGAGCAAGTCCAGAGGAGGCCACAAAGATGATCAGGGGGCTGGAGCACCTCTCATATGAAGACAGGCCATGAGAGTTGGTTGTATTCAGCCTGGAGAAGAGAAGGCTCCAGGGAGACCTAAGTGCGGCCTACCAACACTTAGAGGGGTCCTACAGGAAAGTGGGAGGGGGACTGTTCACCAGGGAGTGCAGTGACAGGACAAGGGGCAGTGACTTCAAGCTGAAAGAGGACATGTTTAGGTTAGATGTTAGGAAGAAACTCGTTACTCTGAGGGCGGTGAGGCCTTGACTCAGGTTGCCCAGAGAGGCTGTGGAAGCCACGTCCCTGGCAGGGTTCAAAACCAGGATGGATGGCGCCTTGGGCAACCTGATCTAGTGAAGGGGGTGTCCCTGTCCATGGGAGGGGGGTTGGAATTAGATGGGCATGGAGGACCCTTTCAACCCAAAGCATTCTGTGATTCTATGATTACATTGACAGATGCGAGAGGCAGAAGAAATTAAAAGAGCTTGTTTTGTTAGCTCTGCTTTTCTTCTATTGCAGTGTAGTTACAGGGCTGTTCTGTTGGCGTTTGGTGTGGGAAAGCATTGGTTTTCTTCTAATTTACATTCTACACAGGAATGAAAAAGAATATATGGAAGACTTAGTTTACATTTTAAAAGTTAAAAAATCAAAATTATCCTTGCACTTTTCTGCAGACTTTTCTCCCAGCAGTTCTGTGATAGTGAATGACTTTTTAAGGATGAATCATGGGCAATGTTCATCCCACAATTATCATAAAAAGCCCTAAATGCATTTGGGCAAAACACAGTGATACAGGAGAAGAAAGCTAGGTGTGAATTCTCACACAGCTGTGTGCAAAGAGGAATTTGTCCGTGCCTACCCGGATCTTTGTATAGTTTCAATTTGATGTAATGTGAACTACAAAACTAAAAAAGCCTTTACATTATCAGTGGAGACATTTAATAATTGGCTTGATCAAAGAAAGAGCGAACACAATGTGACATTTGAAAATATCTTAGGGAAATTGAATTTAAATAATTCACTTAGTTCTGTGAATAGTAACTTTTACAGCTGTAAAGCACACCCATCCAAATAGAAGAAAATCTGGTGTTGCTTTTGGCAGCTTCTCCATTGTATTTGGATTGCTGGAATTTCACTGTTAAGGACCCTTGTGAGCAGGCACAGTGGTAAAGGAACCCTTTGGAGCTATTCATGTTATGGATTAAGCGCATATAGCTACTTGGGGTTGTGCCTTGGGCCTCCATCTCACAAGGGGAGTTATTCATATCCTTTGGAAAATGCTGTTGATAATTAGTGCTTTGTAGGGTGGTGAGCTCACTTCCATTACATAAGATTAGTGCTGTAATAAGGAGCTGGCTAGTGTCTGTGGCCAGATTGTCTGTCACTTGGAGAATGCTGCCAGCTAGGAAAGTAATGGGGCATATTGCCACTTTTAAAACTGTCCAGAGACTCTGCATTAGTTTTTCTTCCCTTCAGCATAGGAGCATTCATGCTTTGTGTTTTGCAGTGCTGGACCTCAGGTTGTCAGTGTTAGGTAGCTACATTTAAAAAAAAAACCCAAAACCAACAAAACCACAAAACAAACCAGAAATCTAATTCTGGCAAAAACAAAGCCCTCTCTTTTCCTTCCTTTATTGGTCAGTGAATCAGAATGCTTTAACTTGAGCAAATGTGTAACTGCACCCCTCTCAGAAAGAGTAACTTTATTGAACACAAAAAACCTTCAAAAGGCACAGAGTATTGTAGGGAAGGAGCCTGCCTCTGAGGGTTAAATAAAGCAAACAAACTAAAAAGTACTGTAGTCAGCTGGAAACAAAAAGCTCATTGTGCCCATGTCCCACAGGATCCTTGCAGAAGGAGATTTTAAATCTACCAAATGTTTTGGTTTTGCGTAGCAGTCAGTCATTACAGCCTCTTTTTAAGATGCTCATTTGACCTGCATTTAAATGGAGGAGAACTATATAACGTTATTAATGACAGGTATATTTTTAGTTCAGTGTGTTGTAGGCAGTAAGGAGGGCCTCTTGGACAAAGCGCTTTTTTGTCTCATTTTTACTAGGGGGTCAGCAGTTACTTCAGAGCCTCGTTATGGTTGGCTCTGGGCTAAAACACTTGGACGGCTTCAGACCTGCAGTAATCGTTGACATAAATGAAAAAGTGCAGGATTTTCCTTTTTG
>VZTU01021505.1:2119-14586 GCA_013400835.1 Zapornia atra | reverse complement strand
CTTTCAGGCCTTGTGCTACAGGTGTCTTTTTAATTCATCGTTATCTCAGTAAAGTCTTTCAAAGTCTCACTGAAATAGATGCTAATCATTGGGGTGGCTCTCACTGTTAGAAAGCTACTTAAAGCACTTTGCAAACTCTCCTGAATGTAAGGTACGCTTCTCTCTGCGATTGCGAGAAAACGTCAGTAATTATATCTTACGTGACTTCAGTTTTCCTTCCCTGGATAATGATATCTGGGATTTTGGCTTGGGATATTCACAAGGGACTTTCTTCAGGGGATTTCTCATTATCATTGTGTCCAAAGTAGTTAAATCAATCAGCAGACCAGAGTTCTGGCAGACTACTTAGAAAATATGCTGACTCAGTTTATTTTAGTTATTGCTCTCTTTTTTTGAAGTGCCTGGAAAAATAATTTGGATGTGAAATCTACTTCCCTTGAGGGATATATTTTTGGTTGGTTTTGAAGTGAAGTGTGGGAAGTAGTCAGTACCTTATTGCAGATCGGCATTGTGTTTTTTCTTAAGCATTAGAAAAATACACTTTTCTGGAAGACATGCTTTTGTTTGCCTATAAGTTATGGTTGGATATGGGAATCATCTGGAGAAACTCTAGTCTACATCCTGTTTAGCAGAACAGCTACTTAGGCATATTCTGGCATCAAAGTCTGAATTTGTATTGCTCTAAAGAGGATTAAATCTTTCAATGGGGAAAACAAAATCTCAAAAGAAGAAATACTGATATATGAATTTAAGGTAACTTCTAGGTATTTCTTCAGAAGATCTGTATAGTAGAACATAAAGAACGCCATTAGCCATGGTATGTAACTGCAAATGGAAATAGTTCTGCAGTGGCACAGTAGAAAGCAATAGGAATTAATGTGGGTGAGGAAATGAGATTAGTCCTCCTAGAAAAGCCAGGAGAAAAATAAATGGATCCATTCAAAGCTATGAAGGGACTATGGAAAACTACTGTATTTCACCTGATGCAGTACTTCTGGAGAAAGGGAGATGTCTCTCAAAAGAAGGTGTTGGGGTTGTTTTTGACATAGCTCAACCCCTGACTCACAGAATTGAAGCACCTTGTTCTTGTATAGCTCAGCAAATCCCTGTTCATGTATGCAGGTTCGTAGCCATGATTTAGTTCGATAAAATGCATCAGTTAATATTAGTGCCAATGAAAGAACCACCCAAGAACTCAAACAAAACTTGTAATTTTTAAACTGAATTTAGCTCTGGATCTAAATTTGGAGGATGGCTTACTTGTTCCAAAGGAGAAGTGAACGTTCAGTGACAAATTCCCTTGAACTTCAGGGAATTTCTGATCTTTAAGTCATGCAGTTACAAAATGTTATGAGTGATAATATAAGAAGGATGAATAGTATAAGAGTATGGAGCGTACAAGAATGATAGAAGATACTATTCTTGTCTCTTAGAGTTGCAATCCAAATTAAAGTGACACAACTCATTTATAATATCTCCAGTTTAGATTTTGGCAGAGAAGTGGTTGGTGGGGTGTGTGCATTTGTTGTTTTGGGGTTTTACTTGTTTTAGTTTTATGATTTGTTGTTTTGTTTAATTTCCCCTAGTTATTTAAAGAAAAAATAAAATTGAAAGAACGAGGGGAAAAACACTCTAGACCCACCCATTTAGTAAGTGGTTTAGATGATAAGCCCGGCCCTGAGTGTTTTGACAGAATGCCTTCAATGTACTATCTAATTGCCCTTTCTGCCTAATGCTCATGCTGCAGAGATGCTGTGTTGTGGTGATGTAGATGCCACCATATTCCCTACCTGTCAGTGCTAGAGAATTGTCAGCTTAGAATGGAAAGGCGGAAATATCTTTGGCGTCTATTCCTTCTGAGCTAAAGTTCTGTACTGATGAATAAATTCAAGTCTGTTTTAGCAAGGCAGAGCCTGTGAGTTCCATGAAGTTTCTTCCCAGTGTTCCAGGTAGCAAAATAAATAAAAAAATCCCTCCAGTGGTTTTAGAGGACAAGAATTGCTTTCTTGGTGTTCTTCACCTGGACCTTTGAACTACAAACTCAATATTTCCTCGCTTTTCTGCTCTCCCTATTTTTTTTTTTCTTTCCCTGGGGGAGAAAGAAAAGTGAAAGAACAAAATGAGGAGGAGAGCTTTTGGGGAAAAGATTGTTGGCTTACCACAGGGAAAAAGAGAAGTGCTGTGGAGACCGTTAAAAATATAACATCTTTACTTCAGTTTATTAGAAAAACGGACCTCTTAATAAAAAATTCAACATGTGGTTAAAAAAAAAAAGAATAAGACTTCTGTGCATCTTTGCTGCTCAGCTCTAAATGTCTAGCATAAATTTTGATTTAGAATATTTCTAAATTTTGGAGGGAGATTGTAAGACCTACTTGAAGTTAAAATCTTAGGTAGAATATTGTCAGTGCTAAAATCACTAAGTGGCCATTTGCAGTTCTCTTATTCTTTTCAGAGCAGTAGCAGGATATTGAGGTAATTAGCAATTAAAGCTATATAAAATATCTGAGAATAAGAGAAGTATTACTGTGCAGTGAAGGCAGACAGGAAAAAGTCTGACAGAGCAGGTGTTGGGAAGAACAGGTTAATTGCTCTTAATTATTTTTCCCCCACCTTTGAGACAGTGCTGTCTCTCCAGATAAAATATGTCCACAGATTGTGGCACACTTTTCTCTGGAATACTTAAAAACTCCATTGAGTAACAGAAGTGGCATGGTTACAGTAATGATGACAGGAATTACAGATATGTACAGCCAGCCAAATAACTGAAGTATTTCAGAATGAAAAGTATCAGTAGCAATAGTTCATCTGTGCTTGAAGAATACAGTTTTCTAGTGGAAAAATTTGAGAAGCATTCTATTTCTATACACTTTCTGCTTAAAAAAATTCATATCTATGTAACTTTTTTTCTCACATATGTCCTTGTGCTTTGTATTGGTGGGGAACCTGTGTAAAAGGAAAACCTGCAGTTCTGAATCAGTGTCTTCCTTTTTCCTTTGAAATCCTTATTCCTTTGTTAG
The DNA here is from genome assembly GCA_013400835.1 of Zapornia atra. NCBI lineage: Eukaryota > Metazoa > Chordata > Aves > Gruiformes > Rallidae > Zapornia > Zapornia atra. Next base: position 11,566 of record VZTU01021505.1, on the reverse strand, counting down.
AGAGTAATTGGAAGGGATTAAGAAATTATTTTGCATAGAACATAAAAGCCCAATGACTCAATGCCATCCCTTTCTTTTAATTCAGTGAGTCAGACTCTTCATCATGCGGAATGGCATCTCAGATTATTCCTGAAAGAACGTATCCTTTGTAGGCCATTGTTTAGAGCATAGCTTAAAATGTTTTCATTAATGTGTGCAGATACCACACACAGTCTTATACAGACAAGATATACTGCTTTAATTTTGTACTCATTCTTGTTCTAAAGAGTACTGAGGAGCTAGTATTTTCCTTTTAATTTAATTTTATATTAGAAGCTTTTAGAGCTGAAATGGTGGCAAGAGTCTAAGCTTCTCTTCACTGCTTTATGAGTTTTCACAATTGAAATATGCTTAGTAATGGTCAAATAGTTCTTTCTCTTAGGTAATTTAGTTGTCAAATTGACTCTTGACTATTGAAGGCTCTTAACTCTTCAAACAGTAATGCTTGTGTTTAGTTGCAACATAGTGAAGCTAAAATAATCCTGAAAACAATTACATTCTTCTTTAATCAACTGTTTAGTTGCTGAGGTGCCTTCATCTCATTGGTTTCAATTTTATGAAGTTTATTTTTGTCACTGCTTTTATTAACAGTAGTATCTCATATCTGAGTTTTCTTTAGCATTGGACTGGACGTATACTTTGTGATGAATTCCACAGTCAGCAGGAAAGTGTTGGTTTGGGGGTTTTGTTGTGGATTGGGTTTTTTTTTCTCCACAGGAATGATCCAACAGAGGGAAATCAGGTAACTTTGCATCTGCCCATCTGATGGGGATCAGGCAGTACCATTGACTCACATTATCAGTCGGTCTTGTTTATGTCTAGAGAACATTGTACTTTTTCCTTTCCATTCACAGAAAATATGCCACACGCCTTTGGTCTGAAAAACAGTTTGAGATAAAGGATACAAATGGGAAATGAAAGGGGGAAAAATATATACAGATTCCATGAGGAAGTTGGTGACTGTTATTCACACTTTAAGGAATCTTGAAATAAACTGTTAAACTGGTGAGCCCTTTGCAGGTGAAAAGATGGACTTAGAATCTTTTGAAAATTAAAGGTCAGTATATGCTTAGAATTCTGTACATCACAGAAACTTTTGTAAATAGATCAGAATTCCTAAATGGGCTGTAGTTACCAGGATGCTTTTAGATGCCACTCTGAATTTTACATGACACATATCATGAAAATGCCGCTCTACTGTTATTCTTAAAGACTGAGGTAGCCTTTATTGTGTAAGAACATGCAGTCAGTGCCTTCAGCTTTCCAATGCCATTGAGAACTCTGCTTTTCAAGGAGCAGAACATACATTCAAACTTCAAGTGAATATTCTTTCATTTTTTAACTGAATGCTCTGTTTTTCTGAGCTTTCCTAGACCTATTTTTCAACTTAAAATCATAGAATGTCCTGAGTTGGAAGTGACCCATAAGGATCCAATCGAGTCCCAACTCCTGGATCCATGCAGGGCCAGCCAAGTCAGAGCATCCTCCAGACGCTTCTTGAACTCAGTCAAGCTTGGTGCTGTGACCGCTTCCTTGGGGAGCCTTTTCCAGTGCCTGACCACCCTCTCAGTAAAGAACCTCTTCCTAAACCAGCCTAAACGTCTCCTGTCGCAGCTTCATTCTGTTCCGTTGGGTTCTTTCACTTGTCACCAAAGAGAGGAGATCAGTGCCTGCCCCCTTTGCTCTCCCTTGTCAGGAAGCCATAGACCATGGTGAGGTCTCTCCTCAGCCTCTCTTCATAACGCTTCCCCTCCAGACCCTTCACTATCCTTGTTGCCCTCCTCTGGACACTCTCCAATATTTTTATGTCCCTCTTGTACTGTGGCCCCCAAAACTGCACACAGTACTTGAGGTGAGGCTGCACCAGTGCTGTGTAGAGCAGGGCAATTATCTCCCTTGGACTGGCTGGCAATCCTGTGCTTGATGTGCCCCAGGATGTGGTTGGCCCTCCTAGCTGCCTGGGCACACTGCTGGCTTATGTTTAACTTGCTGTTGAGCGAGACCCCCAAATTTCTTTCAGCATGGTTGGCCTCCAGCATCTGACCTCCCCAGTCTGTATGTACAGCCAGGGTTGCCCCTCCCTAGGTGCAGAACCCACACTTGCCCTTGTTAAACTTCATGCTGTTGGTGATTGCTAAGCTCTCTAATCTCTCCAGGTCTCTCTGTAAAGCTTCTCTACCCTCAACTAAGTCAACAGCTCCTCCCAGTTTGGTGTCACTTGCAGATTTACTTAAGACACCCTCTAGTCCTGAACCCAGGTCGTTTAGGAAAATGTTAAAAAGAACTAGACCTAAAATGGAACCCTGGGGAACCTCACTACTGACTGGCCACTGGCCCAATGTAACCCCATTTACTATCCCGCCCTGAGCCCACCCCTTCAGGCAATTGCCCACCCAACGCGTTATGGCTTTGTCTAGTTGTATGCTGGTCCAGCAAGATACTGTGAGACACAGTATCAAAAGCCTTACTGAAATCCGCAGAAACCCTTTTGTATCAAAGAGCTGAGGATGGTGAGGCCATTAATACAAGCCAGCCCAGTTTAACCCCTTGTGAGAATGTGCAAGAGTAATTAAGCACAGAGAGGAAAAAGTCACAGGCATTGTCTTTCTGTTCAGTTTGATTGACAGTATGGATATTGAGACCTGACTTTGCTCAGTTTCCCATTGAGAGATCATCAAAAAACTCTGGAAACACAACAGCAGCAGAGCTTTTGCTCCAAGCAGCTAGGAGATCTGTTTCGTTTGATGTGAGAACATAAAAAGGGGGAAGAAAAAAAAAACAAGCTGCTGCATCTCTCCCCATCCTCTTTTCTTTCACGAGTCTCTATATATACTTGTAGTCTCTCAGTCACTTAAAGGTGTAGACTGAATTTTGCTGAAAGTGAATGGGTCCAAAGCTCTGGCTTACTAGTTTCCAAATGACATCTAGATGTGACTGACATAGTCCTTAGGTTTTAGTGCTGCCACAGGAGTTTTTTTCTGTTGGATACAACCACTTCAGCTGGTGTGTTGCTGTTCTGAATTTGATGGTATATTTAGGGGAGCAAATGATGCTCCCATTATCAGGAGAGACTGGGATTTTTTTAAGCAAGTTTTTTTAGTGAGTAAAAATTAAAATTGCTAAATTGTTAAACTTGAGGCTTTTCTTCTTGGAGCTTGTTTCTGCAATGGTGTAAGCCTAAATTGTTAAGCAAGGCTCAAGTGAGGTGGGCTGGAATATGGCATATCTATTTCATTAAATATTTGTAAGTGCCTTAGAACAAAAATAATACTTTCAGAAATCTGTATCAAACAGAACATTGACTCTTCGTAGATAACTGGTTCTTTGATCTCATTTTTTCTAGAAATGCTAAATCTGAAATACTTTGTGTTAATTTTATTTTTTTTTTAAATCAGAGCTTTTAGAAACACTCTTCTCAAGCAATTTTTTTTTTGAGAGTGTCTGTTGCGGGGTGGGGAGTGGGGGTGGCTAGAGAAAATGTCCTTGAATGCCTTTGAGCAGCTGCAGGTCAACCCCTGTAAGGTACTTACCACTGAGTGCTAATGCCCTGGCTAGGAAGTATTGGCCTGCTGAATCCGCAGACTCCTGACAGAGAAAGAATGGCTGTTCTTTTCTCTGTTGCCAAGAAGACAACAGAAAATAGTAATTGTGAATGCTTTATAACATGTCTAAAACTACCTATCTTTTAGAATGTAAGTATAAGCAATTTTGTTTTCTCGGCTATTTTCTGAGTTGCGTTAAGTGCATGTTCCTACTTGTAAAGACAGCATATGCCCTCACTTCATCTCATACCTTTGCAATCTCATGCATTTAAACAAAATACAGGTCAGTTGTGATCTTTTAGGGATGCCAGCAAGAGACGTGAAGGCATCAGGCCCTGCTGCTGATTTGGATCCAACTTGCAGAGTTAGAAGAAAGAGGAAGGGTTTAGATTCTTACAAACAAGAACTTCAGCTCCTGTTTTTCTATCAAAAATGAAGCCTACAGTCACCTTTTACTTCAGGGTTTTCTGTTGACCTTTTAACTTGAAGAAGTGAAATTTTCACAGGCTTGTAATTGCTGCTGCAGTTCAACTGACTTGCCCATACCTGTAGTCAAAGCTAGCAAAGAAGCTACAGGAGATGAACCTGCAACAAAGTTTTTTTCTAACATAGGGCCTTCTCTGATGGGGGAAAATTATTTTGTAACACCACACCACTGTTTTGTAGAGTGCTTTCTAAATAATTTATTCTTGAATTGGAATATTATCCTTGCTTTAGTAGCATTGGGGGCTTTTTTCCTGGTTTTGTTAAAGATTGATACACTTTTCTGAGTCCAATTCAGTGTATGTAGTCAAAGTCAGTAGATGCTGATACGGAGTGAGTTCTGAGAAAAATGCTCAGCCTGTAAGTTGAAGTAGAAAAAGTGAAGATTAAATTAGTTTAGGGTCTTGTTTTGTGGAGTTTTTTTAGATACAAGTCATTCAGCATGCATGAAAAGTACAAATAAGAGACTGACTTTGACTTGCAAAGGTCTTTACAATTTTTACCCTACTAATGCTCATTTTAGAAGAATGTCAAGATTGTGTTGTGTGGTTATGCTGTACTTACTAAAGCTAGTGCCTTTTGTCAAAGTAACAGGATAGTGGTCAGGTCAGAATGAGGAAATATATAAAAATGGGGAAGAAAACACATAGATCAAAAAGCTTGTTATGTTTGGGGTCTGCTGTTTTCTTTCTTTCTTTTTTTTTTTTTTTAAATTAATCTGACCCACATATTTGATGTTGTCCAGCAAGCTGCAAAAGTCAGTGAAAAGACAGTAGTTTTAGGAAAGGAGGTATATGGATTCATGCGTTGGTGTGTGCTCAGCAATCTGATGGGCAGCATGACAGGAGCTAGGAGTTAATATAATGCTTCTGTCAGATGTGCCCAGGTCCTTGGGTGTAAAACTATGGAGGATATGCAGAGACATGCTGTCTGAGGACTTGTGCTCTGTTTTCTCTACTATTGGTTGTACCATTTGTGCAATAGCTTTTTCAGTCTCTAAAATTAGTATAGTTGTTACCCTTCTGAAACATTATTTAGATTAATTTAGGAAAGTCTTAAAAATTCAAAGTGCTAAATGTTATGAATATTTTAGTTTTCTTGGTTTAGTACACTGAATGTAGGGTAGTATTTCCCAGATTTGTCAGTATCCTTTCTCTGGCTACCATGCTTGGCATTTCCAAATAGATTTGTAGTCTGCATATTTAACTGCAACAAAAAAACACTGGAATGACTTTACTGCACTTAAATAAATGAAAATAAACTGCTGGTATATAACACTTGGAATATTCTGTAAGAACATTTAATACCTATGCTTAGAAGCTTCATTGAAAGTAATACGTGCTTAAAATCAAATATAGTGAGAATTCAGATGAAGGAAGGCAACAGCTGAAAATGATATGTTGCTCAACATGAGCATGTTCTTCTCTAACTTGGGGAAGAGCACGCTGTTAAAAAAAGAAAAAGGCACAAAATTTAATTTTTGTCTCCTGTACATCCCAGTTTGTCCTTTCTTTATCATAGGCTTGTAGCCTCTTGCCAAAAGTTCAGTTTGTGATGTGCTCTGTGGAGATCTTTGCCCTCTGTACAAACACACATGCAGTGAGAACATCCTTTTTGTTGTTAAGGTCTTAATCACAAGTGGTAAGGAGCTGAATGGACAGAGATATAGTTGAGGAGTAAAGGAGTTGCATATAGGTCAGCTTATTCTGGGGTGCTTCAGCAATGCAATTCAATAAAGGGAAAGCAGGGTCAACTGGACACACAAGATTCTTGAGAGGGTCAAGAAGCTCCGTTGCTGTGTAGAAAACCTTTCATTTTGATGTGCCCTGAATTTGGAGGACCAACACTGTCAGCATTTTTGTATTTAAATTAACTAAAACAAACAAAAAACCCCAAAAAGCTCCTGAATGACACATTAGTTCCAATGTGTTTCTGAACTGGGGTGGCAAATTGAGGCTAGTTATATGTATATTTGCATTGAGAATTGAGCTACCCTCTCTTTGGATTGGCACATAACTGGGATTAGACTCACTTTTCCTCTCAAACGATGTCTTTTGCCCCAGGGTTCCCTACCTATAACTGCAAAGTTGTTTGGCCCAGCTGTCACAGTGGTGGGTCAGTACGTGGAATTTGAAAGCTGATTTCCAGGACCCTTGTCTGTTCAGGTTATATGAGAATTTTTGTTAATTAATGATATATCAGCACTACAGAACTGCCTGTATCGGGCACAGACAAGAGGCATTCATGCATGTGCTCAGCATGTCCTGGGAACTAACTTAATTTGTGAAGTCTCAGTTTATGTTGCAGAAATCATTATTATGATTTTTTGGGGTGATGTTACTTTCTTTGGTACACATCAAACTTGTATTGATCTGAATAGCTCTCTTACATACGCTTGCAACTAATTTAGTTTTGGTTTTTATTTCCGAAAGGATGGCAAGAGTCCTTGCAAGGTCAAAAAGCTGCTCCGGTCGTGATCTGTGAGGTTTAAATTCTAATTTCCTCAGGCTGAAAGAAAGGAAAATTAAACTGTCAATGAAACTGAGATCCATTACTTGTTTATTTTTTAGAGTGAAACTCTGGATAGATTATATCATTGTCTTTTATATCTGGTCTTTTTTTGTACTATGCAGAGTTAAGTGACTTGAAAGGGTAATTCATTTCACTCCAGGGTGTGCTTCTAAAATAAAGAGGTTGGGTTCCCCTCTAGAAGTGCATGTGCAAAGCTAAGTGAGACGATTAATGTCCTGTTGATAAATTGTTAAAATACACATTGTTTTAATCTTGGTCAGTGAACATTTTCTTCTTGTCAGCTGTCAATCACAATGTTTAGTTTTTCTTCACTAGAAGCACTATCAACTGAATAAAAGTGTCCAGATCTCAACTGCTTTTAGTTCAAATCCTATCTGAGATGGGTGGCAAATCTTTTAGATTCCCTGAGAACATGCAGTGTCTTTAAGTTAGGGAGGTTGAACTTGGCATGTTCATACAGTTACTGTTGCATATAATCCTCTACTCTGATAGCATTTAGAACAGTATGTTACTGATGAAGTGGTCAACAACCAGGAAGCAACGTTCTTCCTGTAGTGATTAATGGCCTATTTTGGCAATGAATCTGTTCACTTTCAGTGAACTTTAGGCATTTCTTGGGATTTCATTTACACAGCTGTATCTTTCTTATTCTTGCTTAAATAAATAACGGGTTTTAGCACTCTGATGGGGGCCGATATTTTTAGTATGGCAGCATACAATATACAAGTTGGGATTCTTGTTTTGTTTGACTCTTGCACTAAGCCTATGGGTAACAATTCCTGATGTATTAAAAAAACCCAACATTTTTTAAAAAAATCAAACTCAAATCAAGCAAGAACCAGAAGCACCCCATCCCCCCAACCAAAACAACGCTTGTTTGAAGATACTACTATTCCAAGCTACTTCAGAAGTAAATTGCTGTTTTCCTTCTGTGAGCCTGACTGTATAAGGCACATCCAGTGGCAGAAGCACCACAGGTCCCTCCTGAAGTCCCCAGCTTTGTGATGTGAAGTTGTATTGGTGATCGCAGAGATTAAACAAGTTGTGTGAGTTGTCATGTTCCAGAAGAACACAGCCTTCTGCCAAGCCTGGGTTTCACTTACAGCTTGGGGGAACAGCTTGGTGCTTGTTCTATTTTACAGCTTTGAAACTCTGCCTTGATTTACATGGCAGTGTATTCTTAGGGTTTGGTTTTTTGTTTTGTTTTTCCTTTTTTTGCATTGTTTTAAGGATAAATCCGTGATGAGCCATGAGAAAATATTCTCTGACATGCTTTTAGTTTGATGCCCTATACTAGTGTAACCTTAGTTTTAACATGGCAAAGCACTGTTCAGGTACCTGTGATGATATCTTACAATTGTGGTATTGTCTAAATACTTCAAAAAGGAAAGACAGAAATGGCTATGGTGGGAAGCATCAGAAGAGAAATACGACTTACATATATGGCAAAGGACTGTGGTTTGTTGGTGTTGTTTTTTTCTGAAGCACAGAATCTATTTCAATAAATACACTAAAATGGATTTATACCTTGATATGGTTGAACTGATATCCTGCCACTTATGACTTAATAGAAACTGAGAAATTGGTTTTATAAACCATGAAGCATGGATGTTTGATTTATTAAAGCAGGTATTACTCTACATTCCCATGTCCATGTTGACAGTGACTACTTACACATTTTGGAAAATACTGTATTTTATGTGTATTGTTTTCTGAGCAGGTTGCTTCTAAGCAACCTTCAAGTTTGAATCCAGAGTTATATACTCAAGTAAATAGTTTGGGTTTTATTAAATTTTTAAAATTTATTTATTTTAACAGAGTAATATATTTCATATACATCGAGGATAAAATGAGGTCAAACAAAAAAGTAAGTGGAACTAGCTGCAAATTTGGCACAGGTGTGTTCAGAATATAATCTGTGGATTCTGCAGTCTGACTTCATTTCTGTACATGAAGAATACATACTTCAGACAGTATATAAACTCTGGCATTGCCAGTGTTCTTTATTTTTCTTATAACGTCACATATTGTAAACTAAAATTTATGCCTGGATCTACATACTGGATGTGATGTGCTCATTCAACTTTCCCATGTTAATGTATTTCTCTTGGGAAAGTGTCCCACTTCACTGCAGCAGGAAATGGCTTTCATTTCTTCTCTCTGTCTCAGCTGTTCAGTTTTGTATCGGTTGTTCTGCTTTTTCAACCATTTAGGCTCATGAGTTGCCCTCTCTTTTTTCTCAGGTGTCAAGAGTCGTGGCTTGCTTTCTCTAGAAGCTTGGGTAGTTTAATGGCAGCCATGCAGCTAGAAATCCTCATATCTGTGAACAATTTAAAGACAACATCTAGCCAAATTGGGACAACATTGTATCAATATCTCTTTTTACTGATTCAAGAGAATTTAGGGTTAGGCACTGGCATGAGACTTCAGCAAAGCACAATAGTAACATTTGGAAGAAGTTTTAGTAGGAATTTGGTAATACCATTGCAGATTCTTCAAATCAGATTTGCAGGGAATGTTAACTACTGAGCGTTAGTATATCAAGGCATGCTAAGGGGCACATTCCAGTGCAGTGCATGTACTTGTAGTCCAACGCAGTGTATACTTCTTTGAGTATGACAGAGAGCTCACTTCCTATTGAGCATCTGAAATAAGGAAATGCAATACTGAAAGTGGATGGTGTACTGACTTATTCTCCTATAGCATGCATCTATCTATCTATCAATTTTCTATATATAAGCACTTTTTTGAGAGTCTTCATCTGTTTGGATTTGTACCACGTCCCTCTTCTAATGTTCATATACTGAGTAAATAAGCGGTGCCAACTATTATCGACAGATGTTAGGCTCTG
>VZTU01021495.1:0-36316 GCA_013400835.1 Zapornia atra | reverse complement strand
TTTCCTGTCATTAAAGGTTTTCACATTCCTGTTTTGGGCTAACAGATTTGTAGAATTTGTAGCTATCTTATGATTTTTTTGTGAACTGACCCTCTTGGAAAGAGGCGCTCTTTGTGAACTCTTCTAAGCCTTCTCTACCTTGGAGCTCTTATTTATTTGTAAATTCTTATAGCTTTATAATAAATCTATTTCAGAAAGATTTCCCCTTTAAACCCAAATTTTCTGTAACTGCCTTTGTTTGATCATTTGGATTTAAATAGGAAGCAGCAGTAATTCATAGGGCATGCAAAAGAGAATATTTTTGGGATGCAGCAGGGGTTAACCTCGTGATGGCCCTAACTCTCTTTACGAAGCTGGATAGTTCTTCAGGTGCAATATGCTATGTCAGATGGCAGTGCCTGGGAGGTCTGAGGTTTAGAGACTACTCGGAACCTAGAGTTTGATACCAGGATTAGGATAGGAATGACTGCAAGTGACCCCTGCTGCATATGGACTGATAGTTGCATTTCCTCCAAGTAAAATACCTCAATCTTACTACAAAACTGTCTTTTTTTGGGGGTTTTAATTAAAAAAAAGAAAGTTGTTATCACATGGTATGATTGTTCTGTCCCTGATTAATTAGTATATTAATGAGTAAAGAAGACAACATGGTTTGATTGGTGCAAATATTTCCTGTGACTGTTTTATACAATGATTATGCAAATGGCCGTAGTGGTGGCACCTCTTAGAAAGACCTTAATTATAGCCTCAGTCCTCTGCACTTTGACTTCGAAGGGCTACTTTAGTAAATGAAACTCAGTGTGTGGGCATCAGGGCCTGTAAAATATTACGGTGCATTAATTTGAAGTGTGTGTGCTTTTTATAGACGTTGTTTGTCTTTTGAGGATGTATCTGTAAATGCCAACTACCATAGTAATATATTTCACTTTTTATTACTTTATATTTGTTCTTCTATTTTTCATTCTAATTTATACCCCTTCAGTCTTTTAATAATGATGGGGAATGAGGTAAAAACCAAAAAGGAAGTACTGTAAATTCACAGAAATATTTTCTCTCCCATAATGTTATACTACAGAATTTGTGCGATATTATAGTCAGTGCAGGATTTATTTTTCATGTTGTATTGTGTATTTTTTTACCTGATGCGTGAGCATACCAGTGAATGTCATAAATCACTTATTAATTCGTTTTAGAACAGTTTTGGTTTTGTTTAAAGTCTCCTAAAGTTGTTTTTGCGTTTACTTCAGAGTATGAGTTCTTTTATCACTGCTTAATCGTTCTCATTTGTTTAAAGAAAGAAACAGCGTTTGTCTCTTCTGTCAGTTTGTTGCTATTTAAAATTCTGCGAAAAACATCTGCTAGTTTGGAATTTAATGCTGCATTTTTCTGTATACAATAGAGTCAGCATCCATATAAAAAGAATTAAACAATTACTTAATCTTTAATTTGGCTTGTTTTGAATGAAATTATTATTTTATCAGAATTTTTAGAGATAAAGAGATGTCTAGTTAATTAACAGCATGTTTTTGCAACATACGTAAGTATTTCTAGGTGGCTACAATTTATGAAGAGGATATTTGAAGATTGGTCCGGTGTTTGAGAGTTCATCCCTTATGTTTTCCACTAGGTTGCATTTATGTAACTGAACGACCATCTCACTCTAGGTGTGTTCAGCAAAAAACGCATCGTGAAACTCAGAAAATACTTGGAAAACTCATCATAACCTAACAAATGAGAAGTGAAACACTTATTTTGAGTCTTTTGAGAAAAAATATAGAAGGGTCCTCTATGCTTCAAAGTGGAAAACTTAAAACATTAAAGGTGGCTGGTGGTAACACTGGACAAAGAATCATTGCTGTGGAATAAAGTTTTGGTGCAGTGGTATTTCAACAATGTTTTAGGTTTTGTTTAGTAAAATTTCTGAACTGAATTGGATATGTGTGCAGAATGGGGTTCATGTGTTTCAAGTTACTAATAATGATGTTTCTCTTACAGAGTTTTAGCCTGCCATCTTTCAGTGGCAAAGTGCCTGTTGATATTCCTGGGAATTTAAGTAACTGCAGTGCAAAACAGATTAAACAGTAATTTTAAAACTATGTACAGAAGTAATAAGAATATTAAAGTTGCAGAGTTAAGCACCAAAAGTTGCCTGTTCCAACCTTAATGTAGTCTTGTTGTACGTATACATTATGATAATTCTGTTCCTTGTTATACTGAAAATCTGTTTCAGATTTTCTTAAATGCAAGATTGTCATCTGTCTTTTTGCAGTTCTGTGCTCCATCTCTTGTCTCTCACATATATTGAAAAGTTAAGTACCTTGAAGAAATACTCTCTGATCATGTTGTAAGAAGCTGTATCACAAGTGATAGGCACTGAGGGATCAAATTAACGCTGCATGAGAAGCAGAGTTGTCAGCAAAGTACTTTAGTTGGAGGTTTGTTTCTGATTCTCTCCCTACAATTACACTGAGGCCCAGATAGCAGCTACGGAACTGCTTGCAGCTTCCCAGTGGAAGAAATGGGAACTAAAAGTAACACAAAAGCTAGTTTGAGTCTGAGTAGTTTGGGAAGATGCCTGCAGGAACAGTAAAGATTTATTGGTTCTGTAATCTCTCTATCTTACATTCTGATTACATTGTGATGACCTAGTGATGGACTGAGCGTGGTGTATTTCAGGATACAGTGTATCCTCTGTGAAACTTCTACTGCTTGCAGTAAAGTGGGTTTGGTTTTATTCTATGAACTACTTTCAACTTCAGGGGCTTCATCTGTTTCAAAATTTAAAATCTATTTTCAAAGTTTTTAAACCAAAGTAGCATGCAGTGTTCAGGGTAGGAGTTGTGTGTTTTCAAGGTGATGATGTGTGGCTCCTACTAACTAGTTTTCCATTAATATTTTCTGGTGCTTAAAAGAGGAAGAATTTAGTTAATATCCCTAAATGTACCTGGATTAGATGGTTCTGTTTTCTAAGTTGCTGTTAGCGTATTCTCTTGGATTGTGTTTTTCTGCCATCCCTTTCTCATGAGGTTGTCTGCTGTTTCTACTATGGTTCTTGCTGGCATCTTGTGTAGAATTCCTACTCTTCATATAACTCACACTGTGACTACCTCTAAATACTGGTATTTTAAGATATTTTTATATATATATTTACACACACTTAACACGCATGCACAAACACACACGTGTGTGTGTGTGTAAAGGAGCTGATTCTGAACTTCGGAATTACTGACAACAGTAGCAGAAGTAAAATTGATCTTCAGTATTTATGTTTGCTTTCTTGCTGCTTTTTATAGAAATTATAAGATTCCAGTCAATCTTTAAAGACCCCATCATGGAGTCAATGTCTGAGAATTTCCCTCTGTGCTCTCATGACAACCAAAATCTGTGGATGTGTTCTTGGGCTCAACCCTGCAGGTTCAACATCTGGCCGATGAAAGCAGAACGTTTTCACCAGAGGTTCTTGCACTTACAGTTTGCTTCCTTCTGTGGGCCTGTGTCAAAACCTGACTGAGCCTGTTTAACTGGAGGCAATGGTGTAAAGCCCATCTGTTCCTTGAAACTTTTCCCTGAAGGAGTGATCTAGAGTGTATTTATGTTCTCAGCTGTGGTTGTGCTTTTTCAAATACTTGATTGATTCTTTTTGACTAATTTGTTGTTTGGGTTTTTAAAGGTATGCTGAATGGTTGTGTTCTTAAAGCAAATTTGAAGAATGTTGTAGAACTTCCTGATCTTTAACCTGTAAAGACAGTGAAGTACTGGTGTGACTGTTTACAACAAATGGTGAAAAAATAGCATTAATGAACTGCTGCTCTTAGGAGTAGAGTGTAGAGAACCCACGGAGACTCCTATCGTTCTATTTAAAATATGCAAAAGGCTGTGGAAATAAATGAAAATGCATAGCATATGTAACAGAGTACCTTTGCACACCTAGCTTTAAAATATTCTGACAGTGTATTAGGTTGTTACATTCTTTAGAGGTGAAAAATGCTAACAATTTTTCCAATAGTTTCACTATCTTTGTATTGGAACTTGGAGAGTTATTGATTTAATTTCCTTAGTGGTCTATGAGATAAATCAAGGTGACATTCAAATTCTAAACAAAATTTCCTTTGTGAACCTTTGTTGAGTCTTCTTGGGGGCAAAGTGGGTACAGTTAAGTAATTAGCAAAATTTAAAATAAATTTTTAAAAGAACATTTTAGAAACCTTTTCCTGATTGAAGAATTTGTGTTTGTCTGTGCCATCATATCTGACTGTAAGTGGTTCAGGTGAAAAGAGATGTCAGGTTTACGAAGGTGCTTCAAGTGCAAATGATTTGGATCGGATTACATACATTTGTTCTTGCGGGACGTTTGAATGAATAATTTCATTAACTGAAAAAGATATTGAGACTTGTCTACATAAGGAAGCTAGCACAAAATAAGTTATGGTATGAATTTAAAGTTATAATAGTTATTCAGCACTCCTTGTATGAACAACTTTATTCTGTACTACAAATGACCTTTCACAGTTGTCTGAAAAACATGCAAGTTCCCTCCAGCCCCAACAATGAATAAATATTTATGTAGGGACTTAGTGAAGAATCGTTGCTACATGATAAAATACATTGTTAGCTTATTCTGTAGTCTGCCACCCTCCTTAGAAGCATCCTTAGGACAAAGTATAATATTGGGTTACAGATGTATTCCTAAAGGTACTTGTGTGGTGTATATGGACTTGGAGCAAAATGTATTCCATCAGAATATTTGTGAAAAATGTTTAAACTGCTGACAGTAAGTTTCAGTCAGAGACAGTAAGTCCAGTATGTGTTGCTGGAATCAAAGATGATGGTCATGCAAATTAGCTCATCGTTATTTGTAAAATAAATTAATAGACTCATCAACTGAGTTAGATTTACTTGCTTGGTTTAGCTGACATAGAAGGACTAATGATATTAAGAAAAATGATAGGATCAACAGCATCTGGTATGTTTGGGATTCTGTTATAAGTCATAAATAACTCATTTTCCATAATGGTAAAATCACAAAATTACCTTTATTCTGTTGCATAACATTATATGAATATGACAAAGCTAAATTCCCATTGTCATTGCTTAGGTAATAGTAACCAAAATAAATGACCACAAGAGCTGTCCTAAGCCCAGCAGCTTCTGAAGATGGTTGTTAGTCTGCTGCCTTCCTTTCTAACACGGTGAATGCGGGATGAATGCGAAGCCTTCACATGAGAAAATTGGAAAGAGATTGAATGCACATATTAAGTCATGTGATGACAGTAACCTTATTTGTGTATTGATGTACTTAAATACAATAGCATTTTGGCTTTTCATAAAAATGAAATTTCAAATCATTTGCTTGTTTTACAGTTTTTATCAACAAACTACTTTGTTCTAAAATAAAAAAGTGCCTTGTTTTTCAGAAGCTTTGATCACCTTAAAATTTACTCTCTTAAAATGTATATCTCTGTACCTTCATTAAACATACTTTCTTTGGTTCTCCAATTTTCTAAGAAAATAGAACAACTAGGATTAGAGCTGAATGGAAACAAGCAGCGTTTGGAACAAGCCCAGCAGGATGTGACAGGAGCCAGAGAGGAGTGCCTAAAACTGACAGAACTGCTGAGTAAATCTGAGCACCAACTGCACCTCACCAGGTACCCCTTATCCTATTACATGCTGTAGTACCAATTTCATTCTGTTAATTTTTTGCCACAGGCTTCCCTACAGTTGTTGTAGATATTTGCAGTCATTGACTGAATGGGCAGCCCTCAGTCATGTTAAAAGTGGAGATTTAAATAAGGGATTTCTGACCTAAAATTTATGAAAGTGAATTGCTAGTGTGAAGAAAAGGCGATGTTCAGCTCCGGTGTTGAATTAGTTTTTGGGCAAGAAGAGCAGGGCAGAGTGCAGCTATATTCTTTTTGTTGTTGCTGTGTTTGGTAGGACAAAGACATTTTAAATGCTCTTTGAGACTGTAGTGTACAGCAGAATCTTTAAGCATAGGAGTTCTCAGATTAATGACCTAAAGTTTCTGCAGCAGAAGGACCAGGAGTGTATAAATGAACGTAATCATGTTACGCTTCATTGCAGATTAAACATTCAAAAGGTGATATTACTGTCTGTGAATAGGAGGTAAGCTCAAGTATGTGAGGAGGGTATTTAAGTCACTTACTCAGTGGAGATGTGGTACAAAGCAAACTCTGTGTGATGAGAGACTGCCTGAGTTTATTCTATCCTCAGATATAGCTCTCAAAGCCACTTGCTTTACTATGTATTACACATTTCTAGAAAATACCTGAAGGTTAATGTGCCAATTATTTATTAGAGCTAGAGTTTTGATAACTGCAGGAATTTTTCCTTTTGCCACAGAAAATGGTATTTTCTGACTCTTTGCAGGGTTTTGGATGAGTGTGTGTGTGTGGTTTGTTCTGTACCAACCCCCCCCAGCCCCAGCTCCTCCCAAGAATGAACATCCAGAAAGAAATCTGGCAGCTTTTACTCTGTCCTTAAGGAAGAAAGTTAACTTAGCTTAAATTTTACATGGGGGGAAAAAAAAAATCCTCAGATTTTTATCACTTAACAGAAGTCTGCTTGTTTATCCAAGTCTTTGGGCTTTGTGAGAATTCTGCCATTGAGTAACTGGAAATAAAATAGAGCCTCTCTTAAACTATTAAATTCAATGAATCACTTTTTTATTCAGCTACATTTCTGTGTAATTCAGAGCACGGTTGTTTAACAGATGGGAGAAAGTACCACTCTAACAGCCTGTATTTAGAGAAAAAATATGCTAGAGGTTAATGAACTTGAAAAAAGTTTTGGGTGAGTTGTTAAGATATCTAAAGTTTGGATTTAGCAGAACTTTATTAATAATGATTTGTTGTGATAGTTAACCAAATGGCTTACCACGCTCCTTTTATCAAAAGGCTGATTATATGCAACAAAGCTCTGGATATCTTGGAGGAAATCTGACTAGCCAATTTTTTTTTTTTTGGTGAAAATGCTCAACTTATAAAAATGAGGTCTGTTGCCGGCTTTTACAGAGTGAGGTGCTTGAAGCTGGATACCTAACATGCAGATGATTCAGGTAGTTTTTCAATCAGTGATCCCTGACTCTGGAAATTTCTGAGATGCAAATCACTGGAGGCTGAAAATAATATTTTGGGCAAGTAATGCTCTGTGCTGGCCCTGTTCTCACACAGTTTCACAAACCTCTACTTTATGAGGCAGAAACTAAACTTCCACAGCCTCTTTGTCTGATTTAGTGCAGCTGGTCTTCTGCAAATGTCCTAGTCTTTATTTCTTTATACTTTGTGTTCACATTATGGCCTCTGCTTGTAAGATGCTTATAAGGAGTGAAATACTTTATGTGCTGTTGTCTTAATTGTCAGGAAAACATACACATTGAAGCATGTAAAATAGGTTCAAATCTTTCTCCTTGATATTCCCAAAATTCTATAATACTTTGTTTTCTGTAGGATTTCGTGTCCTCTTCGTCTGTCTGCTTTCCCAGAATACATGAGGTGATGTTGCTGTCATAAGGGGGGAAGGAAGAGATGAAGGATTTATTGCTCCTGAACTCTCCTGGTGTAGGGCAGGGTTACAGATGTTCTGACTGACTTGTCTGGTTTCCCTGAGTCACAGAGGAAAAGATCCCCTACTGAAATGAAACTCTTTCCTTAGCCTATACTCTTTTTCTTCCTCTCAAATCACTTCCTGCCAGAACAGGCTTTCTCTATTAGTGAAGGTATAAAAGTTACATATCTCAGTATGTTTTTAATGGATAGGTACCTCCATAGCTGTTGCATGGGAACTTCATTGCCTTGAGGTCTGCCTTCTTTCATTCTTTACTCCCTTCACCTCAATCCGCAGCTGTGCCGGTGAAAATACTCACTTGAAGGGTAGTGGTAGTAGCAATCCTGTAGGGGTTAGAGACCCATTCACTGTGACACTTGCCAAAGAAAACAGATTTTAAGCTCTAGAGTCCTGCCTGTGGGAGGTTGCTGAAGAAATTGCACTGATTTAGTACATCCCTTGGGTATTCTGTCCTTGGCCTTGTCTTGCTGATTTCCCTCTTTTCAGCAGAGGACCAGCTGGTCCCCTCCGTATCTTCTCACTACGCGGGACTTGAGGGAGGCCTGTACTGCTGTTACAGGGCTGCAGATAGTCTTTCTGTTGCCTTGCATGACCTGTCTGGGTCGTTCTGGCAGAAATTACAGGTAGCTGAGGAGATACAGAAAGAAACCTTTGTTTTGTATGACATTACTGAAAAGTTCTTACTAGTTAACTGATCTAAGTTTTTGATGTTGTAAATAAACAGAATAACAAAATGAGTAGAAGAACTTTGGATTTTAATGTATGAAAATGAGATTATAAATATTATATGAATGGATTAAGTGATAGAGAGTGTGCAGGCTATGTCTTCACGAGAAAGTGTGCTCTGCAGAACTGCACTCTTCTCCATGAGTCCCACTTCTTCTGCTGCATCCTAGTTTTGAGACACCGTTGATTGATTACCAACTAAACAGCTTCTAAGTTAACAAAATGTACTTGTTAAAAATCAAGAAAAAGGTTACAATTAGCTATTCTAAACCATTGCCACAGAGTTTAAATTTGCCTTTTCCTATCACCTTTCTTCCTGGAGCAATATGTTGCTTAGAAAGCCGTGCTATTAACATGCATTTTCTGCTATTGAATCTAGTTAGTAATTCTAATTTGTCTGTCTTCAGATGACTGGGAAAATGCAGAACTTTTGCTGTGTAGTTTTGATTGTCACTCCTGTAACTTTGCAGATGTCACTATGCCATGAGACTTGACCATGCTGCTTGAAAGTATTTCTTTCTTGTACCCTATTTTCAGCTCTGTGGTTATTTGTATTCAATTTACCAGAGTTGGAGAATCTTAGGAAATTACTTCTGAACACAATTGCCATTACTTGGACAAGTTTGGGTCTAGCTAATGAATCTGAATCCATCCTTCAGGGTAGAAAACATTCAGATCTATTTTTCTTAGTTCATGAGAAAATAATCATTAAAAATCATGTCAGTATGCTAGTGGAAAAGATCACATAAAAGATGCAAGATGTTAACAACTTGCCTGGATCTTAGCATGACATTTAATTAAATAAAATGTTTCATTATTCTTGTGTAACAGAATCATTGTTAAAAATCTTTACTGTTTTGTCAGTTTGCATATACCAATGCGGTTAAATAAGTTTTAAGAAATGAGGGAACTGATGAATTCAAAATTGAAATACTTCTGTGACATCATGCATTCTCTCAGTCATGGAGGCAGGTAGATGACGCAAGGTATTTTTGACTGAAATGTCATAGAAAATTTGCTGGGAGGTGTATTTGAGTGGAGTTGAAGCATATTTAATTTTTATTGCTTGCTTTGACAAAACATTCAAAGCAATATTTGAATGTCAACTTGTAGGTGGGGAGAAATTGCTAAACTTATCCTTCCAGGTTCAGGTGACCCACTAAGCTACCCTGAATCCCCGTGTCACTCTCATGAAGGATAAAACTTGATATTACGGTGTGGCCAGTGAGTGTTGTAGTTCTTGAGATTTTTCTCTTTGCTGTGACGTTTCTTTTCTCCTTCACTTTTGAAAATGGTATAATCTCTCAAAAACAGCATCACCTAAGAAAGTGGCATTTGGGGAGTACAGTGGGCTTCAGCAATGCTGTATCCTTCCTACTGTGCATCTGCCCTTCTTCCTAGTTTCAATGACTCCATTAAGGCTAATTTATATTACATGTATAATAAATAAAGCACATAAATGCATCATTCCACCTCTGGCTTCCTGTGATATTATTTAGTCACTGAAGCTTTGCTGTTGTGCTATATGTTGTCATTAGCGCTCCTGTAGTATGCCTCACACAGTGATTTTCCTATTTAAGCTAGACTATTAAATAATAAAATATAAACTAACGTCTTGATTTATAGAAGGTGGTTATGCATAACCTTCTCGGGAGTTGCACCGTACTCAATATTATCTGTTGGGTTTTTTCTAGTAGGATCTATTAGTTAGGAGCACCCTTACCTTGTGCTTTTTCTAACAGTTTTAGCATGAGAATGAGTCCACCCTCTATGCTGGAAAGGAGGTAATATTCAAAGAAATGCTGTTACTAATATTAAATGACTGAGATAAGTTTTATGTTCCCAGACTGACTGACTGATGAAAGGACCAATAACCCTTAAATGGGGATTGGGGCAGGGGGAGAAGCAGAAATGAAGTGTAAGCAACAACTGATTTCTAATTTTTTATATTCTGCTCATCTAGTACAAAACTATTATTTTAAAATGCAGGGAGGAGTGATAACATGAGCCAACTCTGATAACTAATAAACTTTTTAGATTCTGCTTTATATGTTTACTTTTCATTAAATTTAGGGACGGTTGCAACTATGTTGTTGTGATTCAGTCAACATTTATTTCTATCTGTTTTTCATATACAAAGGCATCGAGATGCCAGAAAATAAACTGTTAACGGAGAATTAACTTCTTTGGCACGCTTTCATACTTATCTTCCAAATTAAAGAAAATGAAATGGGCAGAAGCAGAGTGTAGATTACCTCCTTTTTGTCAAAAATGGTGGGAATTTGAAAATTAATAATAAAAAAGGGAACAGATGCAGTAACATGCCAGAGGGAGATTAATGTGGAGAGTAAAATCTGTGAGCAACAAAACTGAAGCAAACTGAATCAGTGGGAGGTGGTTGTACAATCAAAATCAGGATAAAAGAGAAATTACAAACAACCCTGCACTTGTCAAAGTAGTAGTAATGAAATCCTGACTCTGCCAGCAGCGAGAACCTGTGTTAGCACTTCGGGGTAAGGCCGGGAGCCGGGTGCCAGGTAGGAGGGCAGCGCGAGGCTGCTGGGCGGCAGCCATCGCGTGTGGAACAGATGGCGGGGAAAGCTGGCCGGGGAGGGGCTCCTTCGCAGAGCTAATCAGACAGTAACGGATAGGGCAGCTGGGAGGACTGACCACCGAGAGGCAAGCGGCGGGGTAGCCGCAGCCTTCCACGATGTGTACAGTGGTGTGCCCGTCGGCCGGAGAGAAGACCTTGTAACGTCTTTCCCGTGCGGCAGCCTCACAAACTTTGGAGGCGTGCAGAGGACCTTGCCCAGGGTTAGGGGAGAGGGGAGGTGCTAACTGACCACCGAGCTCCCTGTGCGGCCCGCTAGGCTCTCAGTGCAGCCCACCTAGGTGTACTGTGCCCCTTGCTGCCTCAAAAATTACCTGCCGTTGCTCTCAGTCCCATTGCATGCTAAGGTTACATGTTTTCGTATTTTATCGTAGCGGTGTGGCGAAGGCAGAATCTGGCGAGTGACAGAAACACAAAAGCACGTGGGTCCGGAGACTGATCCAGCAAATCGATAAGAAAATTTTATTCCCATTGAAAGGGGGAGAGCTGTAGGTCAGCACCTTCCCACAGGGTTGGGCCCCTCTGATGAATGAAACCAGTTTTCTGATGTTTTATTTTTGCTCAGAGGAGGCACTTCCCTCTTCAGAATTGAGAGCTCGTGAGGAATGAATGGAGGTCCGAGCCTTCTGATCTTGAGTCACATGAATAATTTGACTCACGTAAGAAGTAAAGATCAATAGGATTTCTTGTGCAAGTAAGCGGTAGTCATGTGCGAGAGGATTACAAGGTCGTGCCCCGTGTTGATGAGTGTCAGCTTGAAAGAGAAATTAAAGCAAAATTTTTATCAAGGAAAGGGGGGAAATAAAATCCTGAAGCGCAGCAAGGGAGACCTGACCTATTACTGCCCGGTTTTGTTTGATCGGGATATGTGATACTTTTTTATTTTTAGATGATTTCAACAAAGAAATCTACGTCTCCTGCATCTGCTTTTTTGAACTTGTATATCTGTCGTCTGCAGAAGGTTTATAGCTTGGCTCAATTATTCATTTTGAGCAGGGAGGGGAAGAAACATTACAGGGATTTGAAATAGGTGGTATAACATAGCCATATGCTATTTATGCAGCAGTTTCTGCAATAAATCTAATTTGGTGCTGTCAAAAAAAATTAGACTTATTTGGTATAGCAGCACATTAGTAAATGATTGTGGTAGCTTTGAAAGTTGTCATTCACTCTGCTTTACTTGCAGTAGAATCTTGCAAAGCTTTTTTTTACCCTTGCCTTTTTCCCCGAGCAACTCTGTGAAAATGTCTCAGTTCTTTGTCCTGCAGCTGTAGAAACCACAAATATTTCCACAACTGAAAAGAAAACCTTGCTTTAACATAATTGAAGAAGGGGATGGAAGAAAGAATAACCTCTATTGTTAGCAACTATATGAATATATAGGCGGAAAAAAATCAATAAAGTGGTGGGGGGGATAAATTTCTCCCTTGTCTACAGGTTTTCATAGTGCAGCTGAAATTGTTTATCTGATTATACAGCGTGTAGATAAATTAGCTGCTCTGTGTTGTTATAGAAGGTAAAATATTTTACCTGCCATGATAAGACCATATGCTGCTTTACGAAGACTGATACTGAATGATTTGAAATAAATCGGCTCTGTCGTCTTCTGGCACTGCCTTGTTGAAATTTCGAAGCTGATATGTTCTGTGTCAAGATAATACACAATTATTTAAACATCTTTCTATTTAATCATTTAAACATATTTAAGATGATTGGACAAACATGTCAGGGCCTTTGATAAAATTTAAAAGGGGAAGGAAGGAAGAAAATATAAATGAAGTGGTATAGAATAAATCCAAAAAGATGTATTAATTTTGAATACAAAAGTCTTTGCAAATCACCTTTTTAAAAAATTTTTAAAGTGTGTAGGCATGGTTGACAATGTAACTTATTGTCCTACTGTAAAAATTTCTTAAGGAAAAGGCAGGAATACATTTTTAGGTTTTGGTCTTAGATTCATCTAAATTTTTCTTCATGGCATTTAAACCACAACTGGTCACATCAAATTTCTCTAATGATTTCATCTCTTGTGCGTCGCATCACGGTGTTGAGGCAGCCAAATTGCTGCTGCATGTAGAGTGTGGTTCAGGAGCAGTGACAATACTTAAAGCGCTTTGGAGCGAGCAGTGAATTCAGATGAAATACAGAAGAAACTGCTGTAAAAACAAACCTCTTTATAAGGTCTTTGTTTTGAGCAGTTATTATTCAGCACTAACAGTAATAAGTTTATGCATGTGTATCAAATATTTACTTTGATCTCATTCAAATTAGGTTTTCTATTTGTGTGACTAATGACAACAGGGTAATGATTTTAATTTTTTTTTAATCATAAAAATATTTGACACGTATTCAAGGCTGCTGGATTTTTGCTGAATATGCTACTGGAAAACATGTTTCTGATTTTTATCTTTATTTTTGACTCGTTCTAGGGTTTTTCTCTCAAGTACATCTGAAAGCTTGTTTTTACAATAAGATATATGCTTTCTATCAGCACTTGGTATTTGTGAACTTAAGAAATTTTGAAAACACAAGGCAGCTTTTAAAAGAGTATTCAAAGTTGTTTATTTTGTGCAGTCACAGTGTTTGTTGGTTTGCTGGGTTTTTTTTTCTTCTGTGCAAGATTGTGCTCTTGAAATTCTTGCCTAGGAAAAAACTCCACAGAGAACCACCCAATGGGTCCTCATCTGGAGATGTTATCGAACTTGACACTGAAAAGCATCAGCCTGTAGGTTGTCATCTCTGCAGAAGGGTAGTGAGTGGATGAAGGGAGGAAGAAAAATGACCCGAGCATGCCAGCTTTGGCTGCCTGTCTGCTCTCCTCACCTCTTGCTCGGTGCCCTTGTGCCGGTGATTGGCCGGGGGAGAGCGTGAGCTGGGAGATGCCTGTCCTGAGCGAGCAGATGAGCGCAGCCTCTGCTCTCGGCTACTTGACAGGGCTGACCTCCTTCCCCTGTCTCTGCTGGCGGAGTGGCAAACTTCATAGCGTGACGCTGGTGGTTGCTCCTGTGTTCCTGGTGGTATCAGACTACGTTTTTGTAGAAATGGGAACAACTGTTCTGGATTAGCTTCCCCTTGTTGTTCAGGTGCCTTCTGCAGGGCTTAAATCAAACTGGGGAATAAAAGTTTCTCTGTAGTTAGATGGGACACTGCTGCATATGCTTTTTGTTCCAGAGTTCCTCTTCTATTTCCAGTGCTGTTCAGCTGCATGTTCACCTTCCAATGGAGGAAGATCATAGCATCAGAAAACAAATCCCCATATAAGGCATATATCAGTATTAAGTTGTTATTCAGCTAAATTTGTGCAGTATTTGTCAATGCAATTTTTATTAGAGTCAGATTCAGACCTAACATAAGTATAACTACGTTTCTGCTAATGAGATTGGATTACCTCCTGGATTTGCTCCCAGAAAGCTTTACTTTAAATTAATTTTTGGTAAAAGGGTAATAAAATGGGTGGTTCATTATAATTGCTTACAAAACTATGTATTTTATTTTTTGGTACTGTATTTAATTTTGGTGTAAGATTTTGTTATTTTTTTAAAGGATACCCAAGGTATGCTGTGAAATTGAAAGGTATTTCTTATTTTAGAATGACACTGTTGAGGAGGTTAGTTAATAATTCAGGAGCTTGTGGTTATCAGAATATATTCCTGGAAAGAAATATGGGCACAGGAATTGCTAAAAATAAAGTATCCTGTTGACAATATGAATTTAGTCTCATCCCTGACAAAGATTCTTTACAATTTGTCTCAATGTGGAAGGCAGTATTTTAACAAAGAGTTGCATGTGTGTGTTTTAAAAGGATTGAGAACAGGAAAAAATATTCAGGGTTTGGGGTTTTTTCACCTTAAACACTGTTGCTTTTGAAACATTAGTAGGTAAGCTTAAAAAAAAACCCCAAAAAACCAAAAGATACTGCAGATGAAATAATTTACAGTGAATGATGTTGGCTGCTTTAAGGTTTTACTGTAAACTTATTCAGCTGTTCCCATTTTCTCTTGGAATTTTTAGTATCTTTCTTACGCAGTGTTAAAATGTGAGTCAAAAGCTTTCCTTTATTATTTTATTTGTAATATTTTTATTAGCCTTTTCCACTTTTTTACATAACTCTTCCAGTCTCTCAGGCTATGCGAGCCTTTGCAAGAAGATGCATATATATGTCTATGAAGCAAAACACATTAGCTGTTGGAGTTAACAAACGATGAATAAAAGCTATTCTTTTGCTTCTGTATTATTTCTCCTATACCCTAAACCGATCTTCAGAAATACAGGACTGTAAAGAACTTCATCTTCTGCTGGTTAGCAGAAGTGGATTTAAATCCACACCGACAGTTCATTTGACAATGACCTTGAGGGGCTTTGCTTCTTGAAGAAGAAAGCAGAAGCTTGCGGTAAACAAAGTTCACTTCTGACAGATGGATTGAATGACAGAAAGGTTGCGAGTGCCAGAATAGCCCTGGCAGAGGAGGAAATGTTCAGTGGAATCCAACAGGAGAGGAGGTGTGAACAGGTGCAGGGTTGCTGACGGAAGGGGAACCAGATGGAAGGAGCCAGAGCCAGTTTATTTAAAGGAAAAGGCAGAAAACACTGAAAGGCTGTGCGATCAGTGGCTAAAAGTGTGCATGGAAGAAGGTAAAAATTCACAAAGCAAAACTGCACAGTGGGATATCTAGCACTTAACATAATGGTAGTAATTTGTGAGTTTCGTTTTAAAGTTGCTATTGAATACGTTTCTCCCTTACCCATGACAGCATAAGGAAGAAAGATTTATAACCTGACCCCAAAAAAAAAAAACCCAACCAAACTCTCAACTGTTAACACTGCCTGTCCGTTATTTCTAATACTAATGTGCAGACAGTTTCAGTTGGGATAACACAAGAAGTATTCCACAGTTGACAAAACCAATAAAAAGCAAATAATGCTGCATTTTGATTTTTGTACCTCACCTGTTCATACCTATCTCCTGCGATATGTGTGTAGCTAAACGTGTCTCTCTTTGTGAGGTTTCTGTAATATCTAAGCAAATCAACAATGGTCAAATACACCGTAATGTTAGCACATCATTTCCCATCTTCCTTGCTTTTGGTCACAAGTTTGTCAGTTTGCTGGAATGTGTGGTATCTTGCTGTAGGATGGGGGAGAAGTCTAGCTTACCCTAGATCAGATTCCCTCAAAACCAAATATTGTCTTTCAAATTGTCATCCTGAAGAATGCTTTGTTCTGTCAAATTGTTCTGCTTCTTCCCAAGCTGTTCATGTGAGGTTTCATCCTTTGGAGGCAGAGAGAACTGTTTCTCTGTCCTTAACTTCAGCAGTAGCTAGGGATAGTTAGCAACTTCAGTGTGTTGGGCCTGTGGCAGCTTAAACTACCGGTTACGTGTCCAAACCTAATGCCTGTGAAAAACGTAGGTGGCTGCTGAACAGTCATTCATAGCGCATCTGTGATCTACTGGATCATTCAGCTGTGCTGATCTGATCCGGGTCAGGTGTGAGCACACAGTCACTACCCTTTGGAATCAGCTAGAGCATGCAATGCAGTGTTTATGCTGACTTGATGCCAGCTGCAGTAGGACAGATGATACCTGATTCAGCATAAAGCTTACTGGTACAAAGTTAACGTACCAAAAACATTGGGTCTTTGAACAAATTTAAATTGGCAGAGTGAGTTCATAGCAGATCAGGTCTCTGCATCATTGAGCTGCATCATTTTTTGATTCAATAGTAGGAGCCTGACAGTTGAATTTACTGTATTAGCAAGCTGAGCCTTGAAGTTCAGAGTTACAATTGTTCAAATCTGGTCTGAGTCTGTGCTGCTGCTGAAAAGGCAAATCCCTAGAGTGGCAATATGTGGCTGGACACAGCCAGGCCCTTGTTTGTGTTGATGCTGGAAGACAGGCACCAGTATGGTCAGGTGGTCCAGAACATTAATCAGATTGAAAAGGAGTAATTTGTTCTTGCGGAAGAAGTTGCATGGGTGCTAATTATAAGAGGGTGCGAAGAGAGGACTGCATCTTATATTGGCAATGTCACTTTAGACTGACTTAAGTTGGTCCTGAAGCTGCCTTGTAAGGAATTGCTGGTGCCACTTGGGAGAATCACCATAATTTGAGAAAATTACTCCTTTATTTTAAATACAGTGAAACTAATTGAAATAACTTTGTGTATATGGAGTAAATGCCTCAAATCTTCTGTGGAATGAAAACATTTCTACATTTGGCCATTTGCAAAAGTGTCTTGTGGATCAAAGGTAGAAAGAATATTCTAGAGAAAGGGACATGTGGTACTGTGAAGTGCTTACTAAGGCTTCACAAAACCCACTTCTCATGTTGCATCTTCCCATGTAACTTCTATTCAGTACTTAATTGTTTGTATCTGTAGGGGCTTGTAAGCCAAATAGTTCACAATCTGATGGCAATAACCGCTGCAGGAGGAGTGGTTACTTGCAAGGTATGTATCTTGCTGGTGCAGTATATAGATGTACCAGAAATACCAGATTTTGGTTCTAAGTCAGTATAGTTGACCTAGTATGAAATTTTAGCTACTGTTAGAGACGCTTTTTTTTCCCTTCTCTAACAGGGAAATATAGTATTTAGCTGTGACTTGTCTTGGTATGCAGAGAACTATCCAGATCAGAAAGTTGTTGTCTATGTTGAGGAACTGGTAGTTCTCTGTAACGATCTTCAAGGCATAATCAAAAGAATAAAATCATGTTTACAGGGTAGGTGTTTGCAAATTTTTTCTTTTATGCTGAATTTAAGAAATCCAATCCTTTACTTTTGTTCATAGACCTAGTAAATAGAATTAGAGATTGAATATACCATCGGTTCTATATATGCTGAACTATATACAAGCTTCTTTGTCTCAGCTGAACTTCCATAGGAGTAACACTGTCTTTCAGTTCCTGTGCCCTTGTAAGTTTTCATCTTTCTCATGCCCATCAATATCTCCAGGTAGTGGTAATTCTGAAGTAGTTTTCAAGTACAGTAAGGGCTCAAAAGTATAGTAGGAATCTCATACACAGTCTATAATGTATAATATCTTCTGATACCTCGACTATGGTGTAAAGGGCCAAGTGGAGGATTTAGACTTAGTGATTTATTGTTTCTGTAGACAATATTATTTAAAGTGCAAATATATATAAAAGTTACAAGGTGGTTCCAGTGGAGCAGCTGATTCTAAATAGAGGAAGATGGAAAAAAAATCAGTGGTTACAAAGAGTTCATATACTATGATTTCACTTCCAGCAAAATTAAAATTCTCAGGAAATAAATAGAATGTGATATACCAACATGATGTTATTTGGATTCTTGGTGTGTGAGAATACAGTTGGGTAATTATTTGCATTGCAGGGAAAATAGTTTGAAGCTAACAATTGCAGTTAGTCTCATGATGAAGTTAGAAATGAGTTAGAAATGTGGACAGTGCTTAATCTTCTCATGTTTTCTCCCCCAGAATTGTTTCTTGGTTTGTTTTGGTGGTGGTGGTGTGTTTATGTATGTTTGTTTATTTGTTTCATTTGGTTGGGGTTTATTGAGGTGTTTTCATGAAGTAGCAGTGGACTGGCAGAGCTGTCTTTTCCAGTCTTTTATCTCAGGTAGGGTAGTAAAAACTTACGTTTGGTCAGTTCATTAACATGCTTTAAAGGTATTTCTACTTAAAGCTTTTTCTGTAGCATCTTCTGTCTTTCCAGATCTGTATTTAAATAGCTCAATCCATTTGAATGCTTAATTTTTTACCACTTTGCTTGACCATTACATAACTTTTCTAATTCTTGTAGTAGCTTCTGCTTCACATGGTTACAAGAAGAAAACTGACATTTCACTGTTTTAGGAAACTCTTTCTATCTCTCAGCTAATGTAACTGGGCACCTTACACTGTAAATCAAAAACTAAAAATTACTTTTTTTAAAGCCTCAATCCTAACAAATAAGACCTCTTGCGTCCTTAACAATTGACAACTCTACCAACTAAGTTAGTAATTATGTCTCTGGAATATTTGAGGGTGCACATGTAGATCGTGCTGCAGCTCACCAAACACAGTGTGCTGGCTGGGGCAGTTTCCAGAAACTTGAGCTTTCCACTGAGAAGACCTGGCAGCCGCCTCCAGAATCAGCATCCGGTCAGCTCCCAGAAACAGACCTAAAGAGCAACGCAGTGGGTAACTCCCACAATGGGATACAGGAAGGGCAATTTTTCAGCAACTTGGAGAGGTTTAGAGAAATTACCTGATCATGACACTTTTAAAAAGTGTTTCTGCATAATTCTTGCATAAGCATGCACATGTTCTTTTCCTTTTTTTCTTTTTCTTTTGACATAAGAACATTCATTTCTTGCCTCTCCTTCTGCCCTGTAAAAGCACCGTGAGCCATAAAATCCATCCAGCCCAAACATGCTGTGGTGGATTTGCACATGCACTGAAAAAATCAGAACCCTTATTACATAAAATTGGATGGCAAAAAAATCTACAGGGTTTTATAAGAGGAAACTGTCCTCAGTCATAGCAATCCGAGGTATTAACAAGGACCTATTAGATGAAAATAGGCATTACAAAGGAAGATAATCAAGGCACTCAGTGCTAAACAAAAAGTTCCAAGAAGCTTGACTTAAGAGAAAGGGAGAAATCCTGTGACCGTGAGTCTTACGAGTGATTTGTCCCACACATACAAGCAAGGTACGTGCGCTGTTAATTTAGAATGTTTGGAAATGAATAATTTTGAATCATAGCTACACTTAAAAACAGCATTTACTGATTTGCCCGCACAATTTGGGGTCTTACATGGTGTATTTCCTTACCTAAATGTTTGAAAATGCTAAGACTTCAGATTGCGCAAGGCAGAACTCTGTAAATGCATTCTCCATTATAAATACCCGAATAGGGTACTGCGGTGCAGATTAAGTAAAAGGCAGGTCTGAAAGCAGTTTTTTAAGACTTTTGAATTAATAGAGAAAATGATTTAAGACCATTCCTGGGGAGAATGACTTCTTGGTAAAATGCATTTCTTTTTTATCCATATCTGCAGACCAATCTTTAGGCTTGCCTGCTGACCTGAAAACAAACAAACTCTTATCCTTCTGTGTATGACATGCTTATGAAGGAGGACAGAGGGAAGAAATTTGTGAAGTGTTCTGACCTAACATATGATCTTATTCTATATACATTCTTTTATGAACTCTATCATTGTGGTATTTGAATGCTTTCTGCAAAACAGTAAGAGGTCTGTAAGTGCTCCCTAAGAGCTTGCAAACATTTTTCTGATGTTTCCCCTTGCAGTATAGGGTAGGTATTGTGACCTCTTGTTTCAAGTGAAGGTTTTTTGTGCTTTGCACAATGCTGCGTGTTTTGGTGGTTTTTTTCCCCTGTAGCCTGAGAGAAGAGCAAGGATATAATCTGATTTTCTGTTCTTCCCTTGACACATATAGCTGATACAATAATATAAAAAAAATAAGCTACGAGAGGGTGGTTCAGAAAGCTGCTTGTAATGGACAGTCCACTGGATCTACATCATGAAGGCTTGCAAAGTAGACCGAGTAAAACATTGCTGAGCCTTTCTACCCAAAGCTATCGGCTAAATAGCTTGGGTTTCTCATACACATAGGATTTTAAATCCTATTTTCCTAAATTTTCTAATTGATTTGAGTGCCTTCAGGCCAGATTTTGTTAAATATACTGAGAATTAAGTGCTTGGGTACCTTCTCAAAAACATTTTTCAGTTTGGTATAGAGAAGCTTTTGCTGCATGTTTATTTTCAGAAGTACTGGTAGAGAAAGCAAATGACCTCTGGAAAAGCTGAGGGAGCCCACAGATGAGTGTGTTGCTGTTTCTGAGGTGATTTATTGTCCAGTAGTTCACAGTGCTTGGCCCACATGGCTACCTGTTATTTACAAAAGAGGCCTGTGCTCAACTGCTGAGGATTTGTAGTAAAAGCCTCAGTGTGAGGTTCAGCTGATCCTCTTGCTGCCCAAGTGTGAGTGTTGGTCATGAGTTCCAGGACTAGTCGTTATTTAGGCCAACAATCTTTTTTAGTTCAGATCCCTCGAAATATTTGGAATGCCAAATGCTCATTACTCCTTAATAATATGTGAAGTCCAGTTTAAAGTAGGTATATATGTAAGCCTAAAATATCTTGTAATTACATTTCAAACTAGCATTAATGAGAAATGAAGATGTCAAATATAAGGATATGATAACCTCTTGTGTGCCACTGAACTGAGATAATTGCTACAGTATTTTAATTTGTCCAATTAAGTTCATAGTCCTTACTAATGGGTCCATTAGCTTTTCACAGAATGCCACATGTTGATCTCATGAAACAATCAAATAGTCAATATAGGAAGCATGGTTGCTTCACGTCATTGTTGTTTTGTCAGGAGACTTACTGGCAACCTCCAGTCAGAGGCCTAATTCAACACTGAGACTCATCCTGTATTTTTTCATTTTGTGTTTTTACTGTTACAAAGCAACAAGACTTGCAGAAGTACCTCCCATTGAACTGTGTAGTGAAAATCAATGTTTTATCACTTGAAGCTCTTCCCTTCTTTTACAGTCAAAAATCAATGAGGTATTATGCCAAATATAACTTTCACATTGTTAGTCTTTACATCTTTCCTTTTTCTTGAAGCCATTTGACAGAAGCAGTCTCCTATTGAAATGGATTGGTGATCCAGTTTTTATTTAGTGTTAGGAAAGGTGTTTGGTTTTTGTTGTTTGAGTTGTTTGGTTTTTTTATTAAATTTGTTGGCTCAAATTCAGCCAGCATACTTCCATGTTACCTTTGAGGCCAAGGTGAATTTTCACTTTATTTTCAGCAAGGACTTTTTTTTTTCTTAAGATTTGCAGGTGATGGCAATTTTGTTTTTCCTGTGCTGTAAGCTGCAGTTTACTGTGTCTGTATTATTATTATTGTTATTGTTATTACTATTATTTTGTCAAGTAGATTTCAGTCACTACAAACCTGTATCCCATTCATTGAGATATGTGAACAAGTTAATGGAGTAGGCTGCTCTTGACAGCTGTAACACAGGCTCAAAATAATCAGTGTTTAGAACTAAAATCTCTGGGAAAAACTTGCTCTTCAGAACAGGCCTCAAGGAGAGGTTGAGTGTGCTTCTGAGGGAATGAGTCTTTGCGTGCTTCTGCCCAAAAGTGAAAATTGCCATGAGTTCAGTGCTTCTCTTTTAGTAAAGCTGATCAATGTTATGGCCAAGTCCAGAATTTTTGTTACCGTCTCAGATTTTGATTCAGTGTTTGCATTCCAGTAGAGAACAGGCTGCTGCAGTTTAACCACTCTGTCCCCTTTTTTTGATACCTATAGCCAATGCTTTAAAAAGTTCTGGTACAATTACTCTTTAGATGTTGTTTCTGATTCGGGTTTTACCTGTGTCATTAAAATTAGGCTGTTGTCACTCCACTTTACACTGCTTGTGTGCTTTCCCTTAGCCAATATGATAAATTTTCGAGGTTTTGTAGGAGGAAGCTCCTGATATCTTAACAGTAACGCTGGAGGGGTTTCGTTTTGTCTACAGTCCATAGCTTTTCTTAAATCAAGCTCCCCTTCTTTCACATTTCAGAGTAATTGCAAATAAGCAGCCAGCATCAAACCTTCTAAAACTCTCACAGTGTTTTCTGGTTGCAGCAGAAATGTTACCAATAGCTCCTGAAATCTCTTTGGTGGCTTTCTGCATGTTTTATCCATGGGCTGGGGTTTTTGTGGGGGGTTTTCTGTGTGGTTTTTTGTGTGCTTTGCGTTGGTTTCTGTCTCTGTATATGTAAAATGTGTTGGGGAAATTTTCTGTAGGAAGGCAAAGAGATTAAAGAGCAGAGAAGGCGTTAACTCAAGTTGTAGGTGAAAGACCTGCCACTCAGTTTAGACAGCTTTGGCTCCAGGAGAATTTTTTTGTTCCTCGGCAGCTGTAAGCATTTCAGATACTGTTCTTTATGTGGCCCTCTTTGTGTCTCAATCCCAATATTTTCTGGGTGCTACAATCAAAACTAGTCAGCTAGCCTTCTGCCAAAGACTTACATCTATTTTCCTACTCTTGTAGTTGAGCTTTTATCCACTGTATCAAGTCATCTATTTTCACCCACCCCATATACACTTCAGGCACAGGGAACTCACCAGGCATCCATGGTTTCTGAGCTCCCACTAATTGGCTTTGTATGGTAAATAGTATAGGTGAGCAGCTTTTGTGGATGGAGCCCCTTAGCAAGAGTGTGTTTCTGGCAGCAGCAGGTTCTCTGTTTATTTGGAACTTGCCCGTTAGCATACGTTCGATAGAAGGGACCTTAGCAAAGAGGAATGGACCTTTACAGGCTTGCCTTGGTAGCTTGAGCATGCTGAAGGCTCCCCCAGAATGCAAGCTAGCCAGCTGTGTGGCAGGTGCCAGCCCAGCACCCAACAGCACACCTCCATCTCATGTGAGACACTATTAAATCAAATACTGTGCTACTGCTGCTCTCTTTAGCTGGAAGTGTCTGGGGGATGTTTTAAGTGCTGGTGCGGGAGCAGTCCAGTGCTTTCAACAACTCTCAGAAGGTAAAAGATCTTTGGAAGGGGTTTAAGTAGACTGGTTCCCAACAAATATGGAAAGATTTTTCACAGTAATGCTTTCCATATTTGGAGCTTATACTTAGGAAATGATGCAAGCATCGCTCCTTAGAATAGCCCTGCTATGGTTATGAAGTAATTCTGAGAATTATGTGATAAAGTGCAGTTCAGTGTATGAAATTTCCTCCAAAAAGTGCTTTGTTCCCTTAACGCAGTGATATTCTTGCTACCTAAATGTATTCTTTGTGTCAAATCATTCTGTCTTACCTCAGAAACGACTGCCTATAATTTCAAAGGGAGTTTTGCCTAAGGTAGGGCTTGCAACATCAGGACCAGGAATTAGTGTAATGTGACCCACCATTTGTATTGCTTTGGGGTAAATTTAAGAGAGAAGATTTAACATTGTGTGTGTCATGCTGAGATACTGCAATATCTCGGATGGGTTATTAGGCACCAATCCAAAGGTTAAGCGCAGCAACCACATGAGATGTGGCTTTATCCTTACATGATCTATGCCCATGTTCTGTTTTGTAGTCCCCTGAAATAGGTACTATCCCTAGAATAAAACAACACTTTATTGAAGAAAGCTTCTTTTCAATAAAGAAGACTTTACTGAAACCTATCCCAAGCTATTAAAAGTAGTTTCAGTAGAAAAGTGTGTGCATGTCTGTTATTTGAAAGCTAGAAATCAATCCTTGTGTCTGGGAGCTCACTGAAATTTTGAATCTGGATCCTGGTGTGCACCAGATGACTTTCCCAAAGGTCGTGAATATTTTAGATAAGAATTTGCAGTTTAGGACCCTTTCTAATTTATATGCATATATCTTCCTGGGTTTTTATTTTCCATGCTGTTTTTGCTTGGCTTGCATTAAATAAAATGCTTCAATGGAGTGTGGTAGTCTAGCATTTGTTTTGCCTCAGGAGTAGATTGCCCCATCTTGCATATCTGGTCAAGTAAATTGCTCTCTTGCCTGCGTACTTCAATAATGGTACTGGGCTTTAGACCTTCCTGTGCAACCCAGTGAGCAGAACCACAAGGGGCTGGGCCTCTGTTGCACTCACAGCCTTCTCTATTGTAATGGATGTATTCATCTCCTATTTACATAAATTAATAGTTAAAACTTGTTTGGTTGCTTAAGAAAACTCATTAAGCTTTCAGAGTAGCTGTATTATGAGCACTGTGGCAGTCGCTCCCATTGACTTATCTCCTGCTGGTTCACTGGGAACCCGTCCATCTCGGGGTCAGGTCCCTGAGCTTCAGCACAGAATTAAATAAATAGCATTTAAAAGAAAACCCAAATCATCTGTTCTGTGCAAAGAGGATGTTGAGGAACTTCCTTATTAAAAAGAACTTGTCTTTAACATTTTTAAAAATAAAATTGTATTTGTGTTTGAAAGGCTAATTTTTTCTCAGAAAATAGATTATTTTTTTTATCTGTCTCCTACTAGTCTTTGGAAAATGTTTGACATTGTAAGAAAAAGGTCAGTTTATATAACCAGAAGTGAGAGCGAGTGTGTAATGTGTAAAGCTTGGTCAGATTAACTTTTTTTGTTGTTATTAGTAATTGAATGATCTGATTTGCCTTTTTAATTTATCATCTGCACTATATGATTTTTTTCCCTTTTTTTTTTCTTCTTTTTTTCTTCTTTTTTATTTTTTCTTTTAATAAATAGATTGGAGAAAGAGAGCATTCAGCAAAGCATTAGCAATGAAGCAAAGGCCCGAGCCCTTCAGGCCCAGCAAAGAGAGCAGGAGCTGACACAGAAGATGCAGCAAATGGAGGCCCAGCATGAGAAAACTGGTAGGTGGTAGGGAAAGATTAGAGCCTGGGCACTCACTCACAAGCCAGGCCCACGCCTTACTGTGAAATGACATCAGGAACACCTGTAACCTTTGGCTGGCCGAAGGGAGCAGATGCTAACTACACCGGAGATTCCGAATTACATATTAGTTAGCGTTTAAAAGAGAAAATGGAAAGTATTGCCCACTGTCTGTTGATTTCAGAGTGCTGCTCTCACATCTGTTGCACCATCTGGATTATGAGTTTATTTACCTGTGTTCAAGAAACGTAAAGCTGAGAGAGACCACAACAAAGTAGAAAAACAAAGAGCTTGTTTTTGGCTGGATTTTCAGGCACACATGTTATATAAAGAAAATAGCATCAGAAGCTCTGCGGGAAATGCTCTGAGCTTACAGTTAAAGTCTCCTGAATAGCATTGAACAGTTCCCACAGTACACACATTATAGCTACTCTAAAAGCTTAATGAGTTTGCTTCGGCATCCAAACTGGAGAAAAGCTTTAGCCATTAATCGGTTCTTAATTCACTGTCGCAGCTGGATGTAATTCACTGGCTCCAAATTGATATGTTCCTTTATTTAATCTTTGCAGCCTCAAACATTTTTAGCATTACCATGTGCCCCCCCGCCCCGCTCACCAATCTAGAAGAAAGATGTTTAATCCCTTGCATACTTCAGGTTCTCATGATAGGAGACTTCATTGCATTGACTTACCTAATCCATATCTTCTAACCTCTAATCTGGAAGCGAAATGGATTTTCCAAACAAACAAAAAAAGCCTTTTGTTATTGTGAAATATTATGCCAACAATATTAATAAAGGTGCATATTATAAACAATAAAACAAATTTTTAGAAAGGAAATCTCTAACCCCTGGGCATGGAAAGGAAGAGGAGCTTCACTCTTACAGAACATGATATATTGATATGTTTCATAAATTTTTTTTATTTTTTTTTTACCCACCAGTCCTGCAATACGGTTAGAAAAATGATGTAGGCTGTATTAATCCTAAGCAGTGTCAGATAATACCTGAGGTAGCAGGCACATTTACATTTGCCATCTGATTTTTCTGCCTTTTTTTGCAGCATTATCATAGTATTAGAGGACCTTTCTGCATGTTCAGGGAATTCAAACAGCTATATTATGGCTGCTATCTACACAGTAGGAAAAGAAAAGAAGTTCTCAGAATAATTTTTTCCCTACTCTAGCCAACACTTCTGCATATGACCAAGTATGATTTTGCACAAGAGATGCACAGTTTACCCTCCTGGTGCATAAATTGTCCCAGTATACAAAAATGAAACAACATTAAGGCTGAGTTTGTTTTTATATATCTCTAGTAGGATTAGAAGGAGTTGAAAATGATAGACATTTATTATGTAGGTAAAGAAACCCTTGTGCATTATGACCCTAGACTCGTACTAGGGATTTGGGTTACAGTTGTCTTTCTCTGATTTTAAAAACAGAAATCAAGAAACATAGTTTTGCTATATCTTCCTTTTGAAAGTAGGAAGATGCTTGATTTCTAGGTCATGAGGTTTGGTGCAGCCCAACATGATAGTGACTGAAAATTAATTTATAAAATGGTTTCACTGCAACTTTCACCAAACAATAAGTCTGTATCTTAGCATTATAGAGGAAAAAATAGATTCATCAGTAAGCACAGGACAGTAAAAAGCTGTGGTTTTTTTAAAGAGAGGATGACATGAGTCTACAGTGTGAATGTTTGGGTTGCCAGTGTATCCTCTGCACCAGTTGAGCAAGCAAAAGCCTGCTAAGGCATAGCTTGCCAATTTTATTCTTCACGGAAATGTCAATGAACTTGAAGCTAAAACCAAAACCACCAGATTAGCTATGTCGTCTTTATGGTGACTCTTCTCATAGATGACCCAATTCAGTGGCAACATCGTTTTAGGTTAGCTTATGCTGACATAGAGTCTTTATTTAGTGAATGATGATGTCATTATTCCTTGTCCAAGTAGCTGATGTTTAAAAGACATACCAGAACCAGAAGGATCTAGAAGAAAGAAATAAAAAATATATATTAAAAATTGTTTCTAAAATATCTATACATTTATATCTGTGTAAAATAAATTTCTAGCTTTATAATTTTAATTTCTAGTAAATGAACTGGATTCATTGCTGGCCTCCCAGAATACATTCATAGCAAAATTAAAGGAAGAATGCTGTATGTTGGCAAGGAAGTTTGAACAAATGTCAGAAAAATACAGGTTAGTATATCCTTTTATTATTAAGACATGTGTCCTTTTTTTTTTCTGTTATTGTTCATTTTGTCCCAGGTATTACACATCATCTCAGTATAATATATGCCACTTCAGAAACATGGATGGATTTTTATCCACAGTAATTCTAATTTTCTGCTCTTCAGATTATGTTTCTAGCTATTACTTTCAAATTTCTTAGACAATTCCAGTGTAAAAATTGCATACTGCTTTCTTCCTGATGTTCCTATTCTTAATATGAAGAGTGGAAAATTGTTACAGAGCTATAATTTGAGTTTATCTGAAATTATATGAAAAATACTAAATATTTAAAGTTCTCAAAACTGTAGTCTGTTGGCTTAATTATTTACTTAAAGCTCCATTCATAATACTACACACTGAATAATTATCTCTGAAATAATTGTCGTCAAAATTGCTTGTCATTGAAGCTCTGATTCTGACGCGCTTGTTATGTGGTGCTCTTGTTAAAATCAATAGCAGGTCTAAATGCAAAGCTATTAAAAATTCAGGAGCAGAACAAAACCTGGAAGCAATAACTAGTTTAAATGCATGCAGAAGTATGAAGGTATCTATTTAAGAGCTGTAGGACTGGACTGTCTTCTTCCAAAAACAAAATCATGATGAATTTTGTAGTTCTATGCTAGTAATAATTCGACTTTACGTTTTTAAGTATGAAAGTAATCTCTTAAATGTTCTGCAGGGTTGATATTTAGAGTAGCAAACGGGACTTCAGTTGTGAGCTGGCGTTCTGAAACTTCTGTAAATTTCATGCAAAGTGAATTTGGTAATTAAGGGTGGGATTCATCTTGCTGGTTTATGTGAAGTAAGGAAAACACTTGGCAAAGATAAAACTGGTTTCCAAGATAGTATTCTTCTTCTGTTGGGCGGATTTAATCATCTTGTTGAGGTAACATAGCAGGGGCAACTCTCACTCTGGGAGAGAGCTCACTTATCCCAGCATCCTGTTTCCAGGAATGGTCAAAGGGGAATGATATAAGTAGATGGCATATATATGCATATAAAAAAATACATGATGCTTCCCACAGGTACTGCCTCCACTGCCCATCCTACTTTTCACTGAATATAAAGTGTTGACTAGCTGTTAAGTGGCTGAAGTTGGGAGATGAATCCCATCCAGAGTGTTTGGGGAAGAAATGAGAAACTTGAGGAAATTTAAGCAATCTTGCCTTGCAAATGTTGTGATGGGTACTTGAGAGAGAAGCAAACAGAATTTTTCTTCTGAAAAAGCAGAGCTCCTCTGCTAAAGTAATACAAAATCTAAATAGATTCAAATCATATTATTATTCCAGCAATAAAAATGCACACAGACTTTGTTGCTAGAGCTCACAGTCACAGACTAGTAACTGTAAAAGGATGAAGGAAAGACAGAAAACATACTGTGAAAACACATTATTCTCTGAAAATAAATACCAGAGATTGCCAAGTGTTTCTCCACCTAGCAGCATTAGCTCACTATGTCAAGAACCCGAAAAAGGGAAAAGGAGCCCTCTTGGATCTCCAGAAAGTGGTATATTTTGCACAAGAAACAGTATGGAAGAATGTATGAAAGCAGTTCTGAAAAGTGGCCCTAAAATAGCTTGAGCTTGCCTTCACTGGAGTGGGAGCTGCTGCAGTCAGAAACAAGAATGGAGAAATAGGCGGGGACAAAGAAAGCATGTGAAAAGGGGAACAGTAGGGTGGAACTGGAGATGGTGGAAAGTGCTAAACTAATAGATGGCTTCAGAAAGCAATGTAATCAGGAGATTTGATGCAAAAAATTACTTCCACTGAGTTTTAAATGCATGATAGTTTATATCTTTCAGTAGCATCTCTTTAAAAGGCAATCTTCGTGCTCATTGTCAGTAGATACAGTGTAAAACCACAATTCTGGGACAGTTTTGTTGTCTTAAAAAAAAAAAATTTGGAAGATTTTATAACTTATTACACTGGAAAATAGTTTTCCATGTTTTTCCCTAGGTTTATGGCTGTATAATAAACTGAATTTTGGACCTGGATTCTTTATACATTTCTAAAAATCTTTGTGCCTTAGTTTCCTTGGGGCTAAGAAATAACTATATACAAGCAGTACTGTGGTAAAACATTCAAGGTATTTTAATAACAGATGCAAGAGTAAGTTCATAGAAAATGTTGAGGTTTGATAGGAAGTAAAGGCCTCGTTTGTAATGAGGCATTTTAAATTTATCTGTGGCAACTACATATTTGCACAATTTCAGTAGGATGCCTCTGAATCGCAGATGTACTTAATACATGTTTCCTGAGAAATCTAAACTGAAGTGTTCTTGTTTGTCTGTAAGCTGGAACTGCTTTTGTGAGCTAGCCTCTACCCAGGATTAGAACAGCTTCAGAAAGACAATGTCAGACAAATTATAAACCCCTCAAGCTGCACGGAAAGAAGATAGTGTCTGTGAAGGCTTTTGTATGCATAGGCGTGTTTAAAAATATAGTCCTTTGTTGATTTCTTCTCTGTTATTTGTTCTTTTTTTTTTTTTCTCTGATTGTCACTGTCTGAGTTTCTAGGTTGTAGATGAATGCTTAACACTACCCACTGTGTATTTGTGATTTGCGTTTTGTAATTAAGGGGAACAATGGGAGTCCATTGGGTCTCGTTATATATAATGGTTGGTTTAATTTGTTTCACTTCTATCTTGTTAATTGTAAATTGATCATTAAGATTTGAATTCTAATCTGTCACCAGGGTTGTGAGAATTGAAGCTAGAGCAATGATCCTGGTTTTAATCACTGATGATGAGAAACAAATTTTATAATTTTGGTACATATTGCAGTTCATATATTTTAACACTGTATTTTATGGTGTTATAAATATTGTTAAATGACTTTTAGTGTAGTTTTACTGTTTGGACTATAATGTATAAAT
Organism: Zapornia atra; assembly: GCA_013400835.1. Lineage (NCBI taxonomy): Eukaryota > Metazoa > Chordata > Aves > Gruiformes > Rallidae > Zapornia > Zapornia atra. Next base: position 5,913 of record VZTU01021495.1, on the reverse strand, counting down.
TATATTACTGGTTTGGCAACGGTAGGCATCCAACTGTGTGAGTTTAATTGAAGTAAAGAACACACACCCGGCTGAACTATTTTCCTGCATGTTTGGTTGACTGCTGTCATTGCACTCAATAGCAGGAGTGAATGTTTGTTGAAGGTAGCCGTACAAAGATGTGAAACAGTCTGTCTGAAGGATCAGTCATTAAAATTATATGAAACAATTCTGTGTCAGCAGAAAATATTTTAGAGCATGTATTTAATTTCTGTACAAGTAAACAATTGGTTTTAAGAGCAGGAGAATGCAGTGCTTAAAAACCACTGAGATCCAAAAGGTAATTCAGAGGAGCAAAAGCAACATTGCCACTTCAGTGTTCAAAAATCGGCTCATCCTAAAAATATCCTAAGGCTGACTTTGTATAAATAGTCACAATTCAACACTTGCTGGTTCTTTGCCACCAGTGTTTGAATATTTTGGAGCAACAGGGTTCTTTTTCCAGGATTCTTCCAGCAAGGGTAGTGGATAAATACTTAAATTTGTTTTTAAATAGAAATTGAGGCTTTCTTGTTAGTTGAGTGGATCCAGATGTATAAAGGGGGTTTTCTTCTTGTCCCTCTCCTCTCCCTGGTCATCATCAATTATTTTTGATATAGTGAAAGGTAATTGAGATTTAGCAAAATCTATTGCCCATTAACTTACAAGCATTCATTGTACATTTTCATTTTTATGTGGCAATGTGCAGTTTCAAAATAATATTGATTTCATACAGGTTTTTGGGGTCTTATCAGTTCACCCAGGTATATTAACACAACTGTATGACATGTGGGGCCAGCCTGAGTGTGCAGCAGCACAGCTCCATGCAGAGTTCAGCTCAGATGGCCACACTCAAAACATCTGCATGCTTCAGTTTCTACCAAGCCCACCATGGCTTACTGTTTGGTCTGTTGGATTCAGAGCAACATTGTGGAGCAACGTCAGCATGTCCATGTTGTGTCCTTTAGCTGTTTTGGCTCCATCAGATGTAGTGCTTAATGCATCGATTTTTCTAATGTCTCTCTGTCCCCAGTGTTACACGTGGGCTATCCTGAAGTTCAAGACTGTGTACTTTGGCACCTGCTTGCCACCTCCTGCACCACCACCCCACCCCGCTGTGACAGCCTGGGATCAGAGTGATTCAGAAACATCTCTGTTTACCTAGCCCTGTCCCTGGCAGGGTGGAATTGCTGCTCCTAATATAAACGTGCTGTCACGTTCAGTAGAGGGTTATTACAATTATGGCTGTGGGATTTTTTTTTTTGGTGTGTAGTTTTGGGGTTTTGGTCAGACACTTAGATGTTTATTTGCAAGGGACATTGTATAAATAATATTTTAACTGATTTTTTTTTTTTTTTGTGAAGTTCAACTGTAACTAAAAAAGATATTTGAGGAGGAGAGAATAAAAGTAACATTGTTCAAAGCATCAAGCATTTAAAGCTGTGGTTTAGAGATTAGTGATAATGCCACTCATGTTTTCAATGATTTCAGTACTTTCTTTTGTTTCATTAATTATAATTTTCAGTTGCATTTTGGTTTATTTGAATGTCTTGATCTTTCCAGAAAGAATTCAGGTACCTTCACATGGGCTAGAGATGACTATGTCTCTTTAAAACTTTGAGATTTTTATCACCTTGAAAGTTGTCTCTGATGTTTCCATGAATGAGATGGCCACATATACATACAGAAAAATAAGATAATCCCTCAGTTGGGAAACCCGAAAAACATGATAATTTACAGTATTCCCACATGGCAAATAATGTTATTTCATGCCCACTGTCCAGGAAACTCTTGTGCATTTGGATTTGGTGTACAAATAGGTCAGCATGATTCTAGTGTATTTGTCAGTGGTGTTCCTTAATAGAGCTGTAAGTCCCTGTCTGAATTCAATTACATACAGTCTTCTTGCAAAGTTTACCGTGCTAAGTTCTTTTAGATTCACAGATGATATTGTGTATTGTTCTCTATTTAAACATGAAAAGATTATGTTGTCATTTCCAGATCTGACTTGTCAGTTTAACATGTTTTTGAGGGAGGGAGTATTCCTTACCCCCTGAACTTTGTTGTATTTCTCAGAATGTCAGTTATTGTTGCATTCTGTAACAGCCAGGAAGGTAAAGTATCTTTTTGCTGTAACTGCAGCATATTTAAGTTTATGATTTAAAGATATCTCTGAAGCTTTTTAACCTCAAGATCTGGAGTGGCAGATGCCATAAAAAAAATTTGCTTGCTTTTGAGTCTTACTTTCTGATGGTATAGCAGATTCTGACATGTTCTCATTAACCTTTTCCAAAGAGTTAAACTGTACAAGTGCATAATGTATATTTTATCACTATTTAATCTGAGATCTTTTCCTGATATTAAGAAACAGCTCATGACTGCTTCTCCATGAGCTGATGGTTAGAGATGTAGCAAGTGGCAGTCCCAGGTCATTCATGGATCTGGTGTCTTTGCTCACCCGTGAGGAATAAGAATTGCTAAAAGTGACTGATTTTCTTAAAGGCTGTGCTGAGTTGTGTGTACATTAGGGTGTGCCTTTACAATTTGTTCCTGATTTCTTCAGGCTTTATTCAGTTTCCTCTTAATGTGTTTGGTGTGGTTTTTCAATCTGTGTAATGGTATTTTAAATATAATAGGTTAACGAAGTTTCTAAAGCATTACCACTATTGAGAGTTCAACCTGGACAGTGAAGTAAAGGTTGAATAAGTTTTTAGTAGCCATTTTTAAAATTAGGTGTTAGCGTTTATTAATAAAGAACTTGAAATATATTTTTAAAATACTGGCCAAATTCTTGCTTAACAAGTCTGAATTTATATTTATTAATCTTCTTTAACATCAACACATAACGCCAAATGATATGCCTGTTTAAATTAGGCTGAAATTAGCATAGCCAACCTATGGCTGAGTGATTGCCATTGGCATATTTACTATATACCCTTCAGCTTCATGTTCTTCTGTCTTAAGATTATTTGAAACAGTGTTTTGTTTCTGTAAGTTCTAGTAATAGCCTGTTTATGCATTACATATACATGTATGAAATTTTATAAATGCTGAAGCCACATATTGATGGCACGCTGCAGGATGAAATCTGACAACATCCATCATCACTGTGTTTTACTTCTGTAGATCTGAAGTCAACCAGCTTAGTCAGGAAAAAGAGTATCTTCATGGCAGATTGGAGAAGATGCAGAAACGGAATGATGAATTGGACCAACAATGTATCCAGCATGGGAGAATGCATGAGAGGATGAAGTCGAGGTAGGAGGTCCTGTTATCTGTCAGTATGTGGTATGCTCAACTGTACCTGTTGTGTTGTGCAAACATAAAAATGACACTAGGTTGTTTGAAAGTACTCTCCTTATGAAAATGACCATCCCTTCCTCCTCCCCAAGCATTCTGTCAAGTTTTTTTTTTATAACATCTTTTGCTTGTGCCATTTTGGATAAATAAAAGGAAAGCTTGAACAGCAGAGTCTTCCAAAGAATTTAAGCCTGGTACATATGTGTGTGGGCTGCTTCGGCTGTTCTCTGCTCTAACTTGGATGAATTGTTTTACCATATTAAAAAAAAAAAAAAAAGAGGGGGAGGAAGGGGAGAGGAAGTTACTCAGTAATATGAGTGAAGAGTGCAGATGTGGATTCCATAATGCCATGTAATAAGTGTATTTTTTGCGTTTACTATTTTACCTTTCTCAGTAATTTTTAACTTGCATAACCAGATAAATCTTACTGAACATCTTAGTAACCAGAGAAGTTGTAAGAGCTTCCAGGCATCACTAGCCTTTTCAGAGAAGCAGCAACTTCCTCAGGAACTGCTGCAAGCAGCTACAAGACTGGTATGGAATATTGCCACTGATTCCAATTGACTCTTCTGGCCAGAGTATCTGGGCTGATAATGCCTTGTGCGGTGAAATGGATTTGATATCCTTAAAGATCCCTGTGGAGACTCTTCATTTTTATCTGCTCTCTTTTCTGTTTTCCACTCCGCGTTCATTGTAACAGGCACTAGAAAGAGGTTAGGCATGGTTGGGGAGGTAGAGGATAAAACAGAGAGATGACCGAGAAGCAACTCTGCAAAACCAATCAGCCAGCCTACCTCTTGTCAGCAGTGAAAGGCAATATGCAGTTTAACTTCATTTGGACTAGATAGTCCTGGCTGGGTAAAATCTGTTTGCTTTCTTTGACCACTGACCACCTGATGGGAACAGATCATGCATGTATTGAAGCAATCAGTCTGGTATGGTCACTTTTTTCGACTATTGTTTTGAGGGGGTTTTTAATATTTTTTCACTCTCCATCTGTCTGTATCAGATTGCTTCTTGTGTGAGCTCTCTATATCCTCTTTCCAGTGGTCCAGACCCCCTTCTTTCCTCTTCCTTTTCAGATTTCTTTCTGTACCTCATCCTTTTCTTCTGTAACCCAGGGCTGTCATCATCTTTTATAGCTCATAGAACAAAGAAATTCAAAGTACTACAACTGCGTCCCTAATCTGTGTGACCACATCATCTTTCTGTTTCTTTCTCCTCCCTTTTGGATTATTTACTTGTGGTGAATTCTTAGCATATGGGGGACATGAAGTAAGGACTCAGGGTTATTTTCAAGGTGCTCTGTGTGTATGTGTGCATATTTTTTATTTTCATCCTGTAGAATTATTAGTATCTAGTTGAATTTAAGATGGCTTTGTAAGTTTTAAGGCAACCCTTCCTCTATCAGAACCTAGAAAATGTGGTTCATTCTCGCTGCCACAGCAATGATTATACATTAGAAAAGATTGAAAGCATTAATCCATAAAAAAGAAGTGGTTTGAAAGCAGAGTAGTCATGCTGCAGGCGGTGCCTTACCTTCTGCTGCTGTTTTGGTGACAATAAGGAGAGAAAACAGGACAGTGATAACATTTTTCGTATTTAATGTTTTAGAATATGCAAATACAGCAGAGATTATCAGGTATTGGAATCAGGGACAGTATACTTTACCTGCATTTTGAAAGGGGACACTTTTAATGTATTTTTAATGATTATCTTGCACTATGCTCATTTAAAATCTAGGTAATAAGTGACAAGGCTGATATAATAAACTGCTTGAAAAATTCAGTCTAATCTAATTTTAGTTTCCATGTGGAAACTGTAATAGATTTTCAGTACCAGTTCCCAAATGCTATAAATTGGCTATGAAGTATTCAGATCTAGGTGAAGAAAAGCAGGACTTTCCACCAGATAAAAATAATTATTTTTTTCTCTTTTGATTTTGAAAATTGATTTCTGAGTATGCTGTTTAGTAAAAGCAGAAGAACAAATAATATTAATGTGTTTTACCTCAGATTTTTATCCATCGTTCAGATACTAACAGTCACAGCAAAACAATGTTACGGGTGATTACATCTTAACATGGTATGTTTCCCCTTTGTATGCAGCTACAAATAACACTGGTCTTTGTAACACAATCCTGCAAAGTAGGTTCCTACCTGATTTTCTATCTGTTGTTATTCTGGCTGTCTTCAGAAAGTTTCTTCTATCAAAATGGGGGGGTTTTTTGACTTAACTTGGGACCTAACATTTGCATTTGAATAATAAGGAACTACAACATTTTTCAAGACTAAATCTCTGTTGCTACTTGTGTCTAGGAGAATGTGACAGGACCTGGTGTAACTATTTTGTGGAAGGAGCAAGATCACAGAATCACACAGTCACAGAATAACTAGGTTGGAAAAGACCTTTATGATCATTGGGTCCAAACGTACCTGTCCTCTAATTGATCGATTGGAATTTCCTTTAGAGCACCAATATTTTGGTGACTATGATGGTTGCATTCCTGAATGTAAACATGATAACTCTTTCTTTGCCATGCCTAGCTTTCTGAATAGGTACTGTGTCTGAAAATAATCGTAGAATCATAGAATG
>VZTU01021489.1:18313-30847 GCA_013400835.1 Zapornia atra | reverse complement strand
TTATGACCTTTTATAGTGGAGAAACACAATTGAAAGACAAGATTAAATTGATTAGGAATGGAAGCCCATCTTCTGGTTATCTAAGGTAAGAAATATGGAGCAGACAGTTTGAAATTTTCCACCAGTGAAAATTCAGATTATATAATGAGCTTTCCAGATGGACTCTGCATTTATTAATAATGGGGATAAACAGTCTCTGTGGTGGACTTCAGTGCACCAGCTTTGTTAAGCCCGGCCAGATATGTTTAGATGCACCACAGACTCACTGTCAAATTTCCACTACAAGAATTATTCATGTCAAAGTGGAATAGATAGAAAACACATTTGAGAAACTGGGGCATTTCTGCCATCTGTATCTTTTGCTCTTCCGTTTGATAACATCCAGAATTACATAGGCTACAGGAATCACAAAATCAAAGAAGAAATAGAGAACATACTTCCCCCACATTTTATGATCCTCATACAAGAATGTGAGTTTTCCTGATTTCTTCCAAAAGGCAGTTTGTTGCACTGAGTTACTTGAGGGGTGCAATAAATTTTTACACGAGAGAAATATTAAGTGCTAACTTCTGCAGAGTGCAAAACACTGCTTCAGGATGTTTTTAAACTGTTTATGATGCATGTCACCAAGGGAATTCTCGTTTGTTGACAGAGATCTGGAAAAAAGGGCAGAAATGGGTGGAAAAGCCACAAATAAATACTGAATTGCTCATCAATTGGCTGTCTTCTGTGAGATTTCATCCTGAGGGTTGGTCTAAGATCAAATGAGTCCTCTCATAATGATGTGGGAAGAGTTGGATACAGTTCACAAATACAGTTTAGATAATGTGGAACAACATTATCTGCTGTGTATGAGCCAAATCCTAGATGAAAGTTTCTTATGGAGAACACTCCTTCCAAACATTCCACAGAAATGCCTCTCTTCGCTGAATGCTGAGACTTCCCATACATCTGCCAACAGCTTCCTAGAAAAAAGTGTAGAATGCTATGTTGTTTTTTACTATAGGACCTTATTTTGAGATTATTGCTTTTTTATGTCAAGGACCATTCACTGAAATAAGGACAATCATTTTTCTTTCAAGAAGAATATAAAATACTATAAATTCAAGAAAAAAATACCTATATGATACACACAGACGCAAGGGAATGCAGCAATAAAACCTATAATTGAATATGCAATGATATTGTCTGAAGACTAGCCTTTTCTGACATGAGGTGTGATGTACAGAAGTGCTGATTTCTCCTTTATGATGGGGTAAACTTCCCCTCTCTGAGAAAAAAATAAAATAAAAGAGAGAATGTGCAAATTTGACTTTGCACAGCTAAAGTGCAGCTGACCTGTTCATAACATACCAAATCAGGAAGGTGGTCTTCTAGGAGTGCTTCAGTTAAGGCACAGTTCAACGTAACATAGTAAAAGGCCTTCATGAAAAAATCAGGAATTGAGCACAACCTGCAGATACAGAGGAGAATAAGCACATGTGACTATGGACAGATATATGTGCAAGAGGAAAGGAAAATCTATTAGCATGGGCCTGAGTTTACAGGTATCATCATAAGTTTATAAAGGTGGTATCATCTTTCACAGACCCACCAGTTTAATGAATTATGTGATAAGAAGGGTAAGATTTTGAGATTGTGGTTTCTTCATACAGCATTTTTTGGACAGTGAATTCTGAAGCAATTGTGCATTCAGCTCATATAAAATGCAAGAAAGACATATGAAAAACATGTTATAAATTGTAAAGTACTTGCTCTTTTCATACTTGCTGTAGGGTCAAAGCAAGATTTGTAGACTGGTTTGCCTTTGTATTAGATAACGTTTTTGTTCAGAACGTTCACTTTATGAAGATGCACAGCATCTTCACAACACTGATGTCAACACAAACCATCTAAAACAATCAGCTTCATCAAGAAAGCCTGAAAAGATCCTTCCTTTCCTCTCACTTTAAAGTTCCTACCCTGCTGATATCAATGAATTAGTTGGCATTTTCCAGAATCAAGTGAAATTCCACTTTCCCTCTTCTATTATGTCTCTCTAGAAAAAGGGCAGAAGAAAGGACAGAAATGTACTGTAAATGTTTCTGACAGGAATATCTATATGGTATTCCTGATTTCCAAATAGGTGTGCCCACAGGGTTTGTTTTGTTGGTTCTTTCCACTAAGAAAGCATCAGTAAGAATCTTACTGAACTTTGAAGACCTGAAACAGAACAAACTCTTTTTTCTTCCTGAAAGAAAGTTTTCAATGGTAGTTTTCAATGAGTTTATTGAGGTTATTTTGCACTAACAGTGATGAAATTTAATTTCCCCATGAGCTGTCCAATTGTATCCAGAAGTCACAGCATATGTCAAGTTTTGTTAAAGCCATAGGAACACTGGCAAGCACAAATTCATAGTATCTTGCCTAGATGAATTCAGTCATCTAGAAATTTACTGGGAAATGCTGAGAACAGGGAGGCAGGTTGGCAGGTTGGACCTCAAACAGCTCCTTATTGCAGGCATCCCCTGTAGTACTTACTGGTCAGCATGCTATCCTCCCAGGAAGATGTCTCACCTTATTTTTGTCATCCTTGTCAGACAGTGTTTGCAGATGGGCACCAGTATCCCGCAGCTACATACTGTGAAGACTCCTCTATTTTTTATACAATTAATACAAAGAAAGTCAACCCACCATGATTAAAGTGAGAGTGTATTGTTTTGGTTTACTTTTCCAAGAGGGTGGTCAAACACTGGAATGACCTTCCTGGAGAGGTGGTCAATGCCCCAAGCCTGTCAGGGTTTAAGAGATATTTGGACAATGCCCTTAATAACGCACTTTAACTTTTGGTCAGCCCTGAATTGGTCAGACAGTTGGACTAAATGATTGTTTTAAGTAACTTCCAACCAAAACGATTCTATTCTAGCCTAGTGTAGTCTAGTCTAGTCTTGTCTTGCTTTACCCTTAGAAAACCATCAGTTTAGAAAACCCGTAAGCATTCAAAAACCAACCTTGAATAGCTTAGAGGAAAAAGGAGGCATATCTTTAGCAGATGTAAGAATGTATCTCCAGTAAAGAGTAGGAATTCACAACAATATGAGCCAAGAAAAATACACCAGCACCAAAGGAGGAAAAAGTAAACTCTGCTTTCCGAACACTAATCTATTTTGAAAAGAATTAGACAGGTCTTTTCTCATCTGCTGTAACATGAGGTTTTCATAGGTGAGATGTCGAACAAATTTTGATTCTTTTTGCATTATGATGATCTCCTATTTTTTGTGATGAGTCTGAAACTAAAGAGAAAACAACATATTTATTTTCTTTATGTAATCTAATCACCAAGACTGACATGTTTTCAGAAAAGCTGACAACAATATAAGAAATCTGTTCCATATGGTCAAAATGAACAGTAATTTTGTATGAATAAAAATTATTAGAACTAAAACAGGGAAGTCTTGAGATATGAAAGACTGGAGTACAGTTGCAGATCTATGCAAGATCATTGGTCAAATCAGTGTAGATGCTCAAAATTTTGTGATTGGAGTTCACATGTCGTCAAGATCTGGTATTTAAAATATCTACCAAAGAAGTCTGTTTTCATTGACAACCTAATCTACTCAATTGAATTCAGTGAATCTTAATTAATGATGTTCTAGGATCTAAATATAGCAAACTCTGATACAGATAGTCAATTTAGATAGTACGCAATATTTGACATTTTCAAAGCACAGTACAGACTGTAAAGGGTAGACTGGGACACTTAAATTGAACTTAAAAGTTAATGTGGAGTCACACACAGGCCTCTCAGCAGGACTCTCCCCTCCATAGGGTGCTGACGTCCGGGTCCAGACCCCCCGGCCTGGTCACCCGCAAAGTCACAAGTCCCTTGGCAAACCTGCTGAGGCGTGGATCAATCTTCACAGGCATAGTTGTCTCTGCTCCCCGTCCTCATCCATGGGCTTCGGGGGGACACCTGTTTCACCATGGACTCCACCACGAGCTGCAGGGGAAACTTTCTCTTCACATTCTTCATCCCCCCCCCCTCCTGCAGGCCTGGCCTTGGCGTCTGTGCAGCTTGTTACATCTTCTCACTCCCGCTCCGGTGGCAAAGTGCGCCTGCCAGCAGTTTTTTTTCTCTTATATGTGATTCACAGAGGCGCTATGACCAGCTCTGATAGGCTTGGTCTCAAATTTGGCCTTGACTGTACCAGTGTTTTTCAAAACATGGGGCTTGCAGAGAGCTGTAACTGCAGCCTACAAGAGCCACTGAAGCAGCAGTTACACTAAACTGCAACAGCTCCATTCTTTGGTGCTTTACCTAAATATCACTGGATCTTGTGGCTTTAATGAGAATCTCTGCATACTTTTACAAGCAACTCAGCCATGCCACTAATTTTTTTTTAATTCCTTGGTGTATGGTCCTGGTTATTTACCTTACCAGTGTGCTTTTCTTCTGCTTTTACTTCTATTTTGTGAATACTTCAAAACTTTACTATCTATAACATAGATGTGAAATGTCTCAAGTTCTGCTAAGAGATGCTACTAAAAATGATTTATCTATGGAAACATTCCTATTTTCCTCTGGCGATCTCTTTACTACTTGGACATTCAACAGAGCCACATTTTTAACTCTGATTTCTGATGAGTGCAAAAGCATCTCCCAGAATTAGGACTGCACAAGACACAAATCAGTCTGGTTTGCTCATAGAGGTGCTAGGATAATATTCCCTTCTCATATTGTCTCTCAGAAACTACCTGTTTGGGGGTTTTTATTTCTCATCACTATTGCTCCCTGTCCCAGATGCCTGCTTTGCTCATTTCACTCTCTGCCCTAAACTTCATCTACTGTTTCTTAGGAATTTTCTTTCTCTTCTGCCTCTTCAAGCTTAGTAGACCCAGAAATCCTCACCCTTAAGCCTCTCTGGGACACATGACAACTCCAGATGTTGGAAAACCTTTATTCCTTAATTTCACAAACCTAAAAAAAATTACTACTCAAAGAACAACTGTATCATGTCAATAGAAAATTTCTAGTCTAACTTTTCACATTGTACCAAACAGAGAATTCTATTTATGGATTTCTGAACCTACCACAAGCACTGAAATTTGAAATACAGGGCATCATTTAAGAACCTAGTGAAAGCTTAACACAATTTGCTAAAACTATAACACAATCCTTCATTTTCTTGTCAAGTCAATTACTTATCTGAAAAATAAATCAATAGAAAAATATATTCATATATTTAGGTGCTTATTTTTTGATTTTATCTCTTGTTAAAATGACAACTAATAAATAGTTTTGGTCCAAAATTTCAGTCCAGTGTAGAACAATTTAGCAATTAGGTTTAAGAGAAAAATTACAAGACACAAAAGAGCTTATTATCCTCTATTCCAAAATATAGGAAAACAGGAAAGCCAATGTTGGCAATAAAACTGTCTTACAATGCTGAATCATAATCCTTTTCCTGTTTTATCTTGCAGATCTATTTTCCCACTGGATTAAAAAGGAAAGACAATAAACTCAAATAACTCTCAGAATGGTTGGCCATAGTTAGCTTTCACGCATTAATTTCAAAGTATTAATTTCACAGATGTTACTAAAACAAGCTATCTCTTCTTTTGGTGTTTCTTTTTTTTAAACAGAAGAAGGGTTTTAAAAAAAAAAACAACAAACCAAACAGATAAAACAGAAAGGGCAGAAAGCAGAATTGTTTGCTCAACAACATAGAAACTTAGTGCTAGAGCCAGGAATAAAATTCAGGTCTCCTAGTCGTTAATATAATGCACTAGTGATTGGATTATGCTATTTCATCTCTCCTTAGTGGAGATGCTGTTTTGCAGACTGACTTCTGGAGCCAATACAGACTCAAGTGTGACCTTTGTTAATCTAAAGATTCTCAAGAGAGTGAAAGAAATTGAGGGCAGTGTATTAGATAGAAGGTGTATTTAGACAGAAGGCAAACACATCACAGATAGAGATCCAGGCTTCAGGTGGAGTTACAGAAGATATTTTTAAGTGAATCTGGCTGAGTTATTAACTTCCTTAATCATGCAAAAAAGAGAATGTCCAAATTTCATACTGAAAGAATTAGGAGAATATTCCTCTTCTGAGGTTTTCCTTCAGATCTGCCGTGTTATATAATATACATTTTATTTACTGCAAACAGGGGAGATGTTAATATAGCAAAAGCAAAGGACTGTGACACAAATTAAAAATGCACTAATCAGAAACAGTAAAGGTTAACTTGCCTTGAATCCAAATATATGGATGCTGAAACAGTATCACCAACAACACATCAACTTTTTTGTAACACCATTATAGCATCAGAGCAATGTGGTGATTAAGGGAGGAAAATTGAAGACATCCTAGAGATAAAAAGGTGCCAAAGAACAAGATAAGCACACGGTACTGCAAATAGCCAGGTCATTCTGCCTAAAACACAAGCAGGATTACTGGCAAAACCGAAAATAAGGTCAACATTACCAGGAGCAGATGAGATCCCCCTTTTCTGGATAGTGAGACTGGGAAGGGCATGTAGCATAAAACAGCTACAGAAAGGAAAGACAAAAGTATTTACAGCAGAAAAAAATCCTCTAAAGAAAAACCAACAAGAAATGGATTGATTATGATCTAAAAGGCTTCAGGCAACACAAAATGTGAAAACATACTCCTTTGCCACATGAGATCTCAAAAATCTGTTGAGCCTACACTTTATTTGGAGACCCAACGATGAAATACAATATCCTTCATTAAGTCAAGGTGATGTTTTCAGATGTGTCTTGCCAAGCTTCTGTTTCATAAATCCTTCTGATCATTCATGCAATCCCTCTAAGAGTGTATGACTCAGTATCAGATTACCAGCTGAGTCAATCTAAAGGATACCGCTCACCTGTCCAAATAGCTGAATCTCATAAACAATCTATTTATCTTTTTCTTTAGAACAACTAAAAGAATTGTGTGAAGTTGTTTTGCATCTATGCAGTCTATCATGTAAGATTGCTGGAAGTCTCCAAAGGATGAATAAGAGGTTCACAACCAACCTCGTTAGCAGCACACGTTCTAACTTCAGTAATCTGTTTGGTTTTTTTTGCATAGGGGATGTTAATCTCCTACTGAGAATCAACAAACTTCCTGGAGATACAATACTGATCTGAGGGGAAAAAAACTGAAACCCATCCATTCAGAAAGGGGACAAGTCAGTGCAATTTTTGCTGATCCTACAAGTGCTTATTCTCTCTGTCCTTATTCCCAGCCATGAGCTAGATGTATTTGCACACACTGATGGAAGCCGGCTATGGCTACATGTTCTTGTTTTATTAAATTTCTTTATGAGGGAATGATATTATGTGTTGTATGCAGTGTTTCTGAGTACATAAAGGAAAAAATGTTATGTATTTTCCTTGGAGAATAGGATTTATGTGCTGCAAATGTCTGATATGAAGTAAAGGTTTTGTGGGGGATTACTGTCAATACTGCCTGTTTATGAATCAAAAACTATTCAGCAATCGTAAGCAGCTGGAAGCTGAACATCTGGGGCAAGAGTCAGCAGAAAATTTTGCTACCTCTGGATACTGTCTTTGCAGGGGATCAGTTTATCTAGGTTGAAATATGGGCCAGCTGTGAAAAGCCAAACAGAAATAAACTTCCCTCAATGCAGCGAGGACAGCAAAGACGGCACAAATAGGAGTATAGAATCTGCTCCTCAAGAACTATTGCCTTTTCTTAAATAATATGCATAGATAGATAGAGACAAAAGAATTTTGCATAAGCCATCCATGGCATACACCAGTGCGCTGCAGGCAAGAAGAAATGAAGTAGAAATGAATAATAATATTCTCAGGCAAAGGTCTATGGCTGTGAGCTTAGATCCTTCCCTAAGTGCAGCTTCAAAACTGGGGTTTTAGGAAGCCGCAACTCACGTCACTGATACCCTTGAGGAGACATCTAGCTTTGCCTGCTAAATGGATATGTGACTAAATGGGATTGGTCAGAGGAAGATATTTTACCAGAAATACAAAGTAGTTTGTCCCCTAATTGCTAATCTATGCTAAGGAATTCAGTGTTCTCTCCAGGCTGTACAGGGATCTGCCTCTTTCTCCAAAAAATGTACAACAAAGTAATTTCAAGCTTTACTGTTGAATTTGATGTGCTTTCAATTAGGCCTTTTAAAAGTGCGTAACAGAGCTCTTAGCAGTAATTCATGCTTCTTTTTACCATTAATAAATGAATGTTAGAAAAGGCTCCAACTTTAACAACTGCTGAACACTGGGTAGGGAAATTTCTCCAGATCCATTGCTAACTTCTGGAGTCTGACCTGTTCTCTTCTAGCATAACCATGGTATTATCAAGCTTATCTACTGAAAACAAGTTCTTAATTTTGGTCCCATGGAACTTTGGTTGACAAACCTAAACTGATGTTTTTGCATGCTAAGGCTCTGAAATTTAATATAGCTACATATAGGTGAGATGAATCCTACACTGAGTCTAAGAACTGGGGGACTCTCAGAAAGACTGCTGCAGAAGGAAATGGGTTGGAAGAAATAAGATCAAACTGATTTGGTGAGAAAGATGGTCTTGGATTTTTATGTACTTGTCATTCAGAAAGAAGGGAAGTCAGTGAGTTAAATGGTTCAAGAGTGGGAGGAAAACAGACTTCTCAACTCAAAAGATTCTATTAATTGGCAATGTATACAGATACAGGTGAGCCAGGAGTCTGAGATAAGCACTGGGCAGAAGCAATATTTAGATAAATCAACGAACTGATGGATAGAAAGGAACAGTAGAGGCTGATTATGAATAAGGCTGTATGAAGGATGACCACTTAAAGGCCAAAGTAAGAAAGAAGTTTCAAAGAAACAATGAAGCCAGTTGAGAAACTAGATCATGGGATGTGTGAAGGAATATGACATTCAGAGGGAGAGTTTGGAGCCCTGAGTGGTGAAGGAAAGTAGAAGCTAGGTGTTTTTGAGCTAAAGAACTATTAAGTGGCCAAAGGAATAGCAAAGACTTGGTTATTCAGATGAAAAGACTGAAACCTAAAATGATCAGTTACTCATGAGAAAGAAGCAACCCTGTATCATTGACTAGTCTGAAGGTCAGGCTTGAGGTAGGATACAGAACGCTCTTTCAAGGCCCAAAGATGGCTCTGGGCACACGGGTCCACATAGTGTAGGTAAAGCTTCTTGCCTTACTGACCACTCCTGAAGGCATAAGCATTTCTCCACATATGTAATTTTTATTTTCAGTTTGCTTAGTAGAAAAAAGGTCTAGGAAAAATATAAGAGCAAAACTTGAGACTATATTAATTCTAATATTCCCTAGATTTCATGTACTCAGCTTTGTAACCTTATTTCAGGAAATTAATGGAATTGTTCTTCAGTGTAATTAGTTATTTGTAATAAGGTTGTGTAAGAGTTCATAAATTCTAATATTAGTAAACAAAACTTATGTTCCTTGGCCTGGGAAAAACAGGCTTCAGTATTAGCAGCTAGTGTTGCAACTTTTCGTTATGTTTTCTTGTTCATTAAGTCATTTTTCTTTACAGCTGCTGCAACAGGAAATGATTCTGTCATTAAGATCTTCATAGAAATTTACTATGATTTCATTGAGATGGAAAAGAGGCAATGCTTTGAGACTTTAAAGAATTTCTTAATGCACTTCTCTAATTTCTGCTTTATTTGAAAACTGCTCTTCATTATTAACGCAGCTTCCCCTGCCTAAAATAATTCCTGTTATTGCCATCTCCATATTCCCAGCTATAGAATGGGTCTGCTGGCTTGTCAGATTTAATCTCTAAAAAGCAGCAAAGTTATCAAAATCTGTCAAAAATATATGTGCATTAACGTCTGATTTAGTCCAAGAAGGAAAGGAATGGAGTGTGAAGAGCATGGCTGAATAGACTAATGAAATTTTAATGGAACTTCAGTTCTATTTATTGGATCTGTATTTGTCACAAAGTTTATTTCTTTCCTTGTTTCAAAAATTGTCAGTCTTCAACAAAATTCTGACTGTTTGCCATATTACCTACAGCAATCCAACTAAATAGCCCTCTGCCTCTGCAATTTTGCCATTCTCCAAAGGAAAAAAACCAAAAAAACACCTATCAATCCCCAAAAATAAACAAACAAAAGCAAAACCCACCTGTCACATCATATGCAATGAGAGAAAAAACATAAAATAGAACTGTGAAGACTATTAATACTGGAATTTTATATTCTGGGAACAGACTGGGGAGACCCCATTGAAGGTAAAATATTACATTAACATGGTTAATCTTTTTTTTGTTAATATGATTCATTTCTGTTTGTACTTCAAATACATACAAGGTTTCCTGCCATGGCTCACTATCTTATCCCAGGCCTGGAAGTTTCTTCTTCAATTAA
Source organism: Zapornia atra (assembly GCA_013400835.1). Lineage (NCBI taxonomy): Eukaryota > Metazoa > Chordata > Aves > Gruiformes > Rallidae > Zapornia > Zapornia atra. Next base: position 20,485 of record VZTU01021489.1, on the reverse strand, counting down.
CAATGAAGAGCTGATAGGAAAGGGAATAAAAATTATAAACAGAAGGCACAGAATATCAGCAGGTAACAACCAAAAGAGTCTAGATTAGTTTCTGTACCAGATCACAGGAAGAAAATATCCCTAAACTCTAAGTTCATTGCCTTGAATAGAATAGATGAGACCAATATCAATGGCCATACTGAATCATTAAGAATTGTTCTCAATACATATTTTCTCAAAACCAGAGCCTAAATAGTCACATCTTACAGCATCCTTATAGTACGATAACATCTCTGTTTTAAGCTCACAGAAAAAGGGCAGAAAGAGTTAGATTTTACATTATTACATGTAAGCAGAAACAGAAATTAAGACTTCTCTGTACTGACACAAATTCTAGAAATTGAAAATTCAGCTTTTTATTTTCTTTAAAAACGGAAAGAGAACAAAACCTGCAGATTTCTTAGCATCTTGCCATCCATGTCTACCTAAAAATATCAATATTGAAATATTTTCATTCTTCTGACTCTAGTTTTGATTTGGAAAACTTTTCCAAATCTATTCCTAACTCTGACACACACTTGCACACACACAGAGTCACATCCTATGCATTTTTGTATTCCAGGGCCTTCTGCCATTCTCTAATCTTAGCTTCTTGCAGATTAAAAATAAAATAAAATAAAATAAAAAGATTACTTGGGTGCTTTACTCTTATAACTTCTCTCTTTTATTGCACCTTCCTTTTATTTGTTTTTATTCTATCTTATAAAAGCAAACAGTTTCAAAGAAACAAAGAAGTGTTCAAAGAGGAGAGATCTGAAAGAAAAAAAAGTATTTTTTCCCATGGCCCCATATCAATTCCAAATAAGCAGAAGTTGAAAGAAGTAATGATGTGTCACCAGCTGGGAAAGTGAGGAGAGATTCAGGTGTCTCTTCACTAACGGATTTTGGATCAGATCATCATAATTAGTAATCTTACTGTCTGAGTATTTGCTTAGTTTCTTGGTACAGAAAAAAATCACAGAAGTTCAATAATCAATGTCAAATCTAGCAGCTAAATACAGAGAAAGAAAGAGTAATGACACATTTTTAATGACAAAAATGACATAGGCCTTCCCTCTTGCTGTACCTGCGAGGTTGTATTGGGTGTTTGAAGAGGCACTTTCTGCTGGCACTCACTGAAATACACACCAACAAATTCTCTGTCCATGGGATGATTATGAATGATCAAAGAAGGAAAATTACTTGTTTCAAACATACTTGTGTATGATTGTAATCCATGACTGGAGGAATCTGGGGTGCTTTTTCAAGAAATATCCATAGGGAATCATACAAATAATAGGGAACATCTAAATGAGATAGATCAGACTTCCTAACACAATTGTTTTGTGAGAACAGGAATATCTATCGGACAAACAGCTAAGCCATAGGACCTCTAAAACTCTTGACTTCCCTCACCTTTCTGGCCCTGGCCTCAGTTTGGTACCACGCTTCTAACACTGCAAAGTACAAAGTCCAAATCCGTTTGCCTGAAGTTCTATTTCCTCTTAGGCGGTCTCAGAAATAACACATGAAAATATGTGAAGAGGTTTTAGGAATACATCATATATTAAACTATGTTACACAAAAGAGCATTAGGTTTGAGGGAAACGAAGGTTTGCTCTGCTTTTTCCTCACACAACTGGGTTGGCTAAGCAAATAACCCAAGTCTGGTCACTTCCAATCTACTCTTTCACAAACCTTTATAGGTCCATTTGAGCAGCTGTGAGGGAAAGAGGTTGAGTGACTTTTCTTAAGCTTCTAAACCAAATCACTTCAAGCTTTTACAAAATGAAAGCTGTCTGCCAGTCTCCGAAGAATCAGGGTTCTATTCCTCCAGCCTGGAATCAGAGGAGTTCAAGGAGATGCAGTATTTTGGCATGATTTATGTATGCAGCACAGACATATATCTGAGAAAGATTTTTCCAGCCCAGGTTTGGACATTCTCCAAAGCCAGCTCCAGCAGAGATCAAGGTCTGATGGAGGCCAGAGCTTATGGCTTAGAGACAATTATTAGAAAAGCATGGGGTCCAGGGACAAATAGTTGAGGCGTGCGCTCATGGTCAGTGCCCTTTATTGTTTTCCCAGGCCAGCTGCCTCAGTCCTTGGGTAGACAGCTCTCATTCCTAGGCTTTCCAGTGCCAAAACTGGACAAAA
>VZTU01021489.1:0-18294 GCA_013400835.1 Zapornia atra | reverse complement strand
GATTCTTTCTTGGCTGTTGACAGGGGCAGACTAATTTAGAAGACAAGAAAAAGATTTATTTCAGCACTCCCTGTCTTTCAGAGAGCACTTTGTCTCAGGATGCCAGCAGCCTGCTTGTAGCTCCTTGCTAGGTATTCTGCAAAGCAGCAGGGGAAAAAAGAATCCTTTCTGTAAAGATTTTTAGGTGACCACAGACTGCTGAGCACAGCATGCTCTTCTTTATGGGTGGATTGAGAGAGGCTCTTTTTTTGTCTGTAAGGTTTGTGGGAAAGACCAGTAAACCAGTATTTTCCTTCATATCAATAAAGTACCAGGACTCCTCCCAGTAGCCTAGTACCTGCAACCTTAACTGAGTTCATCACAACCTCACTGAGTACATATTCTTCTCTTCCTCCACCCCAAATAAGATACTGAAACAACCTGCAGTTCTGGATGCTGGGAGAATAATGGTTTTGGGCACACTTACATGCTCATTACTAGACAAAAGTACCTGGACTCAGTCACATTCTAGGGATTTGATGCAGGACATTAAATGGCTCTGTTCTCTATGGAGGAGAGGCTGAGCCAGTGGTAGTGGGTTCTCACTGCCATTCCTTAAGCAGGCTATGAGGTATGGACACTGGATATATGACGTAAAAAACTGTGCCTGGGGGACTTAAAGTCTGCCTCAGTTTTCACATTCTGTCCTATGTCTTTTACTGTGCAGCCCCCACATTAACCTTGTCACTTGTGCCCATGGCAGTGACATATCAGCTGGAGAAAGCTGAGGTGCCAGTCCGTACTGGCTGAGAGCTCAGGTGCTCTGATTGAGTAGGTCTCTCTCTCATGATCCTCAGTTATGGGAATTAATCAGACCTACAGGAATTCCACAAAATTACAAAAAGGGCTCATAGACTTAAATTCACATTTTCCAAGCCCAGCATTAGTCCCACATTTTCTCTCACATTATACATCTGCTCCCTGCAGAGAAGTCTAAGCAAATATTTTTGCTCTGTTTGATTTTGCCTCTCTTATTTATTAATAAGATCAAATTTAATTTCTGAGGAGGTGGCATTTAAATATGTAATTTCAATATGTTTTCAGCTCTCAAGTGGTGATGCAATGGTATCTCTGTTGTAAATATCAACCCCCATAGATATTATTTTATTATACTTGTATGTTTTAATAGTCCAGACAACAGAAGCACAAAAAGCTATCTAGGTACAATAAATTGAACAGATTAGTTGTAATGTTTTGTTATATTTAGTTGCATAAAATAGATGTGCTTTATAGATTTAAATACAAATAGCTACTTAATTCATGCAAATAACATTTTCTCTGTCTGTTTACTGGACAACAAATCATCAGACTAGCCCTGTGCTTGTGTTCATAAAATCCCCATTTAATTATTTCCTTTTTTTTAGCTAGTCCCGTGGATTCCTTTTGTTGCAGACATCACAATCTCTTGCATTGATGTCAAGGATGGTCAAGGAACAAATTCCCACCCAACTGCTCACTTATGCTTCTCTCCTCAGCAAGACAGGGGAGAAAAAAGGTTGAGAAAGCACATGGGTTAAGATAAATAGAGGAACATCGCTTACCATTTACAGCCATAGGCAAAACACGCCCTACTTGGAGGAAGTTGTTGTAAATTAAACTCAATTTGGGCAGTGAGAAATAAAAACAAATATTAAAGTCACTTTTCTTGTCCCAAGCTCAACTTCACTCCAGCCCCGCTCAGGCAGCAAAGGGGAAAGAGAGAGGGACAGTCAGTCCCGTCCATCGCAGCTCCTCCTGGCCTCCCACACTACTGCTCCAGCATGGACTATGTCTCCTAGGCTGCAGCCCTGTAGGAAAACATTAGCTCCAGCACAGGCTCTCCACAGGCAGCAGGTTCCTTCATGAAATATCCACCTGATCTGGAGTGGGATCTTCCACAGGCTGTCGGGGAGTATCTCCTCCGAGATGGAGCACCCTCTTCCACCTGCCCTGATGCTGATGTGTGCCGTATTGAAAGGCAGAGACTCCGATTGTGATAGATCGAAGACAACTTTAATAACAATTGAGCAAACTTTTATACCCTCTCGATGGCTGACGCAGCAGCCTCGAGTCAGGTTTCAAGACTTTTCATTAATACAAGAACCACAACGTTCCTATATAAAAGGTTGTCCCACCTTGGGGTGTCTCCTGTTGTGCAGCCATCTTTCCGTCTGCACCTTCCTTAACATGACAAAGCACAACGTGCCACCTCCCTGCTAAACAACGCACAAATTTACATCTCTAAACGACCCTCTTTCCTGCTTTTTCTCTTGCTTTTACAGCTTGTCTTCAACAAGCATAACTGTCTCTTTTCCAGGGTCGCTCTGCCATTTCCCACACTAGTGTAACTTCTTTTGTTCTTTACTCTTCTCCGTTTCCCTCTGCCTGTCCAGAATAGTCTGCCCCTTCTTAAGTGCCTGAGTGGTTTTTATGGGTTTTTGGTTTGTTTGATTGTTTGTTTTTTTCCCCAGAGGCCCCCCCACCATCACTGATTCATCAATGTCCTGTGGTAGGGCCACTGTGGAACTAGCTGCGTTCTAAGTTCTCCTCACATGGGCTTTTCTGCAACTCCCCCATCAACACCAACACCTCACCACAGCCACCCAACAGAGGTACCCAACCATCTGTTGCTCAGGTTTAGGCGATAATGGCTGCACAACTTGTTACATCTACCTTAGCTTCTTTCGAGTACTGCCATCACATCCATACAGCCTCTTGGGACAGCAAGACAAGCCATTCCACAAACTGGGTTTCACCATAGCCCACCTCTGTGGTCCCCATGCTTTATGGGTGGGAGGTTGTTTGCAGGTCTGCTGACCGTCTGGTGTGATCACAGAAAGGAGCTCCACCTGCAGAAGGCCTGCAGTGCCATTTCAGAGGTTGCTGCATAAGCATGTTGCTTGCTGGTGTCTCCAACCCTTGTAATTTGTTTATGAATCAGTGGTTTGGGGGAACAGTGGGACCCTGGCATCTCTAAAGGAGAAATTTTGGAACAAGCTATTATTTCCAATACTTCTTGTTCTCTGGCTGGTAAGTGATAAAACTTATTTATTCATTTGATGGAATGTCCAAAAGAGCATTGCATTACCTGTGAAAATATCATGCTGGATTGCATGAAAGTATCTTGGGTGTAAGTGCCAGTGTCTTGGCAGCAAGAGTGCCTGATGTGTTTTTGCTTTGTGGTTTTTCTAGTTGTTTGTTTTGCTTTTGTTTGGTTGGTTTTTTTAAATCAGTTGGCACAGTTACTGCATCTGACCACTTAGGGAACAGTCTATATTGTAGAAGTGGACAGCTAACTATCCCTATGCTTCTTGAGCAGTGGCTTAGGTAATTGAAAACTGATTAGTGGAACCCTGTAAATTGGAGGAGCTAACCTGCATAATACCTTCTTGTTTAGGAACTTTTCTATTGCATGAAAGGGTTAAAGAGTGCTGTAGTTTTGTTTATGAAGTCTGATGTGCTCATCTGAGATTAAACAATGGGTTTTTCAAACTGGTGAGAAACATTGCTAGACTGTTAAACTTAACATATTGATAACCTTATGCTTAAAGCTTCTGTATTGAGTAGTCTGCACGGAATGATTTTTTTTCTCTCAAGTCCTTTCATACCTTATTGAATGAATTATTTTCCAGGTGGGAAACTAAACTGTAAGGGATATAATAATAGCTCCCAGATTGTCATTCTCATCAGTGCAAAAGTAAGCTATAATTTACATTAGATAGAAGAGGTTCAGAAAGGTTAGTAGTAATGCATTGGAACTTGATAAATGTCATGCTAAATCTTTTTCCTCTACTGTGTAATACCTAAAACAACTTGGCCCCTGAGGTTCTGTACTTGGGGAGTGTTTCTGTGCTGGGTCATGTAGAAATTTTTACATTTACATAATTTTGTAGCATTATTTTTTATCATTGTAAATAGCTGATTTTCTACCAAAAATGTAATGAAATCTGCTTCTTGATATATAGAGTCAGATGGTAGCAAGGGAAAAAAAATAATCTTTTTAATCTCATAATTCTAAATATAAAAGATGGAACTTAAACTTTGTGTGTTACTTTACAAAGTCTGTGTGTCCTGGAAGGCATGTGGAGGATCTTTCTTTCTTTTCCTTTATCTTTTTCAATTTCATATACGTTCATATACTGGAAGTAGTTCTTAATCTTTTGAAAGCTGAAGAACTGCCAGGAGATGAGGGAAAAAAAGAAGTATAAAAGAAACAAATCTAGTCCAACAACTTTTACAGCTGTCTCAAATGTAAAATACAAGTTTTTCTTATTTCCGTAAAAAACTAAAGGTTGCTCAGTTTCACAGAAATACTACATGACAATAGTCTTTGATCTCAAAACTATGTTGATTTGTTAGAATATACATTATTTTTCAGTTTTGGATTCCAAAACAGATCTAGACTACAAGCTATGTACCATTATAAAACTAGTTCTATAATGTTTTCATCCTTGGCTTGGGACAGGGAGAGCATACCTGAAAGACATTCTCTTGTGAGGTGCTGAATCCTTTTCAAACTTACTAGTTTCCCATCCTAGCAAGGATGGGTTCAGTAGCCAGCAGAGAAAGCAGTAATCTGAATGTTGAGAAATAATGAACAGAAAGGACAGGTTACTTGAGTTGACTTCCAAACCTCTGGAGGGGGCAGGAAAATAACATGCATATGTCAAATCATCTGCCATGGGAGATAAAACTAAGGATGCATCAAGTGCATTTTCTTTGTTGTGACAAATGTTTATTACAGTGCTGTTTAGGGTAAAAAGCCTTTTGCTTGTGGAAATCTATGTAAAAGAAAGAGTACACGTAGTTTTCTGTAAGACATTTTAAATATTTTTAACTTAAATATTTTTACATTAAATAGGCATATGAAGTATGTGCTAACCATCTGTAATGATAAATACGCTCTGTAACTCTGCTTAACGCTCAAGTTCCACTGCTGACTGCTACAGTCTATATGAAACAAAAGTTGCCAAGAGTTCTCTGATTCCTGCAACTGCTGCCTCATTTTTCTGCGGGAATCTGTATTCCTGGCAGGAAAAGTGGATTTTTGCTTAGACCTGCATTTTTATTCTTATTTTTTTCCCGGGACCTGCAGTATCTCCGACTGCCTTGCTGTGGTGCTGGCACCTGCATAGTCAGAAACTCAAGACCACAGCAAGTCTCCAGTTAGCACAACTACCTGTGCGAGGTTTACAGTGCATGGAAGTGGCAAAAGTATGGAGGTAGGAGGTGATAAGAAACTGAAAGATCTGCTCAGGTAGTGCAGATGTCCTATCATGTCATCTAATGTAATGTGTTCCCTAGCTTTATGACTCCAACGTGCATGCAGTCCATAAGACTGCCTATATGAAAAGGCAAGAGGAAGTCTGAGCCGTTCACAGTCAGATCTGTCCTGTGTTGTTTCTGGGAGTACCAGCAAAACACAGAAATACTGAGATTATACTTGGATTCAAGTATAATATACTTGTTGTTGTTTTTCCGTACCTTGCTCTGCTCAGTCTTGTTTCTGTTGGAGTTGAGGAGCTGGGTAGTTCTAATTGATTTGTCACTTTCTCAGGGTGGTGTTTTTTGTGTTTGTTGTTTTTTTCTTTTAGGTACAACCCTATTCCTTCAAAACTGCTGCATTTCATATGCAGTCAAAATCTGCCATATATTTGGATATTCAAATCCCATTTCCAGAGCTAGTGTGTTGTGGTTTGAGGCATTCTTTGCTCTCAGACATGATATATTGTCAGTGTAGTTACTAGAGTGACTGAAAGCTACAGCACAATGATATGAATATAATGTTTCTACCGGCATGAAACTTAATGCTTTTTCCAGTTAGCACTCTATTAACATAAAGTTGAAGAGCAGCAGTTATGAGTTGGATGTTTGAGGTTCAGATTCAGCTACATGCTCTATGAGCTACAGTTTCTGCTTTAGGCTTTTATACAAGATAATGCGGTATTGTTGAATTGCCTGTGTTCAAAATGTGTACGTGGAGGGTCTCATAATTTTTCCTCTATACTTTCAACTGATAAAAATGTCTCAAGGGGAAAAAATTAGAGCTGAAGTTTTCAGTGAGGAAGCCTAAATACAGTAAGACTTTGGACTTTAATCCAATATCCATTGAAGTTAAAGAAGAAATATTGTCTTCATGAGTGGGTGTGGATTTACTGATGTATGCTCTTACCTGTGAAAGCTCAGCAAATTTAATATTGATTCTGTGCATCAGTGTGTTATGGGCCAGGTTTAGGTGAGCTGCAGTTCTGTCTGGTGGAAAACAGTGGTTTGTATATACTGCAGTCGGTTTCTTAAACAAACTTTGGTCACTGTGTTTCGCCTACTTGACAATTTTACTTTTGCTTTATAATCCTGCGGAAGGCTACAGACTTCAGATTGTTGGGGTTTTTTCCTAACTTTGTTATAATGCTAGGGTCACGAGGCCTAGAAATGCTTAGCTTTCTAGTAAGGAGCAGCTTAGTATTATATTTTTCTGAATGTTAAATCTTTTACTTTTTTTCTGACTTTTATTTTTTTAAAATTTGCTTTTTATTAAAAGGCTCCATCCTATTTGCACAGGGCAGATAGGGGGTGGGAGATGGAGAAGCATCTTGAGCCAAGCAGTTACTGGGGCTTTTCTGCAAGGCACAATGTCTTTATGAAAGTGGAAAAGCAAAGAACACAGATGTATGTGCCACCTCTTAAAATACAAAAATAAGAAGGGAATCTTCTTAAACTGTGGTTGTTGGTTTTTGGGTTTTTTTTTATACTAAACTGTGGCATTTATAAGCCTCAAGCCTTGTGGCATGTCTCATTGTCTAACTTTATTACCTTATTACTTTTTTTTTTCCTTAGGGAAACTCCATCTTCCACCTTTTAGATAAGTTATCAGAGCAGAAAATGTCTCTTTCCCATGTTAGTTTGTAATGGATATATCTAGCAACACTAGGATAAAACCTCAGATGAACTCTCGGATCCCAGATAATTTCCTGGGTTTTTTTTAGAAGGAATATGCTTTTCATAAAGGCTTTGGATTTTTTCAGAATTCATGATTCTTTCCATCTGTTTTGGCAGGTATGGGTATAAAATCTTGTTCTGCATTAGCATGTTTTACTTCTTGGATGTGTTTTTATAGAAAACATTTATGTGCCATGCAATCTGTAATGAGATTTTAGACTATTACTGCTGCGTCTTTTGTAGAATAGAACTTCTACTAAATTATGAATGATGTTCTTGGTAATAATGCTGGTTTTCACATAAAAATGTAGCACATTACATCACTGAAGTATCTTCACTTGTGCTGGTTTCGGTGAAAACTTAAAGTAGTGCAAACTTTGGAGTTATAGTTTAAAATCGTGCATTTATCATAATGGGCGCTCTTAGAAGCCTTCAACTATGGTAGGCTCTTAAATGTTTTAAGACATCATCTCAATTATTGACTTGCTATTTCTTTTCTTATCACCTAATTGTTTTGTTAGATCTGCTAGTTTACTTTCCAGGGAGTCATAAACAGCCAATTCCTGTTGGAATGAATTCTGCAGGGCCAAGACTGCTGACTGGTGCAGTAGGACTTTCAGTGGATCTATAAACAGGATGTTTATTTAAATTTTGATTAATACAAAGGTGTTCAGACCTTCAGTTCTGTGTACAGAAGAGTAAACTTTTTGTTACTGTGAGTATGACTAGCAAACATTTACACTGATCAGGAGACACAAGAACTACTTTTCTACAGTGGTTCTGTATGTTCTTCTATAGTGTTGCCAAAACACTGGCAGTAATTCTGGACAGCCTGAAGTGCCAGCCCCAAGACACCCACAATCCGGTATTGTGCAAGCAAGCAGGCCAAGACCAATGCTGAGCTTCAGGAAGGAGGAAAGGAAGAGCCAAAGTCATGACTTCACCTTACCAGTGTGTGCTGTAATCATTTATTTTCTTAACAATAGCTCTGTCATGACTGATGGATTAGGACTGACAGGCTCTCAAACAATCCATCCACCTTTATGCCCTTAGCACTAGACTATCTGAGCACAGCGCATTAAATAATGCCCATGTTCTCTCTACCCACTCCCTACTGTATCCAAAGAATCAGGCTGGGGGATTGCTCTGCCTTTCTAAATGAAAGCATTTGAGGGAAACTGCTGAACTTGCAGGAAATCTTGTTCAGGCTTTTCATTTGGCTCTTAATAATGTGAGCTCAGAGGCTGCTTTTATTCCTTCTGGCTCAGAAATTTTTCTTTAATCCATTTACTACAGTAGTTTTTTATCCCATCATCATGAATTGCCCTACACCAGGCAGCCATATCAGGATTTCAGGAAAGCCCAGCTTCCTGGCAAAGTAGGCAGAATTGTTTACTTAAAAAGTTCTGAAAATCAGACCAACATTCTGGCCAAGGTCCAGTAAGGAAGCTGCCACACAGAACAGCATTATGTACACCTGGGCATCCATGTTCCTCCACTAACAAGATGTTGCTTGCAACAAAAAAACCTAGTATCTTCAGGACATGCAAATTTTTGTCTCTATAGATAAAGTATTGCTGCTGAAAGGAGCCACAGTGGCCACAGTGGTCTTTGTTGTTCCTGGAAAGGAATGATATCCAGACATGGGAACTGGCTAGTAAAGAGATAGGAAAGCACTAAAATTGGTGTTAAAAATAAGGTATTTGTAACCAAATTAGAGAAACATGATCTACAGTACAGATGAAGGTGATGAGAGTCATCAGAAAAGTGCAGTGAGAAGAGAGATACCTTGACCTGACATAATAGCTTGTGGATGATTCAGAATGTGTATGTCCCTGGAGTTCATGGACATGTTGAGTTTGGATTTCTTAAAGATTTTTAGACAGAACATAAATGACAGAGGCCTGAAAGGGGTTACAGTAGCCTCGTTTACTTTGACATTCTTAGATTCTGAGAATAGAAAAGAAAGTAGTAATTCTGTATAGTAAACTGAAGTTATATGAAGTCTTAGAGTTTGAAGGTACATTTCAATTCTTAAAGCGAACTTCATTGTAATTAAATAGTTCTGAATATTCCTTCTGCTCTTAATACACCTCCTATCACCAGTGAGTGACAGTTAAGCCAAAAATGGATGGTACAGTCAAACACAAACCACAGTAGCAAAGCTGGGTTTTTCCTGCCTATCTGAGGCTTGCCTGACTGCTTGAAGTTCAGCCACTGTTCTTAGACAACTAAAAGAGTGAAGATTATATCAATATGATGATAACAAATTATTTCTGAAGAATTTATTTGATGTACTGCAAAATGAATGGAAAAAAGTAATATTTCATTAAATTCTATGTCTGAAGTGTCGCTTTAGTAACTATATATACTACTAATAAAAAATAAAAACCTAAGAATATTTAGTTGCAAAGATTTACTCTTCTCATTATTCAGCATAAACAGTTGGCATTGCTGTCTGTCATCAGTCAACCTTTCGATGGTCTAAGCATGGCTAACAAATCAGTTATGCAGTGCTTATGTGGCTGATATTTTGCTGCTGCGTCAGACTTGGATATTTAAACTGCAGTCTCTTTAAGGGTTACTATATCTTCCTCTCTGCATGGTGCTATTAATAGAATACTAATTTGTTATGTGCCATTTCCGTAATTGTCTCAAGTTCATAGCATTAGTTATAGTCGCCTCACTTGGGTTTTGCCTTGTCTGACTGGAACATCTGTAATACTGAATCCACGGTCTGAGCAAGCACAGAGCGAGTTATCAAGTTACCTAGAGAACACCAGCATCTTAATCTCTTAAAATTTGATATAAAGTGACATATAGACCATGCACTTAAGAGTGTGAAATCTAAACTCGCAAGATGAGCCATGGAGGCTCAGAGCAGAATTGACTGGACTGAGAATAGAACAAAAACAGTAAATTACTGAGCTTTCTGTAAAAAGGAGAAAGTAGATGAAAGCTGCCTCAAAGAGAGGTTTGTGGTTTGTTCTTTTTTTTTTTTTTAAACAGAAGCGCTGTCGGTGAGGGATACTTGTATGAATATGAATGGACAGGGTGTCAGTGAGTGATTCTAAAGAATGTAGTTTTCTTAGTGGATTTTTAGTACCAGTAATTTTTATGCCTTGTTTTATTCATGAAATGACAAAGGCATTCAAGGAATAAGCTTTTGCTAATATCAGCAAGGGCTTTTATTCCTTCCTGCATTCCCTGAGTGCAGAAAGCTTTACAGTGCTGTGTGTACGTGTCTTCTGGATTGTGTTGTGTTTCTGTTTTGGGGCTTTTTTGTGGGATTGTGTTTTTTTTTCTGTAAGGGCCTGAAAAATACTTCATTTGAGCACATATTACTCTAGAAACTATGTAAAAATCTGAGGGATGTTGTGATGAAAATGGGAATGTACTGTAATAAAATGAACTTACCTCTTGGACCTATGGTTCATCTAGATCAGTATCTGGGGCCCAATCATTTCTACCAGACACAAACTTATACCACTGACTTTTTACAAGTGACAGCAGTAGATTTGCTCAGGCAGGACATCTGTGGTTTGGAGATGAAAAGTGGAAGATAAAGGTCTACCACTGTGTTTCACTTGTTTTCCAACCTTGGCTCTTAAAAAGTGTTTCCAAAAAGTAACATCTGGTTTTTTTAAGTCACTCAGATCTTTGAAAAACAGCCCTGTATTTTGGATATTCAGCATCAGTGTGGTATCGCTGGCATTGGTTTATAGTTATAATGTAGGCTCGTAATGAATTTTCAACTGACAGCATATACAACAAAGTCATGAGCTGGGTTACAAAAGAGGGAAAGGGCAGCGTGCATGACTGAAAGGCATGTCCATCTTTGAAGCTACAGTTTCTCAGTAACTCAGTTAATTGGGAAAGAGAAAGAGTTCTATGTTGTGTCAGACTTTGGGATTTGAAAGCTTTTCTTCATGCCTATTCGCAGTAATCTGGCAGTATGAAGTCTATGAGAGTTCTTTGGTTTTTTTTCAGAGAGAGAGAAGAGATTATTTGGGATTGATTGAAATGTTATGGTGGGGTAGGTTGGGGGGAAATCTAAGTATCCTTCTATATCCTGTAATCCAAACAATCATAAATAAAAATAAATTCAAGTGTTTGACTTCTGGGAATTTGAAATGCTCCACTCCAATGCATTTAAATGTTACATGGTTTTATTTTAAAACAGACTTATTCTGAAATTCTCACTCATTTGCAAAGTCTACATTTTTCACTGTTTTGGTTGTCACAAAATTGATTCTCTTGCTTATTTTTATTTTATCTTAAAGAGCTTTATATGGAAATATATTGATGTTGGGTCAGGGTTAAATATCCTTTTAGAACATTTATAGAGTAGATGGTAACTGTGATAACACCTGATGGCTGTATTCCAACTGTAATGTGGTAGAAGATGTACAAGTGAAACAGAACAAGGGCGGGGATATTCCAAGGGTTTGCACTCAAGTTTGAGTCATCAAGGTGGTGAAATGTCTGCTACCAGAATAGTCAAAGCTAGTAACTCTTGAATTTTGCTCATAAATACTGTCTGTAAAAGTTTGGGTTTGGTGTTTAGGGTTGGGGTTTTTTTGCTTGTTTTCTGTTGGGTTTTTAAGTAGAGTGAAATCAGAAAACCCATCCAAATTGCATGGCTCTACAGCCTCCAGTCCCCCTTTAAAAACAGCAACAACTATAACAACCCTTTCTCAACACCCCATAGCTTCACATGACTTAGGACTTCCATTTTCTTAAAGGAGCCCCAGCTGTGACCATGTGCAATTTTTAGGATTATTTAAAGGGCAGCTCAAGCTTTATGACATGAACTTACCTGTAAATACCATTATAAGGTATTTAAGTAGCTCATAAAATAATTGTATTCAATATTGAAGATGCTCTTAAATTTTAAAAATGTGTTACATTTGGCGTATTGAAAAGTCAACAACTAACTTTCAACAGTAGATGTCTATGGAAGATCCACTAATGCAGTGCTGAACAGTGCAATAATCTACCTTTTTTTCACCTGTGTCTAATGTGAGACTTACAATGCGTATAAATTCCTATTCCATTGAGTGGGAAATACTTCTGTTATCTAAAAAGAGCTTTGCATCACCACAGCGAAATGAGTAGGAATGGAGACAGAACAATATATTTTGTTCAGTGAGAGAAGGTGTGTCAAAAGCTAAAAACATGAGTAAGCACGAAATTGTACATAAGGTACATGTGTGTCTTAAAAAAAATCCAAACAACCCAAAGAAATTTATGTGCTTCCCAAAGCAAGAAATTCAAATAATTCTCTTGGTTGTAGGTAACTGATGCATTCTTTTGGGAAGACCTTCTGAGCTGAAAATATTAGTTATCCTGCTCATCTCTTGCAAGCTAGTTGGCTACTTAAATAGTTGTCAGGGAGGTCGAGAGTACCATGTTAGAGAACATACTGGTTGGAAATACACTACACACTTTTTAATAAAACTGGATCATAGTGCAGCCAACAGTGCAAGGATCATGGTATCATAAAAGTACGGGAAAATAGTGTAATGATCCTGTGGTATAGGAGTTAAACTGTTCACTTGGGAGTGTGACAGTGTGCTATTTAGCATCTGTTCTAGTGTAATCTAAAGGCTAACGTAACTGTTAAATGCCCTGGGGGAGGAAAACCTGAGGTCTGTTGCCTGTTATGTTTTCTTCTAAGGCAAATGTATGAACCAAAGAGAAGCACAGAATTTCTGAGGTCGGTAGATGCCTCTTGAAATTGTGTAGTTGCACCCTCCTGCTCAATGCAAGGTCAGCTGGAGCAAGTTGCTCAAGGCTATGTCAGGATGGGTTCTATGTCAAAGGATGCAGACTCCAAAATTCTCTGTGCAAACATGTTCCAGTGTTCAGTCATTCTCACAGTAGAAAGTGTTTGGGTTTATTTTTCATGTTTGAATTATCAACCGATGCTTTTGTACACCATGGTATACACAGAAGAGAACCAATTGTACTGTGGATGTATCATGGAATCAATTTTACTGTGGATATATCATGTACTGTGGAACCGATAGATTGTGTATTACAGTGACTAATGCAAACTGAGCAATGGAAGGAATGGGGCTAAGTTTTGGAACCATGGCTTGGAAAGTAAGTTGATTAAATGTAACTAAAATGTAAGTACAATCTCTTTTATGTTTCAGGATTTGTTCATTGCTTCCCCAAATGACTGTGGTCGTTACGAGTAAATAGCTGGTGCTTACCCTTGGCACCAGAGTTATGTGAGGGTCTTAGTTGAAGTGCCTCGTAATAGACCTCAATTCAATGTACAGAGAATGGAAATAAAGAAGGGGTCTCATTCTCTACTTATATTGTACAGAAGCATTATATTTCATGGGGAAACGTACAGAAACACAAATGTGATGTGATTCAAAAGAAGTTTTAGTGGCTGTTGCACGCTTTATACGTCCTTGTTGTCCTGCAATGAGATCTGTATCTAAATGCACTTCAGTAGCAAGTATTAGTGTCACACCAAAATTATTTCAGTATAGCTACCGGGGATAAACTTCCTGATTTTAGTCCTGGTACTGCTACAATGTTCTCTCTATGGTCTACCACAGTGTTTCATCAAAGCTGTTTTGGCCTGTTCTAAGCTGTCTGGCTTTGCAACTAGTCACCCTCTCCTGAAGTATCTAGTTAAAAGCTGTTTCTTGATTGTGACTGAAGTGCTACTTTGTATGGACCTTAACTGCAGTGAGAATCTGTGAGTATGTAGGGTATCACTGCTAAGTTTCTGTTTCTGATATAATGGTCTTGATGCTTTAAACATAATTAAATATATTTAAATGACCAGGAAATTTCCCTGGAAATGTGTCTCCCTGATAATGTATCTGGAATCAAAGACCCTAAATCAAATTGACAGCTGGCGCTCCTGGCTCTTTTTTGAAACTCTGCTGTGTTTCTGTGACCATCTATTGTTTGAGCTGTCATCCTTCTTCTGAGGTGATCTTTTTATCTCCACTGGTGGCTGACTTGGCTTCCTTGCAAGTACTAGTGTGGTTGCCTGAAGAAAAAGCCTCAGGGGAGGGGCAAAGAGCTGACCAAGAGAGTTTTGAGACATGTGGCTGGGCCTCTGAAGTGCTCTTACTGTCAGACAGCCTGCTGGGATGCCTTCCCTTCTGAGGGAGTGTGCATGAAGTAGTAGAAACAAAATCAGCAGAGCTGAGGTAGAAGGGAAAATGTGCCGTGAACCTGGACTTTCCTTGCAGGCATCTCCTCTTCTGTCCAGGCAGCTCCACCCTGTTTTAGCTAGTTGTGGTTTAGGGAGAAATTGCAATTATCAAAATTCCTAAACAAAAGGAATTAGGTATTTTTACCCTGTCTTGATTAGCTTAATTTCCTGATAAATTGTTGTGACTCGAGCCTTATCCTTCCTTTGGCTTCTGGCTCATTGATAAAACACAGCATCTCACTCTAAGCTTAAGAGAAATATTACAATCCCTGTTGCTAACTGCAACTTACCTTTAGGATCCAATGTAGGGTATTTTTAAACAACCTGTACTCATGTAGAAAACTTGTGAATAGATGTTACACAGGATCTTTGCTTTCTTCTTGCACAGGCGTCCCCTGCTTATGGTCTGCTGTTAATTGACCTGTGACATCTGATACAGCAATTCGCATGCCACCTTTTTCATACACAAAATTTGCCATTTGGTAGTAAAGTCAGCAAGTCACCTAATGAAATACCTCTCCGTGTGATGGCTGAATATAAGCTGCTTTCACAAGGAGCCACAAGAAAATCTTAGTGAAGATACTATGACACAACCTCTTTGCGGGGGAACGGAGCGGATGTGTGTCTGCTAACTCCCCATTAAAATCGGCTTAAACCCAAAAGCATGTCACGTTATAAGCTTCTTGGAACTCCTGTCATCTCTTCTTGAAATTAATAACTCTCAGAATTTAAATGGATAACAGGAATATACAGTCTTTTTAAATCCAATTAAACCTAACAATATTATGTGGCAAAGAGTTCCACAACTGAGCATTCTATTGCAAACTCTTCACTTTTAATAATTTCTAGAATTGTCCATAGAAGAGTGTTTAGGGGGGTCTTGGTTTTTGGTTTTTTTGGGGTTTTTTTCATTTGCAGAGATTTTTGGATTAAAGATGAACTTTGATCAAAGCCTGAAATCAGAAAAATGAGCAAGTTCAGTTTTGAATATTTTTTTTTTTAACATAAACATTTATTATTTTTGAATGCTTATTTCAGCTGATGTTCTCAGTCTCTCAGCTCATTCATCACTGTGAAAAATTTTCCTAGAAGGGCAAAAAAGGGGAGAGATGTTAAAAGGCATCCATCCGTTTCTTGCTGTGAAAAGAAAAGGTCAAACAGAAGAAGATACCATTTTGTCTGTTTATACTTGTCTTGTTTCTCAGGGTATTCTCATCTTGTCATGCTCTCACCTCTGAGATACAGAAGCAGTGGGTAACCATAGTTAATGTGCTAAACTCAAGCTAAAGAGCATGAAAGAAGCTGCGTGCTTCAATAGTGTCAGGAATCTTTGGGAAAAACTACTTTATTCTGTTAAGCTTTGTACAGGGCTGCAGGAGGGAGTGAGAGCAGTAGGGGCAGTGCATCCTGTTTTCTTACAGTGTCAAACATAATTCTGCTGAGGAAGAACAAAGACCACGGGGACAGAGGTGGGAGCCCGTGCCATTTTCCTTAGGATAGTGTTTTGTCTGCTTTGAAGTTAGTTACATTAACACCAAATATTCTTTTAAGATTTATAGGATGTAAACAACACAATTCAAAGCCAAAGTGATTGGACTACCATGGAAATGCATTCTGTCTTCAGACAGTATTTCAGTGAGGCTATGCTGGGTGTGATACGGTTCTTGATGATACCACATCATTACATACTTGAGTTTTAATGCAAGTACTTTGTTTTCAAATATACAGTGAAGTCTCAAACCGTAATTCTGTATAACCATGCTTCTTAGAGTCTTCATTTTGATTGACGTTTCAGATAACTTTTATCTTCAGTATGTGTAATATATTCCCTAAATGAGGAACTAATTGAGCTTGTCTGGTTGAATTCCTGACCAAGATGCTCTGATATATACCAATCTGGCCTGGAGGAAGGGTGTCACAGTGGGATGGGTGGTTGTGTGTGTTTATAGGTAAATATATAAAATGTGAAGTTTCCATTTTTAGGTATGCTATAATGCCATACCTCTTTGAAATTAAGTCATAGCATAGTAACTGGATGTTTGTTTAAAGTCTGTCCCTTTGTACAGGAGAGGATAATAGAAACTTTGAAGGCATTTTCTGCTACATAAGTAACAGTTATGGATTGTAAATCATGAGTTTGAAGCTTGGGTTTCTTTTGCATAAGTTTCCATGTTATGCTAACAGCCCCTTGTATCGAAGTGACTTACCATAGTTTAATCAACTTAATTGACATTGTATACCTGTTGTCTCCTCTTCTCTTACAGAGAAAAGTGCTTGCAGTGGATTATAATGTTTTGGCACAGTTTTAAATATGCAGTTTTAATGTTATGTATCTGTACTTGGAGCAGAAGCTAGTGAGAACTGAGTGATTATTGGATGTCTGCAGGCTGGTTGGGATACTGCAGAGAGTTCTGTTGAAGTACATTGACCTGGGAAATAGTCTTAGGAACAATAGATAGTAACTGTAAGGTGCTTTGGCCTCAAAGTAGGTGGAATAGTGACTACAGCTAACCAAAAAAAAAAAATATCAGTCCAAATGGTTAAAGTAGTGTGAATAATTTCCATTCAGTAATGCAAAAGACTATACAGACTACAACCACTACAAAAGAAATTACAGATTGAGAGAATGTCCTTGTGTTCATTTTGAAGGAGTAACGTTAACAACCAAGCACAAAGACTCCAAATCATTTACGCCTAGGAGCACGTCATGAAGTTGTTATTGTTTCCCAGGCTGGGAGTGTCACATGTATAATTCCCTCATGTTTTTTTTCAGTCTTCATGTGGCTTTTACAATTTTTTTGTTGACATCTCTGTATTGATTTGATTAGTTTCATCCTTCCAAGGGCTGTCCTTTTGGTTTTGTCTTCATTTGGTAAATCAGATATTAATTCTTACCATTTTCATCCTGTCACTGATTAACTCTTTTTCTCTAAGTATTCAAGCATACAGTAGTACAGTATAGCACTTTCATATCTGCTTTTTTTTGATTGCCTCTTCCCTGCAGCTTATATCCTATTTAATTATTTTTTTAATATCCAAACTACTCCATTTTATGTATCTGTTTATGATGAGATAGTTTTGCATTTCTGTGTTATGAATATTGGAAGAATATAAAAACGAAATAAACATTTTTTTTTCCCCGATCTTTTGTTTTTCTCACTCTACTGTTATTTATGTTAATAAAAGAGTGAAATAATAGTAGTCCTGTACCCATGAAGGTTAGGAAAGAGCAGAGGAACACAGAAATAGTTGTTCTTAACTCTGTAATCTAAGCAGAGTATGTGATCAGCAAATTGAAAAGTAAGGTCGCTAGATTGTGTTATGAGAGGAAGAGATAAAAACAATTTTAAATTAGTACCTCGAAGTTCTGGAAATTACTTACTTGATTATTTTCTATTGCTGGTTATGGCAGAAACTGTTCATTAAATACTATAAAGTGCAAAGAGTTTTGCCATTATCCAGTTGTTTTCAGAACTCAAGGTTAGTATTAAAGTTTGCTTATTGATTTCCAGGGTCAATGTTCACCTTGAGTCTGCAACACCACCTAATAACTTTCAGTTGACCAGTGAAAAATATGACTGGAATATTTGTTCTTGTGCTTTGAGAAATTATTTTTCTTGAAACAAAAAACACTTCTAAGCTTTTGAATTTTTACAATATTCCACTGTACTTTCTTCTGTGGCTCTTAATATCTGCTCCATGGTATTTTGTTGTGTCTACCTCCTGTACAGTAGGCACAAAGAAATTTTTTAAAAGTTGACTTTAATTTACTGATGCTGCATTGCCCAGATCAATATTATTGCATTTGGAATACTATCCTGCTATTAGATTTACCAGCCAGAAAATGGGGACCGCTAAAAGGCTTGACCTCAGTTCATACTTCTAATAAATCTTTTACAAGTGTAGATTGTGATGCAGCAATTTTTTGTTCTTTTGAAGCAGTAAAGACATTCCTTGGTATTTTACAAGGGCCAATTATCATTGCCATATATAATCCTACAGAGTGGGATTAAGTAGTTGAGTATGTTTTACACTTATTGAGAGCCAAGTGCTTTCTGTTTTATTCATGCAAACAGATCTGAGAGGTGAAATGGGACTGCCCAGGAATGAAGCAAGCAGAACATGTCTTCTTTTCTTTCTTTTCTTTT
>VZTU01021482.1:277-14452 GCA_013400835.1 Zapornia atra | reverse complement strand
GATGGTTGTGGGATAAAAACCCAGTCAGAATTTGTCAACATACCAATTTCTGAGAGTAACCTAACTTTGTATTAGAGGTATCCCACCAATTATATAAGCTTTTTAGTAGAATCAATACTCTTAACCATTTCAGTAAAAAATGTGTTTCAGGTTTTTGTTAGACATCTTACACTTTGGTCTGTTAAGGATAATACATCTAGGAAACTTAAAAGATTAACTCTTTCTTTTCTGTGCTAATCAAAGACTTTAACAATAAGCACTATCATTAGATCCTCTTTTTTGATAACTGATGCACAAACAAGTCAGTTTCTGGGAAAAATGGTACATTAGCTTGGTTTCGAAGGTCTTGCTGCAGTAGAGGCCACCTTGCTGTAAATGCTTTTCTCTTACAAATCAATTACTGCAGCAAGACGAAGGAGAGTTTTGATTCCCTAATCGACAAATTGTTTTCAGTTCTAAATTTGTAGTTTCAGTTTTGGAAGACTGCTTTCAAGATTCAGAACACTGCATTATAGTTGTCTAGCCAGAAGAATTAGAAGACAATAGGAGAGCAAAGGAGTTCAGGAATGAAGAAGGAGAAAAAAAGTCTGAGCAGTTTCCTCCGTTTCTTGGTTTTGGAATGAGTGATTGTTTTAACCTGTAAGTAATGCTGAGATTAGTGGCTGTCTTCCATCATGAAATACCAGAAAAGTTAAGATAAGAAGGTGAATTTCTCTTAGCAAACTGTGATCCTTCTGCATTTCTCTCCCATATTCTTTATAAAACCTTTTCTCTCGGGCATTGGTGCAAAGAAGCCTTCTTGTCTTTACCTTGAATGTTTCCTTTCTTCTAGTAATCAAGACTACAGATATAGCCCCTGTGTGCTCAGCTGAAAAGGAAACCACTTTTTTTTTGACAGTGAAGCTTCACTGCCAAATTGATCTTGTACTGCAGGTGGTTAGAGGTATATGATACAAGTTAGTTTGTCAGATTTGGAACACATCTGAAGGGCAGGATCTTCAGGAAGGGTGAACCTTAGCACTAGTCCTATCATTAGCAAGTCTGGTTCTGCCTCCTTCAGCTTCTGAGACCTTGAAGATCCATTGCAGGTTCTGCTTTCAGGTAAGGAGAAACATATTCCTGTTTTGACCCTCTACTTCACGATAAAAAGCTTCAGTAAGTACCGATCCACATAAAGGTCTGGTCCTCAACTGGGGAAAATTGGCAGAACTCCAGCAAATTTCTAGAAATAAAAAAATTGAGAAATCTCTGAAAACACAGCAGTTACTGGGACTTGCACAGTATTTTGCACCTTGAGAGAAGACAGGAGGAGGAAGTTGGAATGACACTGATGGCTTCATCTTTCTGTGATCTCTTGGTTTTTTATGAGGGAAAGAAAATCTTTAGAAGAATTTTGCTCCTGTTCTCTTGGTGGTATTGGCTTGCGTGGCTTTGTTTTTCTTTGAAAACTGATAGCAGACTATCCAACCTTCAGGAGTGGAGCCATTATATGTGGGGCTGTGCAACAGGAGCCAAAGTTTAAAAATAAAATACCAGGCTGCCTTCCTGAGGATCCAGACATAGCATACACACACACACACGCGCGCGCGTGCAATATCTTGACTGACCACAGTTATATCAGTTACTGAGTTCAGAGCAACGGACAATAAAAACCAAAAAGGGAGTCTTGTTCCTCAAAAAGAAAGAGGAAGAAAAGTAAGACTTTCACAGCCTTAGATACCCATTTCTGCAGTGCATTGGAGACCTCTTATCAGCAGGGTTGAGGGAGTATGACCAGATGACTACCTGTCATTCCTGGTGGTGTCTGCTATAGCTTCTTCCCAGCCATCCCTTTTCTCTCCCTCATTTTCTTTGCCCTACTGAGTGATGGTTCTGGGAAGAGCGNTGTGCTCCTTTCTTAAAAGTAGTGACTTTCATCTCATATTGGATGCAGTGGCATTGGCATACCAAGCACCCTCAGAAGAAATGAAGACCAACTCCTTTGACTTCAAAACTACTTTAAAGATACTCATCACCAGCATCATTCTCTATAGACTATGGAAATAGCAGATGATCAATTTGCATCTTTCCAGGAAACCTGAAGAAGGAGATGTCTACAGAGGAGATTGTGGATAGACTAGGAAGAACTATTTATGCAGAAAAGGAGAAATTGAATGTATAATGCCAGGAATACAGCTCGTAATGTAAGATAAGTTGTTAGGAATGATCTCTTGAAAGAAAAGGTAAAACTACTCCAACAAACATTCTAAGAAAATTGGAAGATGCAATTATCATTCATTTGTGATGGTAGGCAGGGATGAAGATGAAAATTTAACCCTTTTCTACCAGCTACCCCAAAATGCTGACATCATACTAACTTTCAGACTTCGCTTGATAATTGTGAGCTGCGCTGACAAGTGTAGAAATTCAGGATTCCTCCAGTGACTTGGTGTGTAGCAGCAGGGAGTGTGCTTCTATCAGATGACGTGACATAAACTGTGTGTAAGTAGCAGCCGTACACAATCTTAACTGTTTGTATGCTGCCTCGCAGCAGTGTTCTAAAAGACAGGAGCCTGCAGTTTTGAGTGTATGGACTGGGCAGATGCAGTTTCAAGAAAAAACTCTGATCCCCAGATACACTTCACAGTATTACCACAAACGGGATTTTAAGCTAGCCATCTTCCAGTTGTAACAAATATGTCTTTGTATCTTAGTCAAGAGCTATGGTGGTGGAGGGTGGGGGGGGGACACTAAGAAGAGGTGTTACCACTTTGTCTGCCCAAGCAAAGTTAACAGTCACAGCTGCCCATGACACACTTGGCTTTTGGCAGAGCTCAGGCTGGTTCTGCTCAGCAGGCATAGGGTGAAGCATGCTCAGTATGCTCCCTTCAGCTGGAATGCCAGCAGTATCTTGGATTGCTACAGAGACTGCTCTGTGTCTGTGAGCTCTTTCTGCAAAGTTTGGGTTCACTTTAAACAGGATCAGGAGTCCTTGGTAGTCTGGCTCTCAGTGCAGGCTAATCGCCTTTTTTTGAAAGTTGTGTTTACTTAGGCATTCTGACTCTCAAACGGCAACACTTATTTTATTGAAAGTTCTCAGGAAAAAACATACTAGCTTTATGTACTAGTTGAATGTATGCTGAAGGTGATGCTGTAGCCTAAAGGTTTTATAGGACCGTATTCTCTTATAATCACATGGGGGTTTTTTTAAAGAATCCATAAAATATCTCATTCTTGTTTGTGGTGGTGTCCTAACAATGCAAGGTAGGTGCAACTGTCGGCATGTGAAAACTAATTGCTTAGTTTGTTCTCATAAATTTTGTTAGCCAGGGTGGAGTGGAAGTGTGCACGCACTTTGTGGCTCCAGTTAACATGTGTGAAAGAGAGAGAGGGCTGATTAAATCAGACTTCCTCCTCTTTGGTCATTAATATCTTCTGCTTACAGAAGACATTGAGGAAGACCTAGACTGTTCCTCTTACAGATATTTTTATAAAGGTGCTATAAAGAAGATTACCTTCAATGACTTCTAGTAAGTTTTGATGGGGTTTTGTTGGGATATTTTCTAAAACAGAATCACTATTAATGTGTTGTCCATTTAGAATAGTTTGGTGAGTAGAAGGATTCTGCAGTTAGGGCAAAACTGTACTAAGAGAAAGTCCCTCAGACCATTAAGAATTTTCGTTTTTCTAGCTGTCAGTCCTCCAAACTTAATATCCTTCCTCACACCCATTTAAACTCTGTTTTTCAAGGGCTACCCTTTTCTTCATCTCCTTCTTCCTACTGTGATCTTGAGTAATATAAGGGTTAGACCATCTTCATCACCTGTAAACTCCTATCTCCCCTAGTATTCTCCTCAGCTCTGCATTGTGCTCAACTGACCTGAATTCTTCAGCAAAAGGACTGGATAGTATGCAGAAAGCTGTTAATGGCAACTCCAGTTAAGAAGTAACACAGGGAAGGGGTGGAGCCTGGAAAGCACTTAGGCTGCCCGCTGTGCCACAGACCAGCTGTGCTGCCTGGAACAAGGCTATTCACTTACCTGTTCTCTATTACCAGGTAAAGGAAGCGGGTTCTCTGTGTGGTGCAGGCTCACTCATCTCTTCACAGAGAGAGCCTACGAAAGTGCGGCCTGAAGATGCATGAGTCAAATAAATGGATATTAACTGCATGGAATAGAGCGTCAGTATTGCTACTTGATTTACTTAATTCTGCCTTTTTGTTCCTTGCATATTACCAAGAGTTTGCAAGTATTCAGATTTTGTTTGATACTTTGAAGCTGGTTGAAAACTAAGGAATACTTCAGGCTTTTCTTGGAGCAAGTAATTTCTGCTGACTTAAATGACTTGTTTGTGATAAGTGACTGGAAACCTGAAACATATATTGTCTTTTGTCATGCTTTGGTGTTCCATGAACAGCAGAAGAACAAATGAAACTTCTTCAGGGACTGCTTGTACACTTTTGGCATAGACTCTTTTGTCAATGAAGTCCTAAATTAATGTGAAACTTTTACTCTGCATAGATTCCTGCAAACAAGAACCTACGTTTGAATGAATACTTGTTGCAAGAAACAAATAAAAAAGTACAAATGCCTTTTACTCAAATGAGGTTTAAACAGAAAAAACACCCAGAATGGATTACAAAATGTATCGCAGTCTTGCTTTTTTCTCTTCCATAGTGTTAAAGGATGTTGGCTAACATAAGTGAAGTGCCTCAGAACAGAATATTCTTTGTATTTTGGTGTCATATGGTTCATGTGTGCCTCTTTTGGGCTGAAAAAACAGGTAAGAGACTCCCCTGACTCGAAAATGGTGTTGCTAAATGCTGTGTCTGAAGGGCTGTTCACCTAGCTGGACTCTTACTGAAAAGAGACATGGGTTGTTTATCTCTGTGACTGTCTGTGTCTCCTCTCCATGTGTAGTTGAAAAGATGCATCCTGTCCCTTTCAACCAGCATAAATCTGAGGACATACAATTTTGCAGTTGAGTCTGTGGTCTTTGTGGTTTAGGTTTTGTTGGGAGTGGTTTTTTTTGGGGTTTTTTTGGCTTGCTTTCTTGTTCCCATCTTTGTTCCCATAGTGAGAAAAAGAAAAAACATATCTTTATATGGTTCTGCTTTGAAGTAATCCAGCTTTATTTTAAAAAAACCTTTTGAGCTGGAGGATTCGATGACTCTTGATCTACCTAAAGTATTTATGTGTAACTCTTAGAAGAACAGTAAGCTGGGAAGTTTGTATGCTTCTTCCCTTTAAGTCAACCTTTGGTTCCTTTTTAAAAGTGATTCTAAAATCATCAATAAAACCAATTTCAATTATGTACCCTTTGCTTTGGAACTGTAGAACATTGCAGTGTATCTTTGTCATTAACATCAGTGAATATTCTTTTTGATGAAAACATTGTGAGACAGATGACCCTGTCTTTGCTTCAGAACATTATTTCTGAAGTTTTCAGATTAATTCAAAGGCACGTTATATTGCATAACTATATATATATTTTTTTCTATCATCAGGTTCCATGGTTCCATCATAGGTTTTGAATCTTCTGGGTTCTTTGGGGGGATTTTTAGAATGTTTTTGTCATCTTTGTTAGCTTAAAATGTGTCTTCTCTACTTCCACCTAGTTTGTGTGCAGGGTAAAATGTCAAGGTTTGTCTACACATGGAGTTTAGACAGACATACTATGCTTTCCAATAACCCTCAAGTCCAAAAGTATGTCCAAATGTGTGTACAACCTTACTTCTGGCTCTTCACACACTTGATGTGACATGCAGGTTGACCTGGAGGCTTGATGAAAGTGTTTGTTGGAAGACATGCTAAGTTCTCTTGCAGAGGGCTTCTAGTGAGAACAGTAACACTCAGTGGATCCTCCAGAATGAAATGGATCTGCTCCATACACAGGTATACAATGACCTCATCATATTTCTGTGTTTTGGTTGTGGCGCTGTTAGCAGTCAAGAAGTTCTGTCCCCTTCATTCCAGAAAGGGTATATCCCTGGAGCAGCTAAAGCAATAGCCAGCGTACCAATGGGGAGAACTGCTGCCCAGCCTGCTCTTCTAGAACCAGGCATGACTGTAGCCAAAACAGAACACCTGTCCTGAAGAGCCACTGTTCCATAAACTTTCAATAATACCTGCGCTTGCAAGAAAATGCGGGTTTTTTTCTGAGGACAAAGCTTATGAGAAGGCTATTTCTTGGCCATTTATCTTTTTTTCAGGAAGCTTCTCTTCAGGCTTTGCCTTGTCACTTCTTAGTACTTATGTGCAAAACCAAAATCCTGGTGCCACTGGGCTGCCTTTTCTTGAATTTGTCTAAGTATCTTGGTGGGATTTTTTCTAGGGCATTTTTTACTTCTTGGAGAAGGTCCCATTTTTGACTAGGCACTTTCTAAAAAGGTCTTCAACCTTGAATTTACACCAGAAGTCTCCTCTCTTCCGGTCTTCACCTTGATATGACCCAGTACTCTCCTGGGGACCTGTGTTGTGTTTTCTGCATTCTACCTCGTACAAAAATCAAGCATTTGGTTCAGTTTCCAGGTTACATAGTTTTCTAAAGCCTAAGGAAACTAAATCCAGAGACCTCCTCTGAAGTCAAGAATCACAAGCTTTTCCTTTATCCATAATGAAGATATGCCACCTTCTTTCAGAGTATTTAAATAAAACATGATGGCCACATTTCAAATTGGTAATAACCTGAGGTAGCTAAAATCTTTATTTGTACACTATGAGAAGTTGTTAATTTAATTCACTGGGTTAAGTAGGAGGAGTGGGTGGCTGAAAATTATGAAACAAGGGTATTCGTGGTCTCCCTTTAATTTTTTTTCCAGAGAGACACTAGATATGTTGATGAACAAATTCTGAACCAAACTTTCTTTATTACAAGAGACATTGTTTTCTGCATATATGTTTTGGCAATTGTTTAGATAATCTGGGATAAAGTTTTGGCACCTAGTATATTTTTTATCATCTTTCACCCTGTATCTCCAGGGTAAAGTGAGAACGGTTCCTCCACTTTCTTCAAAATGAGAGTAAACAATGGGGACTGGTAATTTGTTCTAAAATGGCAAATTTTGTTTAAGGAAGGTTATTTAAAATGCTTGAAAAATTTTCAGTTTTAAATAGTTAAATGTAAAGCATTTATAGCAGCAGAAAAAAACAGGGTGTTGTGTAGTGGACTTGCAGAAGAGAAAAAAAGCCACTATAATTCTACATATTTGCAAGGATTGTGTCTTTTTAAGGATGCAGTTGGTTATAATCTCACCCCCTTTTAGATGTGGGCCTTACTACAAAGAAAGTCTTAGTTATTTTTCCTTCTTTATGGTCCACTTCCTGTTTAGGTATTTCTGAGGAGGAAGAAAAAGAAATTGGATCTTGGTGACTGACCCTCAAACAGCTTATTTAAAGGAAAAGGATTAAACTAGGACAGAAGAAATCCATTAGGAGCTTCAGCATCTTACCACTTTCTATACAACTCAGCTTTAATAATAGTTTTCTCTTTAGTCTGAATATACCCAAAGTAGTCAGGGAAAAGGACTGTTTATTATTAGAAAGACAAGAAATAAGGTTAACAAGAGTTTGAGTTTTTTTCTTTTTGTGAGGGAGATTGTTCATAATTATTACCTGCATACCAAAGTGTGTTTTCTTTTATAGACAGTGAATAGCAGCTTTTCTGTGGTTTTAATGTAATAGTTTCTTAACGCCTCTTTGATCCAAACACTTCCTGGCTGGAGAACATTAATTAACCTTGGTCACTTCATAGATATTGTGATCCATAATCCTAGGATCACTCTGAATTCCTTTGCCACCTCTCCCCTTGAAGTGCACTGTAGACGTTCCATGTAGTTTTTTCTGGGGACTCTGTTATTAGTGTATCACACAAATAATGACTGAGCCAGTGTGCTATTTTAAGTACTTTATACTTGGGCTTTATATATTGCACCAACTACAAAAACTTATTTCCTGGAAGGACCAAGTGCGTGGAGATGGAGGTTGAAGGGGGAGTAAAAGAAGTCAGGTTCTCATTTGGACCCAGGATTTTGCATTCCAGTACATCCATATTCCTCCTTTACAGCAGTATCACTTTTCAGGCTTCAGTGATAGGAGCAGCATCTTGCTGCCACCATCCCAAACAGGCAGAGGATCTTCATCTGCACAAGTGGAAAAGATCTTTTGTGAGGGGTGGCAGGGAGACATGTAGCAGCCTACTTGATAATCTCTAGTCTGAGATCTGTCAAATACTGGTAAAATATATATTCTTCTACCTAGGGCAGAAATGCTGGCTGCCATACTGCGAGTGAGTCAGTGGGCAAATAAAACTGTGTATTCTGTCTGGCTTATAAATGGGTCAGTGATGGATTTGTATTACCTGAGGAAATGAACTGGCTGACAGAGAGGCTTCTGCTTGCTGCCCAGCAAATGTCAAATATAGCAGGAAGCTGGGGGGACGGGAAGGGATAGCTAGAGACAAAAGCTGTGTTAAAATAGCTAGGATGTCAGTGGAATTCCTCAAATGAGTGTTTCTGAAGAGCAGACTGGGAAAGCAAAAAATAGTTAAGACTTTGTTAATCAACATTTTCTTGTCCTCCAGTAGGGTTTCAGCCATGGGTCCTGCTTTATAATTAGTGTCGTGCATGAGGTGAGTTTGGGTTGACATGAAGTGATGTTTGCTCTATTTGGCTTGTTTGCTGGCACAGAGCATGACTTATTGTGCTTTGGTCTTACAGGGGTAAACCCATTCCTCTGAATGCCCTTTTTCATCCTCTCTACATGCGCTCTGCTTGGGGTTAACTCTTTAAAGGAGTATCTCTGGAGCACGTAAGATCTCAGGATGGATTGAGGGAGAGGGCTGTGTCATCCCCAAGGTTATATGATGACCTTGAGCTGAATTCATATTGGTGATGAAAGGCAGGCAGTAGGCTTTGGCTTGCTTGGATCTGACCCATGCAATGCTATTTTGGTTTCAAACTGCCCTGTGCATTTCTCTTACTTAGAGAATCTTGAATGTCTATCAGACTGGGTACATACTATGGAAATGATCTCTAGCTGAAAGATTACTCCTCTCATCAGCTGAGTTCAGTCTCTGTCACTACTACTATTACACAGGTCCGGTCTGTACACTTAAAGGAGGAACATGTATCCAGCAAGGCGTTCTTCACATCTGTCTTTCAAGATGATGATGGTATCTTTTCATTTTGTCTTCTTGCAGACATTTTTCACTAGCAGACCCAAAGCAGAGCTTCACCCTTGGCATTTGTGTTTCTGAGTGCTACTGGCTTGATTTCCACCTCTGT
Source organism: Zapornia atra (assembly GCA_013400835.1). Taxonomy (NCBI): domain Eukaryota; kingdom Metazoa; phylum Chordata; class Aves; order Gruiformes; family Rallidae; genus Zapornia; species Zapornia atra. The sequence continues at coordinate 5,190 of VZTU01021482.1, read as the reverse complement.
GACAACATGGAGAGTGCCTGCTTATGTTTTGAACCAGCAGTGTTGACTGGTCTAATCTCAGATGTCAATGATTAAAATTCTGTGGCCCCGAAAATAATCCAGTAGTTCAAGTGTTCCCATGGTTTAGCTCTGTCACCAGCTTATAAACTGTATTTAGCCTTTGTAAAAGCACTGTACTCCTTGCAAACGAAGACTAGTCCTCTCTAAACCATGCTTGCAATTTGCCAGTGACCATGGATCATGTAGTTCGGGGTGAATAGCAAGATTATTTTTAAAGGCACCACAGGTTCCACAGGTCTGTTTTAGGTTAGGGTTCATTTAAAGGCAGATGGCCATCAGAGATAATATTTTCTGTCTTCAGTCACAGCTTTGCTCTTTCCTACTTCAGTTCATGGTGTAGAAGCCTATGCGGTTGTGTTTGTCCTATCTGATTTGCTACTGGCAGGACTCCCTTTATGTCAGCTCTTGACTTTTATTGGCAAGAAAGAGAGCTGGGGTTATGCTAGGGTGCGATGCTTGCTCCTCCCTGCTTCTTCCAGGGTGAGGCTGGTAATGCATCCTTTGTGTAAAGAGCTCCTAGAAGATGCTATTTGCAATGCATGAGAAGGAATTGGGCGGTTTCTGGAGTACCAAGGCAGAGTGCTGCTGTGTTCTTCAGCACCACCTACTGACATCTTCCTCTCCCAAGTCCATATACCGGGAGGCGTGTAGTTCTCTTAACTCACAGGAACTGGTTTTTGTAAGGTAATTAACAGTACTCTTGGCTCGAAATTAGAAACCTCGGACCCAGGACTTCCAGTTGCACTATGCCATATCGGGAGTACTAAGGAGCAGGGCACAAAAGCCAAGTTGCTTGGCTCTGCTATCTGTTTTCCTAGGTTGGCCCAGCCCATTGCCTCCTGAATATGTATGTCTCTGCAGAAGGGCATTGGGACATTGGTTTGTGTCGGTGAGGTGGATGACTTGGCTTGTCATCTCATTTAGTATGGGAACCAAGTGGCAGACCAAATTTCTATTTCTCTTAAATTATGTAAGGATTTAAACAGGTATTTTCTTTACAGGTTTTAACTGGGAAAATGGTTTAATGATTTATGTGTGTGTGTTTTAATTTTCTTCTTCACCTTCTGATAGGAAAGGAAATAAAATTTATTCTTTAAAAGAAAAAAAAAAGGTGCCTTTCTGATCAAATCTCTCCCCTTCCTAACAAAATTGTTGTTTCATCTTCTAACACATGGCCAAAGCAGTATTCTGTTTATTGACACTGGTGAACCACAGGAAACCTTGACAAACCTATCGGTGTGTCTGTACTTGTACCTCCACAACTACTTTTAGGCAGTAAATTAAGTACCTGCTGTACTTAATAAGGTAAAAAAATCCTACTCCAACCATTTAGTTTTTCAAATTCTGACATATATTTAGAGTTTTTGATTTCTGTAGGGATTAATAATGTCCCATGAAAGTAATTCAGAAGATGAGAAAACCCCATCCTAGTCTTGCTTGGAACAAAAGTATTTAATATTCGAGAGCCTTCTCATAGGTGAAGTTCTCCTAAGACTCAATTGCTCATGCTCTGTACCGTGTAGCACTGTACCATGTCCTCACAGCTAGCATTCAGGAATGGAAGAAAAAAAATCAGAATCATACTTTGAGTGACTCTCAATTTGTCTTAAGTTGTGGCATTTTATTTGCAATCTGATTTTATTTTAAAAGTTTGAAAGTATCCCTCAGGCATTCAGGTGGCTGCTTCGTGGATTTTTAAAGAAGATCTATAGATGTTTATTTCAAAAGCCCACATAAAGAAGAAGAGACATTTGTGAGTAATGGAAAAAAAGTGGTCAGCATTTAGGTACCTTGAATCACTAAAGCCCTAGCCTAATGCTCACTGTAGTTTGGTGACTTATATCTGAGTTGTCTTTGTTGATTTTATTTCCTTGCAAGTAACATGAGGGTGTCAACTATTCCATCTTGGACTTTTGTCTTCCTTGCTATGGAAGTTTGCTTTCCACAGTGAGATAACCATCAGTTTGCTGTGTCTGCTAGAGACGGCACTACAGGCTTTTCTTCAAGATACGTCCTAGAAATTGACATTGTGCTTATGAGATTCTCCCTTCTTTAGTATCTCCTTGTAAAATCTAAAATATTTAATCTGCTAGTGTCTTACAGCAAGATGGTTAATATTCATTCATGTTCAGTAACTGAGCCGCCATGGTTTTGTTTTGTATGTTTGGGCTTCCCCTCCCTGTTTTATTTTTTTTTCTTTGTTTGGGTCATTTTTTCAAAAGTCATAGTCTTGGACAACTCGTTGAGCTGATACCAATGTATCCATAATTTGAAAAAGTTTTAGGTAATTTATGTGCTTATTTATGTATTAGTACTCTAAAAGAAAAATAACCAGTGGTTCTGTAAATCCTTGTTCTCTTACTGAACTGAAATACCTGTCTATGCTTCTGGCAGCTCCTAGCGCTATGTAGCCTCTCTTCCACAAGCTTTAAGAGTGATGTGGTTTACATTTCCTATAAAATGTAGAAGATTTTGCAAGATATGCAGTAACTTTACAGCAATCCATAGTATGGTATCAGATATGTTAAATGAATACATGTATTCATGAACATAAGTAACTGTGTAAAAATCAACAAATATGTGTGTCCTGTTTTCCATGTGACTGGGAGATTTCTGAGTTCAGAATATAATGTAGCAAGTCTGTGTAGCAGGAAGACCTCCTTTTTTGGGATCAGACCTTCATTCTGCTTCAGGTTCAGTCTTCTGGGTTGCTAGATGAGTATATTTTATGAAAAAGAATTCTCTCACTGCTCAGTTTAGATAATTGTCTTTACTGTTGAATAGTAATGCATCTCTAATAGAAGTTCTTTCCAGAAAAAATAAATTGTAGTATGTATTTCCATGTAGGTTTGGCAGTGTTTCTGCCAGTAAGTTGGGGTGTTAACATCATAGAGTCAGAGAATCATTCAGGTGAGAAAAGATCTTTAAGATCTTTGACTCCAACCATAAACACCTAGCACTGCCAAGTCCACCACTGACCAATGTCCATAGGCGCCACATCTACATGTCTTCTAAATCCAGGGATGGTGACTCAACCACGCCCATGGACACTGTACCAGTGCATGACAACCATTTTGGTGAAGCACTTTGTCTCTCACTTTCACCTTGGCATAACATAAGATCAAAGGTGTGTGTACAATGTTCGTGTATAAGGTAGGGATGAAGATGTCTCTGACCAGTGAAAGGCTTGGAGAACTGGAGATTTCGTTGTTTTACATGCAAAGTTACAAATACTGAGCTGGAAGTTCACACAGGGTGTGAGGTCTGACTGACCTTTTCAGTTGTGGTTGTGTATGAGCATATTCTTAACTTCTAGAAGCTCTGCTGATTCCGTCTCAAAATATAACGGATGGGTAGACAAACCACAGAAGCTCAATTTTGAGGTCAGTGCCTTCGGCTTGACAATTAATTTTGTATTTTGAAGCTTTAAAACCAAACTTAAACATAATGATCTGTACTACTTTAGCTGCTGCCAAATTCTGTAATGACTGTTGTTCAACAAGCACAATTATCTTTTGTTTTGGATTTTTAAAAACCTAGAAGTCTAATGCAACTGTGTTACTAATGTTCTCATGCATTTGTGAGTGTAAAGAAGAATGTTGAACACAATTTGAGACTTCATCTTGGCTCTTTAAAATAGTGGCTTTGAGAATCTCTGGCCTGATGTTTTGGAAGCTTTCTCCTCATAAGGAAAATGAGAACACCTCTTCTCCATATTAAGCATTAAAGCTATATATTTTAAGAAGAGGTTGTAAATGCAAATTAGTCAGACAATGGCATTTTAATAATCTGGTGAGGTTAGCATTGCATTAGTAAGGGTATTTTAGAAGTCACATTATCTGCGGGCAATGTGGTCTCAACAGATTGGCTCTTACTATGTTAGAGGGCTTGTGGGATTTATGGACTAATTTCATGGTGGTTGTGTTTGGTTGTTTTGTTTGTTTTTTTCTCCCCAGACTTCCTGTTCTGCTATTGAGTTAGTGGATTAGATAACTCACTCCTCCATTCCTCACTAAATTTTGTTATTGTTCTGTTTGAAAAATTAAAGAATTTATGGAATATGTTGCTTAGCTGGTCATTATGGATGTGTGCAAATCTTGTGTTATCTCCTTTGCCTTGTGTGTGTGTCTTGCCACATCTGTATTAAAACCGCACTTGAAAATGCTCTTTGCTGGTGGGTAGGCAAGCCTCTCAGTTCCATATCCCATGCAGACAAAAAAGGAGAAAGACACACATTGTGTTTGTTTCTTTTGATACATGAGCTAAAACAAGTAGTATGTGTTTTTCTTTGCCTTTATGCAATGCCTGAATTTTGAAGAAAAACGTGGAAATGGTAGAGTTCCTTACAAAATGCTTCATTGTGCTTTTTGCATGATGCATGGTGAAAACATGGAATTGAAGTCCATTCAGCTGAACCTGATGTTTATTCCTCCTAGCTGCAGGAAGATTAGACTGACTTGGTGTTGCCTTTGTGATACAGACCCTGCTGAAATTCCAGCCGGAACCCATTAGAAAGCCTCCATCAGTTTTTGTAATCAGCAGCTATTAAAAATCTTTTAAACTCTTCTGATTGGCAGCAAAAGGGAACTGTTGGTTTAAGACTGTCTAGATGTCTAGGCAGCAACCAGCATCCTTGAGGATATCTTCTCCATGTGTCAGTGCATTGTGACTGCTGGAGATGGGTACAGTGGTGGTTTTCACCTCTGGAATCCACCAGGATTATCTGTTTTCAGAACCTCGGGTTGTACTGTCCCTTCTGCTTTTGTATTTCTAAGCTGGCCTGAAGTTTTCGGAAGAGACAATGCTGAAAGCATTTAGTGGTGGTGTTTCCATGGGGTCTGAAGTTTTCCGTG
>VZTU01021473.1:34599-59822 GCA_013400835.1 Zapornia atra | reverse complement strand
CCTCCCCACAGGCCTCTCAGCAGGACTCTCCCCTCCACAGGGTGCTGACACCCAGGCCCAGACCCCCCGGCCTGGCCCCCCAGAGTCACCAGTCCCCTGGCAAACCTGCTGAGGGTGGATCCATCTTCACAGGGCAGAGGTGTCTCTGCTCCCCGTCCTCATCCATGGGCTTCGGGGGGACACCCGTTTCACCATGGGCTCCACCACGAGCTGCAGGGGAAACTCTCTCTTCACATTCTTCATCCCCCCCCTCCTGCAGGCCTGGCCTTGTGTCTGTGCAGCCTGTTCCATCTCCTCACTCCCGCTCCAGTGGCAAAGTGCCCCTGCCAGCAGGTTTCTCTCCTCTCTGTGATTCCCAGAGGTGCTGTGACCAGCTCTGACAGGCTCAGTCTCAAATTTGGCCTTGAATTCACCAATGTTTTCAAAATATGGGGCTTGCAGAGAGCTGTAACTGCAGCTTACAACAGCCACTGAAACAGCACAGCTACACCAAACTGCAACACACAGGCATCAGGAGTGACCTGTTTCTTTCTAGGGGATGCTGGGACTGCTGTGGCTGTGTGTGCTGAGGGTGTGTGCTCAGACACAGCTCTGCAGTCCGGGCTGAGGTGGGAAGGGCAGAGCAGTCTGTCTCCAGGCTGTGTCCCCCTCAGAGACACTGTTCCCTGGTGCATCCTGCTTCCCCTAGCATGTCGTCCTGGCAAACAAACCCCTGGAGCACATAGCTGGAGACCTGCAACTGCACAAGCTCTGCTTGACTCCAAACTTACCATGCCCAACAAGTTAAAGGCTGCTCCAGGTTTGTGTCTGCATGATCACAGTCTGGTTATTTCTGTCTGGTGGTTCTTGTTTTCCAAGGCCACTTCAGGTGAAACCTCTTGCTGGACTAACACCCGAGTAGCTGACATGATGTAGCTCTGTTCCCAGCAATCCCTCTGAGCTAAACACAGCCAAGGCAGAGCTGGAGACTGCCCTGGGAAGCACTGCATGGAAAGATGGCATTTCTCTGCAGAGGCCAAGCTGCTGTTACTGTGAACTTCACCCTGCAGCCAGTTGTGGTGTTGGACAACTGGCATGACAAGGAGTGGCTGCTTGAGTGCAGTAATTCCTTCCAAACCTGCAGTTGTTCCCTGGCCAAGTGCAGGGAGACGGCCAAGTGGAGAAAGAACTCCAGCCTTGGGCAGTCTTCAAAGTGTCTGGTTTGGCTGGGGCTCTCAAAGAAACATCAAGGGGGGATTTTTCACTCAGAGCTAGGATGGTGTGCTCACCTCTGGGGGGATGGGAGCGAGGTCAGGCCACCTCCAAACACTGCTCTGAGGTCAGCTCCTTGCTCCCTGGAAAGTCCAAGCTGGTTCTTTCCAAAACAGTTCTGTCCTTGGTTGTGTGAGGAAGTGTCTGCAAGGAGCAGCTTGTTCAGCTTGGCTCCATCCTGCCCTTCCAGGAGGAACTTTAGAGCTGCCTTTACCTCTGTGCTGGAAGAGCTGCTGGACTGCTTGGCTTTTGGGCAGGGATGGGAGAAGAGGGAAGGGATGGGTACAGGCATGGTTAGCAACAGTCCCAGCTCCTGCTTGCTGAAACCTCTGATCCTGTTCTCAAAGGCCTGATGGCACAGCTCTTTGGTAGCATTGTGACTGTGAAGACCTCTAGCAGAAAGCCCTGTAATTCCCCTTCCAGAGCTGCAGCCTTGGTGACCCTCTGGGAGCAGCAGGGCTGTTCCCACTGTGGTGGTTCCAGTAGCTTGGCTGGTTTCTATCAAACCAGGGGTCCCCCAGGTCCTGCAGTTGTCACTGCACCGCTGCAGTGACTGTTTGGGGTCTGACAAAAGGCTTCTGTGGTGTTTGGAGCAGGGGCTTTACAGTCAGAAAAAGCACTGCTGATCTCCTGCTGCCTGCTGTGAGTGCACATGCCTGAGACAGCCCTGTGAAACTGGTGTACGTGCTTGGAGGGAGTGCTGAGGATGAGTGGGAGAAGGCAGCATTGTGGATAGGCTGGTCTCTGCTGCTGAACAAGCCACCATGGGAAGCCTGCCCATAACACATTTACAACTCTTGGGACCAAAGAATAGCTGGCACAGTGTGTCTCTCAGCAGCCTTAGAGGCTCTTCAGCTGGCTTTCAGGAAGGTCAGATAGCTGTGTTTCAGCAAGGAGTGTCTGCTTCCAAAACCACCTCTGGGAAACTGTCCTTCTTGCTGGAATAACTTGAAACCTGGCTGGCAAAAGCCTATTCTCATCACCTCTTCCTCAAACCACTGTAAATCAGTGGTTGTTGCCTCCTTCCTACCTGTCAGGCTAACCCCTTCCATCCAGTGTGGTGTGAAAGTGCTGGCTGGTGTTTGGTGCTTGCAGGTGGAGTCCTGGGAGGAAGCTTTTTGGGATATCCTGCAGAACAACTCTAGGATTTCCAAGTTGGATTTGGATGGTGTTTATTTTGGAGCTGAAGCTATGCTCATGAGTTGGAAGGAGCAAAGAAGAGATCACTCATTTGGGAAGAGGAATAAATATAAGCAAGGTGGGAAATGAAGCCAAGAAGTCTTCTGGCACTTGGCTTTCAAGGCAGGAAAATCAAGTAGCCTGTTCCACTGGTGAGCAGGTCCCTGAGACAGGAGGGGATGCTCTGGTGACATTTAATACTTCTGCTGGAGACTGGGCTTTACCCTCTTGGGTAACTGGGCTGTAAAGATGGGCTGTAAAGATGAGGATTTGTTGGCATGAAGCTATTTAGGTCACAAGTGTGAGAGCCTTGGATGTGCTTGGAGAAGATGGTCAGTTTGCTCCTGGGGGTTGTTGTGCTTTTGGGAGCCAAAACCCTCCTTGGGAGGCCAGGGAGTTGTGTCAAACACCAAATTCAAGCCAACAAGACAGAAAGGAGTGTGTCCTTAAGAGTGACAGCAGGCAGGATGGCAGGAGAACAGCCTGACCAAGACTCTGCTGTCAGCTTTGTTGTCTGGAGACCGAATCTGTTAAATGGCTGTGGTAGGCTCCTCACACACCTCTCCCTTGTGACCCTGTTCCAGTTCATAGTCTTAGATCTTCAGAGTACCTTTATGGCAGGTTCTGCAAGCTGGAGGACCAGATGAACGTGGGTGTGGGTGAACAGGTACTGCACACATGAATCCAGACCTTCTGCTACCCAAATTCATGGCTGAAAAGTGGTCTGAGCTCTTGGCTTGAAAGGTGGCAGGGACACTCTGGGACTCTGAACCAGGACCTTGGTGCTTTGGAGCCTCCAGTAAAAACAAACTGGGCTGTAAAGATGAGGATTTGTTGGCATGAAGCTATTTAGGTCACAAGTGTGAGAGCCTTGGATGTGCTTGGAGAAGATGGTCAGTTTGCTCCTGGGGGTTGTTGTGCATTTGGGAGCCAGAGCCTGCACAGTGGCTCCTTTGTCAGCCAGCCTGCTCCATTCCCCAGATGAAGGACTCCACAAAGCACCAGGTTTGCTCTGGACACCCCCTCCCTTGGGAGGATGGGAGAAGGGACCATTGTTCTGGAAGTGCTTGTGATATTTGGAATTCTTCAGAACTCAAAGCTGGGCACTCTTGGCCTCTGGGCAGGCAGCATAAGCAGCATCACAGGGGACGCTCCCCTGAGTCCCTCTGTGCTCAGCTGGGGAGAAGGAAGAAAGCTGCCTGGCTTCACAGTGTGTGGGGGGCAGTTTGGAAATCCAGGTGACAATAACAGCTGTGCTTTCAGGTGCTGTCTAATCCCCTACCCCAGAGCATTGGCAGGTTGGAATATTTGCCTCACTGGTGCCCCAAAGCCTCACCTTGTGCCTTCAGAGCAGAGGGGAGGTTTGCAGTGGTGCCTGTTCTAGTCGGTGCAGCAGCCATCAGATTTCATGCTAATGAAGCAGGGGAACAGCCTGCTACAGCCTCTGCCCTGTTTGTTCCTGTGATGGGCTTTTTAATCTTGTAACTAATGCCATGTTAAATTGTGCATTAGAATAGGGAATAGCTTTCTGTAGCATGCAAAGCCTGTCCTGTGCCTCAGCAAGCAGAAGTTTCCCAGCAGTTTTGACTTTGATTCTTCAGTATTAACATAACGTTGCCACATCTGGGTTTGTCAGTACTTAAGGGAGGAAATAGCTTCAATTGAAGCTAACTATTAAAACCTCTTGATGAGTGTAGCTTTGAAGATGTAAATCTTGGGTGCTGGCTGTGAATGCCCAAGTAGAAAGACAGCCTTGGCTGAGAGTTTGGTTTATTGCTTTTCCTAGGCTGGGTGAGCACAGGGAGGGCTGAGAGTTTGGTTTATTCCTTTTCCTAGGCTGGGTGAGCACAGGGAGCTGAACCTTCAGCCTGACGCCCTCCCCATCGCCCTGTGCAGAGCCCACGTTGCGTTGTTGTCTCCTCATCTGCTGACACACGTGCTTTCTCTGGCCCTGTGGGTATAGGGTGGGGTTTGGGTTCAGTGCACAAAGAATTTCTCATCATCTGGGTGTGTGGGGCTTTTCATAATGTTCTGGCAGAACCCACCTCTGCTGCTGCTCCTTGCCTAAAACAGCTGGAGTCTGGGCCTGTGAGCCAGGATAGCAGGTGCCAGCAATTCCTGTCTGGAGCAGGTAAAACTTTGGATACAGCAACCAAAAACTGTGGTGAAAATCTTCCTGGTGAATAAAGCAATGGAGGAATTAATTCCTCTCTTTGCCATAAGGTGGTTTTGGTGGCAATTTCCACATCTTTCAGGTAGGCTGGAGAATTGCTGGCTGGTGCTGCTCTCGGGGATGAAGCAGTCCCTGAGGAGCCCTGTTTATACCAGGGGGAGCTCAGCTCTTGCTGCCACCAGCGCAGCCCTGTTCCTGTTATCACAGCCTGTGTTGACAAGCTGCTGGCTGCTGTCAGAGTTTTCAGCACCCTCTTGGCCAGCTCTCCTGCAAAGAGTGTTTAACTGGTACACTTGATGGTAACCCATCCACACTGCTTCCACGACTGTCTGTTGGTGGGAACACACCAGTATTGTCTCAGCAGCTGTCAGTCTTGCAGAACCTTCCTGCTGTTCCCCACGCACCACGGACCAAACCAGTGTCAGTGGGCTGGGTTACTGGAAAGCTTTGGGTGGGATTCTGCTTTGCTGGAGCTCTTGGTGATCTTGCAGCTGTGAAAAGGTCCTGGACAAATGGGTTACTGGTGGGCTCAGAGGATGATCACTGAGCTGGAAGGGAGGTTTGGGGCCAGGGGGAAGTACCACAGGCACCTCTGCTGTTTGCAGCATGCTGGCTGGAGCAGTTCCCCTCTCTGGAGGTGCAGGCAGGCGGGATGCTGTGCTTGTGTGGTGCTCAGGGTGCAGCCTGTGTGTTGGAAGCTCACCTGTGACAGGTGAGCCAGCCCTTGGGATGGCTCAGCGTGCTTTAGCAGTCAGCACCTTCTCCAGCAGTGGGTTTGAGCTGCTGAGCTTGGCCATGGACAGGAACAGGCTTGGCTTACTGAGGGCTGCAGCACGCTGTGTGGCCATATGTTCTCTGGCTGGGTGTGACTTTGAGGAGGTGTGTGAAGATCCTCTGGGCTTCTGCAGCAGCAGAGGAGCGAGCTAAAAGCGTCTGCATGTGGCATTGCATCAATTGAAGGGATGGCACATGGAAAGGAGACTTCATGAGGTGCATAATTAGCTGGTGGAACTCACTTCCTTGGGATATTCTAGAAACTGCTAGCTTGGAGAAAAACTAGTAAGACCTGCCTAATTAAACCAGCTTTCCTTAACACTGTGAAGATTAACACTGATGCCTTCAGTGCACTTAGAAGTGGCTGTAGCAGTGGGTAACTGGAAGGATTCTTAGGCATTCCTTGTGTTGGTGCCTCCTCCAAACACAATGGTCTGTGCAGCTCACCCCCTCGCAGAGCAGCAGCAGGGAGGGGAGAGGGGAAGCAGCCTGCAGCCTCCTAGCACTGGTTAATTCACCTCTAGTTCACATTTATGCTTTAAATTACACATGTGCTACTGTAATCCTGAGCAAAACCTGCCAAAAGAGTCACTTTAAGCAGGGAGACCAGTATGGAGACTGGTTGTACTGGGGAAGCCAGTTCAGACCAGTGTTCCCTTCACTGCCTCTGTGTTACCCACGGGCTTGGATGTCCTTGCTCTTCACAAGGCCTTTCTAATCCAGGCACCCAGGGCTGCAGAGCCAAAACCAGCCTGGACAAAAAGCTTCAGTGTGCAGCCAGCAGTAACAGCTCCACAGCCCTTAGTGAAGGAGTCCTTATTTTGAGACTGCCACTGTGTGTGTGTGTTTAAGGGCCAGGAGGAATGTGGCCTGCAGTAAGTGCTATTCCTGAAGATCCTCTCTGGAATGCAGATCTCTAGATATCTTTAGTTGCTTTTTCTCTCTTCTGCTCTGCTAGCAGATCCCTCTTGTCTTTCTCATCTCCTGGCTGATGATGGCAGAGCTACGCTGAGCGCTGTGTCAGTGCTGCTGCACTGACCACCACTGCTAAGTCTAGGAACTCCCTTGTGCTGGGGCTGCCACTGGTGCCAGGTGAGCTGCCCTGGCTGCACCTCGGTGAGACTGCTGCTGGCACGGCTCTGGAGCAGGAGGATGAAGTGGGTGATGCTTTGGTGCATCAGTGTTAGCAGAAAGGCTCCTTGCTCTCCTGTTGTGGCAGCATCCTTCAGTGCAGCTTGTCTGAGGGGCTTTTGACCGATACCTGGTCACTGAGCTGTGGCCATCATACCTCCTGGAGCCCTGGGAGCCGTGGTGTGCTGAGCCACAGCCCAGCTCTGCGGGAGGCAGGGCTGCGCCTGGCTGGACTCTGCCCGCTGCCATGTCCTCCAGTCTCTCCAGTCAGATGTGAGGTCTGGCACTGGTTGCAGGCAAGTCTGTGTGGCCTGTCCCGATGCAGGATCAGCTGTCTAGAAATCCTCTGTCACGGGTGGGTCAGAGCTCAGCCCCTGGGGAGACAAGCCGCTCCGTGCCCGAGGCGTGTGCGCAGGGTGTCGGCAGGGGCAGGGGGAGCAGCAGCACCGGCCCCGCGGCAGCACAGGCCGGCTTCACCCGCCCCGGGATCCTCCGGGATCCTCGCCCTGCCGCAGCCAGGGGCTGGCTCCCGGCCCTGTGCCCGCCTGACCCACGCCTGGGTCAGGGCCAGCGTGGTGCTGCGTGAGTGAGAGTCCCGAGGAGAGGAGGGGGCTGGGGGGAGCTGTCTGTGCAGCCATGTAGTAAACAGGCTGCTGGGTGATGCAATGAGTCCTCCCGGGTCTGGTACGTGCTCCTTGGCCCGCTGGGGTTTGTTCCCCTGCATCTCTGCATCCCCTGGCTGAGCCCATCTCTGAGCATGGCCTAACAGCTCAGCTGCACTCCCATCACTGAGAGCTTTCCACGTGTGTAAGAACCTGCTGTGGAGTTAGGATTGTGCTGGTGCTTTTCTGATCTAGGTTCTTGATACTGAATCAACACGGGTTAATTCAGGGCTACGAAGATGATGAAGGGCCTGGAGCATCTCCCCTATGAGGACAGGCTGAGTGAGCTGGGACTGTTCAGACTAGAGAAAAGAAGACTAAGGGGGGACCTAATTAGTGTTTATAAATATCTTAGACATGGGATGCAGGGGGAAATGGCCAGCCCCTTTTCAGTGTCTGTGGGGACAGGACAAGGGGCAATGGCTGTAAACTGGAGCACAGGAAGTTCTGCACCAACATGGGGAAGAACTTTTCCCCAGTGAGGGTGAGGGAGCCCTGGGACAGGCTGCCCAGGGAGGTGGTGGAGTCTCCTTCTCTGGAGATATTCAAGTCTCGTCTGGATGCCTATCTGTGTAATATGAGATAGGGAGCTGCTTTGGCAGGGGGTTTGACCCAATGAGCTCTTGAGGTCCCTTCCAACCCCTGTGATTCTGTGATCTTGGGCAGGGGGAGGAAGGGAATGCTCCCCTAAGCTGCTGCCCTGTGCTAGCTGGGTTGGAGACCTGCCCCAGTCCCATGGATGGGATGTGCAAGCAGGGTGGAGTTGCCTATCATTGCTCCAGTTTGCTTTAAAACCTGTGCTGAAAATTACTTTGGGGGAGGGTGGGGAGGAATTAATGTCTCTTCTAATACAAATAGAAGCCCCAGGAATAGTTGCTGCAGATGGGTTTGGGAGTGGCTGTGGCCAGCGTTCTCTGTAGCATCTGTTGTGTCCTTGCTGTGAGGATAACTGCTGACAGGGATGACCAAATCAGTCAGAAGGCCAGCAGTGCTAGACACAGTATTTCTAAACCCCAGCATTCTTGAGCAGTGGCGTCTGATGCTACGTGCCTCTTAAATTTGTGACCTCCTACAAGTGGCTTTAAAAGAAGCCAGCTGCCTGGCCTCCCCAGCGGAGCAGTTTTGGGTGAATAAGTGCTTATTATAATCTCTCTGCTCAAACACTGCTACTGCAACTCAGAGCATCATCTCCCAGAAGGTCAAATTTCCAGTGCAGTGAAGAATCCAAAGTGTGAGGAGATCACAGCCCCTTTCTAGGCTGCCCAGGGGGTGTAGAGTCTCCATCTCTGGAGATACACCAGACCCATCTGGACGCTGACCTGTGTGCCCTGTCCTGGGGACCCTGCTTTGGCAGGGGGTTGGACCTGATGAGCTCTTGAGGCCCCTTCCAACCCCTGTGATTCCTCTGCTGGTCAAACCTTTCTGCACCCCCAAAGTACAGCAGGGGGGTCTCTAGTTGGAATCAGCTGCTAAATCTCACCCAGTCCTGAGTGGAGCAGCAGAGTGAAGTGCTGCCACCCCTGCCCTTGCCTGCCCTGCGCCCCCCTGCCCTTGCCTGCCCTGCACCCCCGGCCCCGTTACTGGGTGCTGTGACTAACACCACAGCTCACCCTAAGGGCATCTCAGTCAGGGGTGACCAGAGAACACAAATGGTTGTATGGAGTATTTTGTGGTGTCTTTCTGGGTGAAAGCTGTACTGTTAGTCTAAAAACACAGCTGATGTTCCAGGGAGTGCTTTGCCTCTGTATTTGCATTGAGGGTGGCTCCTTTTAACGTTTGAGAGATTCTCCCCCTGAGTTTGAGGTCCTTTTCCTGCAGGAAGGTCCAGTTCTTTTGTTTCAGCAACATGCAGGGACTTGCTGTGCATGGCAGTGGCCAGGCTGGTGCAGGGCAGTCCCTTGTTTGTTTGTAGCACCCACGTATTCACCTGCTAAATCCTGCCTGCCAGCAGAGCCCCGAGATCTGCAGGGGTGCCCTGAGCAGGGTGGGTGCTGAACCCCAACAGGAGGGACTGCTGGCAAATCTTTAGCAGCTCTGTGCTGGCTTGCCCAGCACTTGCTAGTGGTGCCCCAGCTGGGAAGCAGAGACCTATTTCCACAGGTGGCTGTTCAGTACCGTGGCCCTTAGAGACACAGGAGCACTTGCTGCTCAGTGGTGATGAGGAGGCAGCTCTGTGAACTTCTCTGGCTGGATTGCAGTGGGGCTTTAGGGAAGTAGCTGTTTCCCCTAAAGCTAGCAAGTTATTTCTTCTCTGGCATTTTGTTGCAGAAAGAGCTGAAATGAGGTCTGCAAAGCTGGGCCAGGCTGTGCCACCTTGGAGTGTGGGTCAAGGCATGTACAGGGGTTGGATGGTGGGTGCTCCCAGAGGAAGCCAGTGTGCCCATGTGGGAAGAAGGGTACTCCTTTAGTAAGGGCCTCTCCCCTCTGTGTGCTTCCCACAGGTCAGCTGATGCTGTTCAGGTGTAAATAACCACTTCCTATAGCTGCCTGGGTCAGGAAAAGGGATTCAGATACAGGTCAGGTCGTCTTCTGTAGCTGCTGGTAGGAACAGCTGTGGCTTGCTGGGCTTTCCAGGTATGACCCCAAGTTGCTTCAGTGGGAGACATGAGCCCACTGCCCCTCATCTCCCCTTGGTCTCTGCTGCAGAGCCACCTTCCCTGCATGTGGCCTCTCTGGGGTGTCGCTGTCAGGCTCTTGCTTCTGGCTGGGAGTCTGGGGGCTGCTGTGAAGGGCTGTCCCATTGCACGTGGGCAGCAGTGGGAGCAGAGAGCCTGAGGCCCTGATGCCTGTGCTGGAAACACACATCTGACTTCAGGCATCTGTCAGCACAGGCAGCGGTGTGGCAGTGTCCTCTTGTCCCAGCTGTCACTCCAGCCATGCCCAAGCAGGCTGCAGAGCTGTGCCAGGGCCGAAAGCTGGGGGTGGGAAGGGTTGTATTTCCCCACCAGCCTCCTTCAGAAATGCTGGAGGTGATCTGGCTGGCTGGGGCAGGGGGCAGGCTGTGGTGTGGCTGGGTTTAAGCAGGGCTGTGATGTGGAGCTGCTGGGGCTGTTCCCCTGGTGCTGCTGCTTTGGAGGCAAATGCTCTGTCCTTGGGCTTACAAGCAGCAGGATTACAGGAAGCAGCAGGTACAGCGAGCAAAGCTGAGGGCTGTAAGGTGCTGGTGGGGTGCTAACACCGTTCCTCTTGATTATCTGAGAGCTTCAGGAGGGTTTGCTGGGCTGGTCACTCTGCAGGTGCCCACGGAGGCTCAGCTGGGTCTGGGATGGGTGAGCTGCTCGCTCCAGGATGCTGCTGCTGCTGGGGTTTAGACTGCAGCTGGTGCCAGGAGGGCCCACAGCCCATCCCTGGCCCCTGGCTCAGGCATGGTCAGCGACACGTTTCTCTGGATGCCTGTTGCTCTCCAGGCAGTACTGAGGTGAGGGTTTTTCAAACACCAGCCCTACTAAGATTTACAAAGGGAAAACACCAAGGGAGAAGGAATTTATAGTGTTTCCATAAACAGTCTCTTCAGACAAGTGCAGCCACTTAACTTTGCTTTCCAGGAGTGTGGTTTTAACCAGTGTATGACTTCTGTTAAAATTTCTCCAGCACTCTAAAGACAGTCACTGGTTCAGAGCAAGAGCTGGCATCATCACATGGATTCCCCATGTTGTCTAGATGGAATTATTTCCTGTTGATGAGTAGGATAAGGCTGGCTTTCTCATCTGTGCCTCTAACCAGCACAGGTATCTTGACCTTTGATATACAGAATACTCTGTAAAGGCTGGAAATGTTTCCTTTTAGCAGAGAATCTCTCTGAGCTATTGCTGTGAACCAGAAAATCAATGGAGATCTGTATTGTCTTCAGTAGCAATTGTAACTGGGGATTGTTTTTACTTGGACTCTCTACAAATAAAACATCCTGCAGTTCATTATAGCTTCAGCCTTGAAGTGTTCTGCTTTGAGCTGGTGGAAATCGGAGGTCAGGCCCCTGGAATGTGGCCACTCCAGTTCCCTTTGCTGCTGAAGGCTGCCTCCCAGTGCAGCTCCTTCCATCTGAGACCCTGTGGCAAATGTGAGCCTAAAGACAGGCAACCAGAATCTCCAAGGGGATAATGCAATCTCACTGCAAGATGATTGGGTTGTTTCATTTAGAAGACAAATGAGCTTGTCTTGCAGTGGGAGAAATCATTTGGGAGCGTGTTGTGTTATGCAGGAGGAAATGAGATGGCTTCTTCAGACCCTCCCATGGGGAAAGGGGGGTGCTCAGAGCAGGGGAGCAACTCCCTGCTGATGGCTGAGGGCAGCCTGACTCCACACCCACTGTGGCTTGGAGCGCTGTGGTAATGCAAGACGAATGAGGCTGGCTCGAAGAGGTCCTTGAAGTCACTGGAATGATTGGAAATATCCCCAGGCTGCCTTGAGTAGGGACAGAGTGTCTGGGTGCTTGGTGCTAGACACACTTGAGGGCAACTGGGTATTTGAATCCAGACCCATGTACCTTGGCTGTGATCTTGGCAGTGCTGCAGGTAAGCACAGCCCAGTGCTGTTTGAACAGGGGCCTCTTAGGGTGCTGCTGGGTTTCATGCCCTTGTGACTCTGAGGTCTGGTCTGTTAGGAAGTAAAGGCCTGAGGCTCAGGCAGGGCAGGGAGGGAGTCACAGGGTGCCCAAGTGAGCTGGGCTCAGGAGGCTCTGCAGGCTTTGAGAGCTCTTCTGCCTGGAGCTGCACCAGTGGGTATCGCCCGAGAGCAGCAGGAAGATGCTAACTTGGAAGCATGCTGCTTTCTGAAAGCAATTGCACGAGGAAGACTCCGAACAGCCAGCCCTCCCCACACAGACCAGCCATCCCCAGCAGGCCTGTGGATTGGAACCAGCTTGCTCGGGCGGGAAGAGCCCGGTGTGGCACGGCTGGCAGCTCGAGCAGAGCTCGCAGGTGTCCGTGTCCTGCCACAGCTTCCTGGAGCAGGGCTGTGGCAAACAAGCAAACCAGGGCCGGTGCGGGCCTGCCCCGGGGCCGGTGCGGGCTGCAGTTCCATACTATAGCACCAGCTGGCTTTAAGATACAATAGTCTGTGACCTGCAGCAGCTCAAGAGCAGAGTTGTACTGTGTAGAGCTGTAGCCCTTTGGAGGGTGTAAGTCAGCACTGGAACAGTCCTCAGTGGTGGGCTGTGTGGTGAGGGCACGCTGTGCTCCCTGGGGCCGTCTCCCCGTCCCGGTGTGCTGCACTGCCTCAGTACCTTCTCTCTGCCTGCAGATGTGAGAAGTGCTGGAGCTTGGCTCAGACGTTGCCAGGGAAGAAGGGAGCACTCTTGTACCCGGGCTTGCTCTGGCCTTTGCTTTCCAAACGCGGGTTAGGTGAGCTGTGGCTTCTGGGCTTGCTGCACAGGGCCTCAGTGCTGTGAGTTTGCAGCTGTGCTAGCCAGAGCCTGATCTCTGTGTGGTTTTTAGTTTGCAGCATTTTGCAGAGCCAGAAACTCGGGTTTATAGCTCACACAGCCAACTCTTACACCATGTGTATGTTAACAGCAGCAGCTTTTTGTTGGCACTATGGAATTCCCATCTAGCAAAACCTGTGACTCCAGCCAAGCTGAAGAGCATCAAGGGGTCCCCAGCACCAGACAAGGGGGTGCTGCAGTTTCCCCCTGTATATAGGGCAGCATGAGTGGGGTTTGTACTGTCTGGTAGATGGATGGATGAATTTGGATCTATCTTATTGACCCTGGACACCACTGATCTTCCCTAGGAAACTGCTGCTTTGCTGTGCTGATGCACTGCCCTCCCCTTGTTTTGCCTGGCTGCTGTGTTCCATATCAAATAGCAATTGATTTACTTTCCCCAATTAGATTACAGCCCCGTGGGTGTAAACAGCAGCTGGGAAACTTGAGCTGTGCCCTGGTAAACACTCCAGCAGAACCACCACACCCCTCCTGTGGGTACTGTGCTGGACACAGGGACACAGAGGCTTAGGTGCCAGGGACCCCAGGGCTGGGTGCTGTCCCAGGGCAGGAGTGGAGGTGGTGGGGAGACAAGGGGGTTGATTGCAGGGCCATAGGGACAGGCCTTCTCTGCTGCTGATTTGGGTGGCTCTTGCCCTAGCTCCCAGGTGGCTGTTGCACCCCTGGCACAGTAGCACAAGGCAGCCTGGGTGTCCTGTGTTTCAGAGGTGTAGGCACAGCTTAGCAGGGCACTTCTGCCATCGCAGTGTTGTGGCTGCTCCTGCACTGCCAGGCTGGGACGTGCTGCAGCTTAAGGCTTGGCCTAGAAATTACTGTTAGGTGATTTTTTTCTTAAACAGAAACAGCTTAAGATGGTGCTCCCCTGGCAGAGCATGGGTGCTCCTCAGCCCCGGGCTGCTCAGTCCCTGCAGCAGGCAGGGCCCTGGCAGTGTGTGCCTGTGCAGCTCTGCTGAGCAGCCGGAGAGGCTCTGCTCTCACTACTGCCTGAGCCCCTGCTCCAGTCTGCAGCTGTGGGGTCCTGCAGATGAACCCAAGGGCTGTGCTGCTGCCCAGCCCTGGGAGCTGGTGTTGGGGTGAAGCTCCCACAGCCGTGCTGTGCTTTAGCTGGGCAGCACGCTGTGTTGGGCTGGAGTCAGGGTGTCTGGGGGAGGGCACAGCAGGGAAACACCTGTAACAAGGCAAGCTTAAATTTGATGGGATCTGCACAACACCTCAGGAGGCTTTTGGGGCTGTCCAGCAGAGAGCATGGGGAAAGCCAGGGAGTGGTCAGTGATAGCACCTCCGTGCTGGCAGCTTGTATGCTCACACAGTGAACTGGGCTCTGTACAGCAGCACCATGGGCAGAACTCAGCTCTGGGGTTCAGTTCCACCTGTGCCTTCTAATCTGGTACCTCTGAAAGGGCTGTCCCACAGGGAGCTTGACGTGCTTGGGGGTGACAAACGCTTTGGAGCTGGTGCTGCTCGAGCACTTGCAGCAGGTCCTGCTCCTGTCCTGAGTGCAGAGGCTTCTGCTTCCACAGGAGAGGAGATGGAGTGGGCCTGCCAGGGGGATGTCAGTGAACAGCAGTGTCCTTTGTCACCCATCAGTGATGAACCTGCAGGGACTGCACACTGTTTACATGGCCCAGGAGGTATTGGTGTGTAGCTGTGTTTTGGTGAGTAGATTTGACCAGTCGAAGCTCTTTGCATCTGACCTTTTAGATTATTCTGGGTGGTTTTAAAGTGTCTGAGCCCCAGTCTGTGCTGCAGACATGGCAGCTGTGGGCTCAGGCTGCCTGAATCGTTTTACATGGCACGTGCCAGGGCTGGGGACCCATTGAGCTGAACAACAACCCTGTTCCCAGACACAGTCGCCTGTCCCAGTTATTTTTGAGCTCTGTGGTTTCCAACTGTACGTCTCCCTCTTGCAGGCTGCGTGTCAGAAGGTGATGTGAGGGCTGGGGTGAGCCATCAGGGTAGTTCCCACTCTCACAGCCATCAGGACTCTGCTCAGTTTGTGCTGGACTTGGGGTGCAGAGGGAGCTGGTATGGGGTTTGTGCCTCCGAGTCCTGACTCGCAGCTTGGCTGGCGACCCTGCTCCTTTGCTCTCTGTAGCAGTGTTATGGTGCTCCTCAGCATCTGGAGAGCAGCCCTGTGAGCAGGACTTGGGGATTGTGGTGGATGGGAGACTTAACATGAGCCAGCAGTGGCTCTGGCAGCTGGCAAGGCCAATGGGATCCTGGGCTCCATCAGCAGAGGGGTGGCAGCAGGGACAGGGAGGGGATTGTCCCTCTCTGCTCTGCCCTGGGGAGGCCCCAGCTGGAGTCCTGTGTCCAGAGCTGGGGCCCCAATGCAAGGAAGATGTGGGACTGTTGGAGAGGGGTCAGAGGAGCCACGAGGATGCTCAGAGGGCTGGAGCAGCTGCCCTACAAAGAGAGGCTGAGGGAGCTGGGCTGGTTCAGCCTGGAGAAGAGAAGGCTGTGGGGGGACCTCATTGCAGCCTGCCAGTCCCTGAAGGGAGCAGAGACACAGGAGGGGAATNGGAAGGGTGAGATGAGATATTAGGGGGAAGTTCTTTACAGAGAGAGTGGTGAGGGGCTGGAACAGGCTGCCCAGAGAGGGGGTGGGTGCCCCGTCCCTGGGGGTGTTCAAGGCCAGGTTGGATGGGGCCCTGGGCAACCTTGTGTAGCTCCAGGGCTGAGGTTGGTGTCCCTGCCTGTGGCAGGGGGTTGGAGCTCTGTGATCCTTGGGGTCCCTTCCAACCCAGACCAGTCTGGGATTCTATGATCTTTGGGCTTGGAAATGCTTTTGGAAACCTAGATCTTCTTCTCCTCTGCACCCCCCTCCCCTTTAGTTCCTTCTTGGAAGTGGAACTTTAGCTGCTAATGTGGCCCACCCTGGGGTGTGTTAATAGAGGCAGGTGTAGGTGCTGTCAGTGACGCAGCTCGGTGACTTCCCCACAGCTGGGCTCCCGGGGTGCTCGGGGCTGGCCTGACCCCAGCGGAGACTGGGGCAGCTGGGACACCCTCCTGAGCACCCCATGAGCATGGCCAGCCTCTGCTGCAGGCAGAGGAACCTGTCTGGGGAGGAGAAGGAGCTATGGGGAGACTCGTGGCACCTGAAACACCCCCTCCTATATGGGTAATCAGTTGGGAGCAGGTTCATTTGATACTGCTCAGTTAATTGTGCTAAACCAGTGCAGGGAACAGAAGGCACCTGTGATGGGCTGAGCTGGAATTGGGTCTGTTGGATTGCCCTGAAACATCAAAACATCCACTGAGTGCCCTGCTGTGAGCTCCCATCGTGCTGGGAAGCAGCAGGTGCCTCTGCCTGCCCATCCCTGGGTGGTCAGAGGGATCCTGACAGTGAGGACTGGTCTCTGATCCAGAGCTGGGCTTGTTAATGTGCTGGTGGGTACGTGGGGGGTGGAAAGGGTGACGTTCTCAGTCTGTACTGTTGAATGGAAGAGGTCTGGGTCTGTCTGTGTGTCTGGTGCTGCCAGTGGTTTCAGGTGGGTTGTGTACGGGCCTGGGCAGGACAGTGGGTGGTGGGAGCTTGCAGTCTGAGGGGCAAAACTTCACTGAGACCAGGGGATATGGGTTGGAGCAGGGAAGGCAGGGGAGTGACAGCCCCTGCAGTCATCAGAGCTGTGCTGGGAAATCATTCAGGAGCTGGGTGTGGGTTTGTACAGGCTGCCTGTGTGGTGGGGTGACCTGGGAGGTGTGCAGGGCTGCTGATACCTGTCATCTGCATGTCAGGGGATAGGGGAAAGGTGTGCCTGGGGTTTGGGAGCCCCTTGGAGCAAGAACCAAGGAGAGTGATGACCCTGCAACCCCAGAGCTTCCTACACCATTGTACTGCAGGGACCTGCATGGGGAGGCTCAGTTTGTCACTGACAGTGTGGGAAAGGGACTGCCCTGTCACACACCTGGGACACACCAGCCCCCCAAGGCTGGGTGCAGGGATCCCTTTCTGCTCAATGCACAAGGTGCAGTTCAGGCAGGTTACCTGGCACTCCATGGTCCCAGGAGGTGGTGGAGCTGATCACTCAGCCTGAGCTGCAGAGCTGCCAGCCAGCCTGCAGCACCCAGGCACAGCCCTGCACTGCTGCCTGGACAGGAGACGGGTAATCCCTGCAGGCACTGCCTGCACAGCACAGGGACACCCCAAAACCTGCAGCAGCCCCCCTCCCACAGCTCCTTCCAGCCCTCGTAGGGCTCAGCATGCCACAGCCACACAGGCCTAACAGCCCCTTAGGAGCAGCACCGAGCTTCCAACTCCAGGCCCTCCCAGGAGGTGACGTGGGCAGCTGGGTGCTGCTGTGCAAGGAGAGAGGATGGTCTGAGCTGCTCTGGTTGTGCCTTGGAGCAGTGCAGTGTTACATGAGATAAAGCTCCTCTGCATGCCCACAGAGGGGCTCAAGAGATGGTAGCAGGAGGGGCACCCTGCATCATACCCTGCTGGGCTGCTCCCAGATCCATCCCAGAGGCCACCAGCCCATCACAGGCCTGTCTGCATGAGCCCAGAGCTGGGACACGGGATGGCAGGTGGCACCCCAAGGTCCTTTGTCCAGGCACCACCTGGGGTATCCCAGCAGAGCCTCAGCCCTGTGTGTATCCAGGCATGACACCCACCACTGTGAGCCATGGGGAGCAGCAGCTCCCCACATCACCTTTCAGACTGAGGAGGTTGCTGCCAAGGGCTGGGATACACAAATAGGGTGAAGCTTGGGATTGCACTGAATTTAATGGGATGTTTAGAGGAGGAACCAAAGGTGGGACAAGAAAGGGGTCTTGGTGATGTGGGGAGGAGCAAAATTGGGGAATACAGGGATAAGGGGATCCAAGGAGTCAGCTGGGTATGGGTAGGTGGTCAGTCAGTGTGCACATCTGGACATCAGCTGAAGGAGGACTTTGGCCTCAGAGGCTTGTACATCCAGGGGGCAGGAGCTGGGCAGACTGAGTGTGCAAGCACAGCTGCTGCAGGATCCACCTGCTACAGGGTTTTCCACTAATGGACTTTCATCCTGTCAGGCCAGGGACAGGATGAGGCCAGTGCTACTGATACCTTCACACAGACACTTCTCTGTGGTCTGTGTGGCCAGTCACCTGTGTATATCCCCACACACACACACGCAGTGGCTGTGTGTGCCTGCTGGGAGCACACCTTCAGCCTCACTGCTGGTTGGATCTGGGGGTGTGGAGCAGCCTTGCGGCTCTCAGGCTGTTGTGTCCCTGTGAGGTGTTTCCTCTGGTGCACAGCAGTTGGTTTCTTGGTGTACTTCACAAACATTTGTTCCTGCCATCAGCATCTAACAAACTTTATGGCTTCTTTCCATTTTTATAGGAAAAATCCCACCACCCTGGGCCAGGCACTGAAACTTGTCAACCGATGGGACAGAGAGCTGACACACTTGGCTGTACTAGGACACTAAAACATAGGGCTTAACCAAAGAAAACTCCCCCAACCTGGAGGCTTACACCTGCCAAACCCTGTAGCATTCTTGGGAGGCTTTTCTATACCTCTTCTCCATTTCCAGCCTTTCACACATCATGGTATTCCTTTTGACTTCTTTTGCAAGCTAGCTCTGGCTCTGCCTTCTGCTTCCCCTCACGCTTTGGTCTGGGTTCTGCAGTGTGAGCTGCTGGCTGGAGGCTGTTCCTGCGTTTCTGCCTCCAGCTTCTACTTGGAGGCTCCTCTTGGATGTTGTGACTGACCTGCTTTTTCTTTCTCTTTTACTATATCTCTCTCTCTCCCCCCAATCTGTCTCTTGCGTTCTCCTCACCTCCATCACTGCAGGTTCATCATGCCTAGTGGCATATAAAAAGACTCCACCTCCTGTCCCACCTCGGACCACATCCAAGCCGTTCATCTCTGTCACTGTGCAGAGCAGCACTGAATCGGCGCAGGACACCTACCTGGACAGCCAGGACCACAAGAGTGAGGTGACCAGCCAGTCAGGACTCAGCAATTCCTCTGACAGCTTGGACAGCACCAGGACCCCCAGCGTGACCAGGGGCAGCACCGTGACTCCAGCACGAGAGACCCCAGACTTACCCCAGAAAAATGCAACTTTGAAAAGTGACAAAGGGACTCTGACCAGTGAAGAGCCCAAAGTGGAGAACGTCCCCAAAAGGAAGCTGTCCTCTATAGGAATCCAAGTATGGAATAGTTTGTTCTCCTTTGTCCTAAGGAATGTCCTTAACCCATCCATTTAGCGTGTGCATTTTGTGTGACCAGGGGTGCCCCCAAACTCAGACTAGAGAAGCTTAACTGCCTGTGTTCCCCAGGCTGAAACCCAGCAGAAGCCTTCTGTAACAGACCAGGAAGGGCTGAGCTCTTGTGCTATAGAACTAAAATGTGCCATAAAGCAGTGGGACTGATTTAACTGGGTGACTCCCTCTAAAGGCACCTGCTGCTGCCAGCACGCCTGTGCTGGGTATTACTTAACATCAATCTGCTCTTTGTCCACCACAGTCCTAGGGACAGCTCTCTTCTGAGAGGTGGGCACTTCTGCTTGACATCCATGTAGTACAGGGGGCTGCAGTGCATAATGGTCCTGGGGCTGTAGGCAGGAGGGTGCACTTCCTGGCTGCCCTCTGTTCCCAGCAGGCTGCTGCTTCTCTTGGGGGAAGCATTTAACTCTCTGGAAATCCATGGGAACGAGCTGTTTGTTACATGGTCATATGAGAGCCCACTGAGTGCTGTAAATCCCTGCTTTATTCAGCAAAATTTAAATCACCTTGCAAGTGTACACTCTTCTTGTGGCCAGATTTCCCAGTTAGGGATGGCTGGCTGCTGTGAGCACTTGTTCTGTCCCACAGTGCTGACTCAGTGCTGCAGGCAGGAACTTGAGTCCTCAGGCAAGTCCAAGTGCAGGACCTGAGCTTTGAGCCACCACGTGTGTGTGTGTGTGCTGGGTAGGTTCTTCTCCCTCTAGCTGGGCAGGTAGGTGTGTGTGATAGGGAAGGCTCTTCTGCAGGGCAAGTGAAGCACGTGTTGAAAGGGCAGCAAGGCAGGAGAACTCGCATTGGAGAGGCTGTCTGCCTTCCTCTCCTTTTCTGAGCTGGTTCCTGAGTCACCTGCCCCACAGCCTGGATTTCCTTCCTAAAACCTTCTAACCCTCTTATCCAGAGCTATGGAGGGTGTCAATCCCTGGGAGAGAGGAAGCTGGGCTTTGCTGTCAGCCTTAATCAGGTTGCTGCCCCCTCAAATCTCCTGGCCTGTGCCGGATGCTGTGCGCACACCTGCTCCCTCAGGGACGCAGCCCTTGGCAGTGCCCCAGAGCAGGTACCTGGCTGCAGCCCAGCAGGACATGGTCCTGATGCTCAGCAGAGGCCGACCTGGGCAGCAACCCCATGCTTCTCCTCAGAGAACCCTCCAGTTGGCGTGTGGTGTCAGCATGTTGTGTGTGTGTGTGCAGCACTCCTGGTCTACTAACGTGAATTCCAGCAGCAAGTTCTTGTGTCTGTTTTTGTCTGTCTCTTTTTTGTTTAATAAGGTTGACTGCCTTCAGCCAGTGGCAAAAGAGGAGCCTCCTCCACCAGCCACCAAATTCCAGTCCATCGGGGTACAGGTAGAGGACGAGTGGCGGTAAGTGAGACACAAGCTTGTGTAGCTTCCTCCCTTTGAAATTGTGCTTCCCTCACCTTTTGCTTTGACTTTCTCCCCTCCCTTGTTCCAACATGAGTGGTGGTGAATGGGGGCCCGTGGAGAGCTCTTCCTCCACAGCACACACCTGCTGCAAAACACTCTTGGTCTGTAAACAGCCAAATCAATGGGAGTTTGAGATTAAAATGTAAAAAAAACCCCATACGAGGTGCAATTACAGATGTGTGTCAGTCCTCTTGTCTGAATGGCCTATTGCAGTAAGCAGGCAACCTTATCATTCTGTCTGTCTGACTGTGGTGTGTGTCTGTGTGTGGGGAGGGGCAGGGTGAGGCCCAGCTGCAGCCCTAAGAAATCCCTGTGCCTGGCTGCTGGTGTGTGAGGCCAGCCAGGCTGAGTCCTGCAATTTACTGTTGGCTTTTGATCTCTCTAGAAACAGCCACTCTCGCAGCATGTCCTCCAAACAGGACACAGACTCTGACACACAG
Source organism: Zapornia atra (assembly GCA_013400835.1). Lineage (NCBI taxonomy): Eukaryota > Metazoa > Chordata > Aves > Gruiformes > Rallidae > Zapornia > Zapornia atra. The sequence goes on along the minus strand of VZTU01021473.1, from coordinate 39,136 downwards.
GAACCTAATCACTCTAGCTGTAAATCATCTGAGAGAAGCCTCGCTGAGTGCCCCCAACACAACAACGCCGTCGGTGTTGATGCCGCTGCCAGGCAACCAGCCAAGCCCTCACAGATTAAGAGAAACCTCTCCTATGGAGACAACAATGACCCAGCCCTGGAGCCTTCCTCTCTCCCTCCTCCTGACCCCTGGCTTGAGACATCCTCCACCTCACCATCAGAACCCACGCAGCCAGGAGCCTGCCGGCGGGATGGCTACTGGTTCCTGAAGCTGCTGCAGGCAGAAACGGAGCGGTTGGAAGGCTGGTGTCGCCAGATGGACCAGGAGACCAAAGAGAACAATCTCTCTGAAGAAGGTGGGTGTTGGCAGCCCCTGGACACTAGGCTGCAGCAGCCTTAGCAGCTCCTCCCTGGAGAAGGAGTTGTGAGTGAGTGTTGGATCAGCTCTCTGCAGTTTGGTTGCTGATAGCCCACAGGGTGAGGGTAGAACGTGGAGATGAGCACAGGGCAAGGAACCCTCTTTCTTTGGAAAGGGTAAAGTAGCTTCCTCTAACAGATGGGGTAAGAAACAATCCTGCAGTGCAGCACAGGAGGGGATGGTGCAGCTTCCAAGCTGAGCTGGTAACACTGAAATGGCTTGTTTTCCAGGTGGCTGGGGGATCTTTCTCCCTGCCCAGCCCATGGTGCTCAAGCAGGCAGGTGAAAGTTTGGTTGGCAGTGAGTGGGGCAGAACGAACACGACTGCTGAGCTCCTTTGTTCTCTTGAATCAGTGGACTTGTCTTTAAAGAGGAGGCTGCCTCTCATGGGAAAGCTTCACCAAATTTGTGCTAAAGACACTGAAAGCTCATGCACAGGGAGCCCAGGGCTGCTTGATGTTACTGGGTTCAGTCCCAGTTGGGCTCTCATGCACAGGGAGCCCAGGGCTGCTTGATGTTACTGGGTTCAGTCCCAGTTGGGCTTGTCTCACTATTTTCAAAGGAGCTGGCAAAGCCCACACTGCTTGCAGGGAATTGTGCCTGTGGTGTGTGACCCAAGTGACCAGGCTGCAGAGGACAGCATCTCTGCTTGGAGTCTGGCTGACTGCCTTTTTCAGTACCTGAGAGTGAAGTAACAGTGAGACTGAGACTGGGCTGTAGCTCCTTGTCACTGCTGGGCCCTGGGGGAGCAGATCTCTAATCCCATTGCTCTGGCTGCCAGGCTGGAGGCAGTGCCAGGGCTCTCCCTGCCAGGGCTTGCCCTTGTTTTGCCTGTGGCATGAAAAGACAGCAGACTGGTGTGGCATTGTGTCTGTGCCCTCTGAGAGCAATCAATCTCCTGTATGTCCTGTACCTGGGACAGGGTGGGTGTGGATAGAGCCCAGCTGAGACCTGCCCCACCAAGACCCATAACCATTCAGAACTGATGCAGTGGGTGCAGCAGCAGAGCAGGGAGGAGAAGGGGCATCGGTTCATCCCTGGTTGTGGGGCAGTTGTGTGCACTGTGGGTGTCTCAAGCCTGCCTTGGGAAGGGAGAAGCCTGTACTGAGTGCTTCCATTAATGAGCAGAGGAGTGTTACTGTACCCAAGAAGCTTCTTGGAAAACCCACTAAGAGCAGCATAAAGTGCTGGGGATTAAGTGCCCTAGCCTGCCAGTGCTTTAATCCCTTCTGGGAATGGTTGGAGACAGCTCTCCTGCCCCTTGCCACCCTCACCTCCTGATGAGGAGAGCAGGCTGTGCCCTGCCAGCAGAGCTGCTGGCTGAGGCTGTGCTGATGGCTCATCCCAGGGGCTGGGGGCAGGTAAGGTACTTTCTGCAAAGTGGTGTGATGTCCTCTGTCCCACCTGCTTTTGACCTGCTTGAGAAGGAGCAGCAATAGATTCAAAGACAGATGTAGGTGATAGATTCACTGCATCCTCTCTTTGTGAGAGCAGCAACTTCCCAGGGGTTCTCTGAGACTCAGGAGTGTTTCTTTGCTCCAGAAACACTTGAGTTCATTGCTGCATTTAATACTCTGCTCAGCTGAGGTCATTTGTTTTCTCTCCCCCATAGTCTTAGGAAAAGTCCTGAGTGCAGTGGGCAGTGCACAGCTACTAATGTCACAGAAGTTCCAGCAATTCCACGGCCTCTGTGAGCAAAACTTGGTGAGTGGGGGTCTATTTCTCTGGGTTTTGGGAGGGGGGTGTATCAGTCTCAGGCTGCTGTCACTGTAAAAGCAAAGCCAGTGCAGCTGTAGCCTACAACCTGACCACCACACCCCACTGGGTGAATGCTGGTTTACAACAGGAGCTGAGCAGTGGGAGGCTGATTGCCTCGACCACTCTACTGACAAGGCAGTTCATGGGCTGGGCTGTGCTCAGGGATGAGTGTCTGCAGTTCCTTTTGGTGCTTGCATGAGCACAGGGGAATTTTCCTGAGCTGCTGAGCAGGGCACAGTGAATACACAGAGTCTCTCACTGGGTCTGAGCTGCCAGCCAGCTGTACTGCTCTGTGTCCTGCAAACTGCCCCTTCCCTGGTACTTCTGAATCACTCTCTGAGGTGAGACACCAAAGCTTTACCAAACAGGGGGAGGAATGTGTGAGAAGTCTGCTGTTCTTCTCCAGACATGCCTGCTTTGCAAGTAGGTTGTGTGGATGGTGGAACTGTCCCAACAGGACTGTCCCTTGGTGGTCACAGTTTGAATCCTGTCCCTTCAAATGCTAGACAAGGGTTTGTGCTTGCTGAGAGCCTGACAGGGCTAAGGTGGGGCTGGGTGGGAATCTGTGGTTCAGTTTTCCCCTCAAGTGTTTTTCTGGAATGGATTTTGCAAACTTCCTCAGAGGTGAATTCCCCTTTACATGCAAAACACCTCAGAGAAACACAGGGAGGAGGGTGAAGTGCTGAGCACCTGCCTGCTGATCTCTGCTGGATCACAGTGGAAAGCAGCAGCAGCACCACTGCCTGCCAGGCTCTCAGCAGAGCTTTGTGCTGAGGTCTCCCTCTGAGCTGCTCCTCTCTGATCCTGAGCTTTCCTGAGACCATCCAGGCCTATGATGGCAGCTCAGATAGAACTGGGAAAGTTCTGTGCTTGGGGGAAACTTAAGCTGCTGAAAATCTCTCAACCCAGCCTGAGAAATACTGAAGCTTCCAGATTGTTTTGTGCCTGGGGGAAGTGGCAGAGTCATTTTGCCCTGAAAGCTGTCTTTGGATGGCTGGATGCTGCCATGGGAGCTCTCAGGGTGTCAGGGCAGTGCTCTGCCTCACCTTGTGTCCATCCCCAGTATTACCCACCCTGAAATCAGGATCTCTGGGTAAGCAGCTGCCTCCAGGCCCGAATCATGTGCTAGGGACCTTTATCTGGGGATGACTGCTGTGGGACTAGCACTAACTGGGCACACCTCAGGGAAAGCAGAGCTGCTGCTTCCTGCTACAGCATCTCTTTCAGGATTGATCTCATCTTCAGAGGAGAAACCCAGTCAGGATCTCTGCTTCCCCACCTCTGCAGAAGTAGTTTTGCCTGTAACTGATGGCCCCATGGCCCTGCCTATTGAGGGCAGCTGTCTGCTCGGAGTGCTTGCCATCTCAGCTGTCAGGGGGGGTGACTTCCAGGGGGGTGGAGACTTGCACTGTGCAGGCTGCTCTGCTGCTCACAGGCCCTGCTCTTTCTGAAAGGCTTTTTTTTTTATTTTGAATCCTTCTAGAACCCTAATGCCAACCCCAGACCCACAGCCCAGGACCTAGCTGGGTTTTGGGATCTCCTGCAGTTGTCCATTGAAGACATCAGCATGAAGTTTGACGAGCTGTACCACCTGAAAGCGAATAGCTGGCAATTGGCAGAGACACCGGAGAGAAAGGTGAGTGTGGGGCAGTTGAGAGCACCCAGGGCACCTCGAGGGGTTTCAGGTAACTGAGGGAGATCTCCAGGGCTTTTACCAGGGTGCAGGGTGACCCCAGAGCCTTGCAGTGCGCTGGGAACGTTCCTCTCGAGTGAGTTTGCACAAGGGGGAAGTGTTTCAGGGTGGAGAGCCCAGGGCGGGGAGTAGTGTGTGATACAGTGGCCTCTAGTGTTAGAAGCACTGTAAGGAAAGGTGTTCACTCTTCCCGGTGTCCGAGTAGCATAAAAAACACCTACTGGAATCTTGTGCAAGTGCAGCGTGGGCTGTGCTGTGTCCCTTGCCGGGAGGGGGCAGGGATGACCTGGCTCCAGGCAGGGCACAGGGTGGATTCTGCAGCTCCAGATCAAGCAGAGCTGTGGCACAGCCTGGGCTGTGCTCTGTGACCTGCAGCCAGGCCAGATGTAAACTCTAGCCTGCTTCATGGAAGCTTAGTGTGACACAGCACTCTTCTAAAAGCTGGGGAAGCTGATCTGGAATGTGTTGCTTAAGAACCACTCCTGCTGGCTTCACCTGACAGCCAGGCCCACTGCTCAGCCCCTCATGCCATAAGAGTCCCCACCATATCCCAGAGCAAACTTCTGTATAGAATCCCAGCCTGGTCTGGGTTGGAAGGGACCCCAAGGGTCACAGAGCTCCAACCCCCTGCCACAGGCAGGGCCACCAACCTCCAGGCCTGGAGCTACCC
>VZTU01021473.1:4897-20438 GCA_013400835.1 Zapornia atra | reverse complement strand
CTCCCGCACACGGGGCCCGGCGGGAGGGAGCCCCCGGCCCCGCGGACCGCGCCGGCGGCAGGAATGCCGCGGTAACCCCGGGGGAACGGCCCCCGGCACCCCCACGGGCACCCGCCGGGGACACCCACCCGGGGCAGCTGCACGGAGACTCCCTCCCTCCCAGGGGCACCCACTCATGGACACGCACCCAGGAGCACCAGCCTAGGGACTCCCACACAAGGGACTCCCACTCAGGACACCCACCTAGGGACGCTAGCCCAGGGATCCCCACTCAAGGACATCAACCCAGGGGCACCCACTCCAGGGCTCCCACCCAGGGACATCCACACAAGGGACTCCCACTCGGAACACCCACCTAGGGGTACCAGCCCAGGGACCCCCACTCAGGACACTAACTCAGGGGCACCCAGCCAGGGGCACCCACTCCAGGACTCCCACCCAGGGATACCAACCTATAGGCACCAATCCAGAGATTCCCACTCAGGACACACACCCAGGGGCACTAGCCCAGGGACCCCCACTGAGGACACTAACTCAAGGGCACCCACCACTGCAGTCCCACCCAGGGACATCCCCACAAAGCACAGCACAAGGTCCTTCCTCCTGGCCACCACGTTAAGGCTGAATCCTGTGAAAGCACCAAGGGGTTACTGGTGTCTGTGGGCAGGGAACAGTGCTGGTTGTGGGGTCAGGCCTGGGGATGGGAGCTGGTGGGGTCAGGGTGAATGATGGTATCAGGGACCCCAGACCACCCTGAGGCACAACCTGTCACTCACTTGGTGGCTCTTTGACTTACTCACTGGGAGTCAGCAGCTCCCATGGGAGAGGAAGGTGTTTCAAAACAGGGGTGTTGGTGGAGGAGACGCCAGGTGGGACCTTGCCGTGTCCATTGCCAATGCCTGGGGGGAGTTTGGAGGCCTCGCTGGCTGCCCCTGCTCTCCCTGCACCTCTGCACTGTGATGGCAGAGACCAAGGTGACCTTCTGAGTTTTGGAGACCAAACCACTCCGTTTATGTGCAAGTGTGCTGCTGGTTCAGGATGTGGCTCCCGCAGGATTTCCCTCCCCTGGTGCTTGTGCCTGTCTGCAATGTGGGGCTGGGTCCCACCTTCACCCTCTTCCAGATGCTCAGGGCAGGCAGGTGAGCGGTGCTGAGCCTGGAAGGGACGGATCCCTCCCAGCTCCTGCCATGGAGAAGCTGCAGCTGCAGGAAGCCAAGATGACCCTGTCCGTCAGTCAGCCCAGAGGGGTGCCAGCAGACAGACCCCCCTGCCGTGGGGATGTCCTCTGGGGTGTCCATCCCTCCCCACCCCCTCCCTAGGTATGTCCACACTCATCCAAGCGAAGCGCAACACACGTGTGCATCACCCCAGGACCTGTGTGTTCGTGGGCACAGCAGCCCCAAGGGTCACTGGGTCCTGCTTTGGCTTCCTCTAGGCAGAGCATGGGGCCAGAGCCAGCCTCAGGGCAGCTCTGCCCTCCCAGGCTCCATCCAGCACCTCTGCAGAATGTGCTGCAGCCCTTCTCCCTCCCCTCTTTTCTCCTCATGGGGAAGAAGCTGGGCATTTGTTCACCTATTGAGAGAGGCTGCAAACAACCTTCTTTGATGGTGGGTTTTTGGTCTGTGCAGAGCAGATTGTGTGATGCCAGGAAGGATTCAAGAGCAGGAAAAGGAGAATTCCTTAGAGCAGTTGTTAAATTGCTGCTGACTCTTCGGTGGCCTGAGGGAAGCTGTACCACAGGATCACTATTGCTGCATCAATGTGTTATAAATGACTTGGTCCCAAACAGGATTTTAACCAAACTGAACAATTTATTAAACGAATAAAGGCAGCAAAGGGTGCTGGGGGCACAGGCAGCACAGGGTGCTGGGGGCACAGGCAGCAAAGGGTGCTGGGGGCACAGGCAGCACAGGGTGCTGGGGGCACAGGCAGCACAGGGTGTGGCGGGAACCTCCGCTCCACCAAGACGCACCCCGAACAGTTCCAGTCCCTGGCTTAGAGACCTTCCAGGGGTAACACAGCCCACCAGCTTAAACTGAACAACCATATACTGACATGCTGGAGTGCCTGCCAGGAGACCCCCACAAGACATCCTTGAGGTGAGCTTTAGCTTTGGTCTTGTCGGGCAGCTGGTTCTGCAGACTCCTTCCTATTCTTCTTTCCTTCCTCCTCTTTATCACCTCCTTCTCAGAGACAAGTTGTTTCTCCTGAGGTATCACAACGTGCTACATTGTGGTCCTTCAGGCAAAGCTTTACACACCCTTTATATAGTTTGTTGCTGCTTCAACATCCTTCATTCAGCACATGCAAAATCTCAACCTGTCCCTCCCAGGCCTGTGGCCATCCAAGGGTCTGGCATGATGCACCCCCAACATTATTCCATATTAACAGGAATCAGATGGACATGTATCACAGATGCAATGGGCTTGTGACCACAGGGGAGGTGCAGGGCCGGCCCTGGGTGCAACCCATGTCTGCTGCCCATTTGTACGGGCGCAGGACACATCCCCTGCCCCCAGCCCCACGCAGCTGGCCCGGTTCTGCCCATGGCTGGACGGTCCCTTCCAGCCCTGTCCGCTTCTGCTCCTCTCCTTAGAAAAAGGAGAGCGAGTCTCCTGCCACTTGATGGGAATGGGAATGGGTACTGGGCTGGGGGCCCTCCCGGGGGCCCTGGGCTGCGGGTACAGAAGCAGCTTTTGGAAAATCCCACCAGGCATCAGAGTGCAGCAGCTGGGGAGCCAAAGCCCCTGGGCAGAGTCAGCCCAGGGCAGGGCCTGGGGGCTCCCAGGGATTCAGAGCCCTGTGGGGTCCGGGCAGGGACTTTGGGTATCTCCCTGGCTGCACTCCTAAGGCCTGCCCAGGCAGTGAGCCCCCAGCCTGCCCTGCAAGCCTGGCCAGGCCCATTGACATGGAAATACCACTAACCTTCAGCCATTTGAACAACAATCAGCTGGCCTGGGGGATGCTGGAAGCCCCGGGCAGCCTCTGAGGGGCTGACTCCCCTTCCCACTCTCCCATATTTAATCTGGATTTTTTTGGTGAGGAAAGTGGGTCTGTGGGGGCTGGTGGCTGCAGCCCTGTCCTGGGCCTGGCTTTCTGGCAGGGGGTCCTGCTCCCCACTCAGGACCGCCACACACCCCCAGTAGGACTGGTCCCAGAGGAGTCTTTACTGGGCTTTTTTTGCTGGTCAGCAACCTGCCTTTGCTCTGCAAAAGCCAAGGCTTGGTGGCCTTGGGCTGGGATCATGGTGGTGTTAATTAGGAGGGAAATCAGTTGTGTCCTCCTTCCCCTGCTCAGGGATGGAGCAGAACCTGGGCTGGTGTTGCTCTTTCACCCATCTCCTGAGAGCTTTAAGAGCAGGTCACAAAGCTGCCTGCTTGCAAGGAGACCGGCGTTGGAGCACCAGTAAGGGCTGCATGTGCAACTGGGCGCTGACTGGCAGCACCAAGTGTCCACCTGTCCATGCCTCAGGCTCACACTGCAGGGCTCAGCCCAGGGCAGCAGTAGCAGGATCTGCTTCACCAAGCCCAGCACTGGCTCCAGCAGCAGAGCCCTACACTTGGGCACCACGACCCCCTGTATCCTCCTGCCCCTTCCTGTGGGGCAGTCCCCCATTTCTGCTGTCCTTCCCAGAGGCCGCAGGGCAGAGCCTCTTTCAGCGAGTGTTGCTGTATCCTTTGCCTCTCTGATACTCCCATAACCTGTGCCACTGGATGTGGAAAGTGGAGCCCTGGTGCTCTGGAGGCATTAGGATGGAGCTCACCATGCTGAAGAGCGATGCCTTTGGGACAGGGTTTGAAGGAAGGCTCCCTGGGATGCATAGCCAGCTCTTGTTCTGGCTGTGGGAAGGGGTAACTCCCATGGAGAGAGCCCACACGGCAGGAGCTGCCACCCAGAGCACCCAGGGCTGCACCCAGGAGCAGGACCTGAAGAGACAGGCAAACAGGAACCTCATTAAGTTTGTTGAGGATCAGTTCTGACCCTTGGAAGGATCAGCCCCAAGCACCAGGATGGGCCAAGGGCCATCCAATTGGAAAGCAGTGCTGTGGGAATGGCCTGGGGGTCCTGGTGCCCATCAGGTTAACCATGGCCAGAGCTGTGCCCTTGGGGCAAAGGTGGCTGATGGTGGTGGCCTAGTGGGCTGCATTAGAAGTGTCACAGCTGGGGGAGGGAGGTGACCCTTCCCCTCTGCTCAGCACTGGTGGGACCACCTCTGGAGTGCTGGGCCCAGCACTGGCATCCCCAGTACAAGAGAGACAAGAGTCCAGTGAAGGGTCATGAAGGTGATGGAGGGACTGGAGCATCTCTGCCACAAGGAGAGGCTGAGGGAGCTGGGACTGCTCAGCCTGGAGCAGAGCACGTGGCTGGGGTCTCCTCACTGTGGGGAGGGTGCAGCAAGGACACAGCCAGGTCCTTCTCAGGGGAGAAGAAACCAGAACAGAGGAAGATCTCTCCAGACATTAGGAAACCCTTCCCACTGCGAGCAGCTCTTTGGGGCTGACCCAGGAGGATGGTTGGTTCTGAACCAACCCCTGCCCCAAGCAATTGCTTCTGAAATGAATTTTATTCTGGTGCAACTTAATGCCTCTGAAATGGGTCAGGTCAGGTGGACCCACTGGCTGTGGTTCTTGTTGTGCCACCCAAGACATGGGGGCTGTCTGGGCTGTGGGTGCACACTGCTAGCTCACAGCCCATTTGTCACCCACCAGTGTCCCCAGGTCCTTCTCCTTGGGGTGCTCCAACCCACACAGCCCAGTCTGTGCTGGTACTGGGGACGGGCTCGACCCGTGCGCAGGACCTGGCACTTGGCCTTGCTGAACTTCATGAGGTTCATGTGGGTGGAAGTGGTTTGGGGGCTGCTGGTGTTCCTTTCCCTGCTTCGGGGCACGTAGTTGAGCAAAGCAGATGAGGTGTTTTTGGGGAATACAGAGCATGGGGGAACTGCCCCATCTGCTTCTGCTGGTGGTACCAGGGCAAGCTGATGGACAACATGATCCGGTGTGATCACCAAGAGCATCAGCTGATGGACAGCATGATCCAGAGTGATCAGACAGGCTGCCCTCTGGCCTCCCACTGCTGGCAGAGCCAGAAAGCCAAGAGCTGGGCAAAACCAAACTGAGAAAAAGTAAGGAAGCATAGAAAGTGCTCTGAGCATTGCTGGGTGGAGGGGCACATCTCTTGGGGTCCTGTCTGCCACCACAGTGAGAAGCAGGTGCTGAAAGAGGGTGAGAACAGAGCCCATTGGAGAGGGGCTCCTGGCTACAGGCACCCTGGGCCAGATGTGGCTCTCGTGTGTGCGGTGACGCTGTGTGCATCACCCCAAGGAGGGGTGGGAAGCAGCACCCTGCCTCTGCAGCCCCCCACTCCCACAGCCCCTCCTTGGGCGGAGGCTGCTCTGTGCTCTGCTCAGGATGCTTCCACTTTGTCTCCATCTCCTTTTTGTCTTCCAGGTGTGGGCAATAGAAGGACCCAGGCAGTGGCCAGACACTGATCTCCCTTTCGGTCTCCTTCCTCCTCCCAGTAACTCCCAGTAACTCCCAGCACACAAGTTTCTTTCCCGTTTCTCCCGCTTGGCAGCTGCTCAGCACTGACCTCCCCTGGGGCTGGCTTGGGGCACCTGGAGCCCACTGTCTCCCCTCTGAACTCAGGACTCACTTCCCCATGTGCTTCACTTTCCCTCAACCCACCCAGGACTGTGCCTGTGCTTCGGTGCTCTTCACCCAGCCCCTGAAGTCCGGTGGGACAGCCCCAACCTTTGCTTCCCAAAGAGCTTCTTGATCCACCCGCAAAGAGCCCCAGGAGGTGGGGGCAGCAGGACCTTCTGCAGTATTTCCTCTTCCCAGTGTCCAATAACAGGGTTCCTCTGCTTTGCTGGCACCAGGGATGGCCTCTCCTGCGTCAGGGGGCAGCTCAGACACCGCAGCTTTGGGAGCTCCTCGAGCTGGTGCTTCTGGAAGCCCCACACCAGAGCCTCTGGCAGCTCTCTGCCCAGGGGCAGCTGTGCCCATGGCTGGTGGTGGCCAACCACCAAGTCCATCCCACTCCCAATGCTGCCAGCAGCCGCCTGGCCACACAGGCTGATCTGTTGGGGACAGCAGGGCTGAACATGGCTCCTGGATGCAGCTGCCTCCAGAAGACACTCTGCCTGCCATGTGGCAGTGGCCTTGCAGAAGCTGGAGCCCCTTTCCCACACCACTGGGTTTATCTCCAGCATCAACCCCCCAAAAGTGACACCTGTGAGATGTTCAATCTCTCTCATGCACGTCCCAGTGAAGGGGGCTTTAAAAAGCATCCAGCAGCCTCCAGGCCTGGGGCTTTGCTCTGGAAGTGGGAGAAATGGGGGGGTGTTTCTTTCCCTGGTGCCGCAAGGAATTAGGGAAGGAGCTTGGTGTCTGCTGGCCTGGAGGTGGGCTGGTGTGGGACTGCTGCAGCAGAGCCATGGCCCTGGGTAGCTCCCTGGCAGAGCACATCTTAAGTCCTTCATGTCTCTCATAATTGAGTTCATCCTCTCATGTTGCAGAACCTGGGGAATATCCACCGGGAACCAAGGAGGAGCTATAGAACTGTGGGTCACATCCCAGGTGGGAGCATCTCCTGGGGACTGGCAGGTCCCTGAGCATGGCCCGGGCTGCTGACCCCTCTGATCCCAGCATGAGGAGCTCCCTCATGGAGCTCCCACAGACCCTGTCCAAGCCTTCCCAGTGTGCTGGGAGCATCCCTGGCACATGATGGGCCCTTCTCAGGCTCTGTGGGTTTCTAGTCCCATTTCCCCCCATTTTAAAGAAAAAAAAAGCAGGAAGCTCATCCTGCCAGACCAGGGAGATGGGCTGACTTCAGGCAGCACCAAAGAGTAGCTCTGCAAGGTGGGAGCCTCTCACCCTCCCATGGGGGATAAATAACCAAACCAAGGGAGACAACCCCTCTCCCCATTTCTTATCCCCTGGGTCTCTTCCCCCCACCCCTGCCCACTCAGCATGCCACAAAAAGGTGGCTGAGCCCCGGGAGACCCCAAACCTGCTGATGAGGGGAGTGTGACCAACAGCTCACCAAGTGTACCCCGTCCCACCCCAACACGGGGGCAGAGCGGTGCGACCCTCATCCCATCAGCCAAAGTGGGCAGCGACCCTCGAGCTGATTTTACATGGGTGGGGAAGGATTTGGCTTGGAGAACCAGCTGCCCTGGCTGGAGTGGCAGCGACAGGGGCAGACGTGGTGCCCGAAACCACCGGTCAGCGTGGGGCGGCCCGGCGCCGCTCGGCGAGGGAGCCACACACCGCACAGCCCCGTGTCACACCCGGCAGGCTTTATCCGCCGCATCGGCGCCCGACCCCCGCACACCACAGGCCTGGAGCCACACGGGAGCCGGGGGGAGGCGGAGGGGAGGGTGCTGCCGGGAAGGCAGGGAGCGCGGGAGGCGAGAGGAGCTGCGTCCTCCCCGCAGACCAGCGCTCACCCGGGATGCTCGCCCCGGCCCCAGGGACCAGCGGCACGGTGGCTTTAAGGGGTTCGATGGCTGCTTGGGGCAGTGGGGGGGTCACAGCCAGGCTGGGGGTCCCAGCAGGGTGAGCCTGTGGGTGTGGGAGGCAATGGGAGGGGGAGGTCTGGGGCTGATGGGTGGGCACACGGCGATGCAGTGATGGGAGCGCTTCCTCTCCAAGCGTGACCTGATGTGGGGTGCTGGTCCTGGGAGGTGTCTTCCATGGGGAGGGCCTGCTGTGGGGCATCAAGGAGGCCGAGGGGCGGGGGGTGTGTGTGTGTGAGGATGCAGAAGGGGGTAAGTGGCCCCGAGCTCTAATCGTCCTTGTCCTTGGCCCCGTGCTTCAGGATGCGGGTGAACTCCACGTAGTTGAAGTTGCCCTTCTTGTCAATGGGCGCCTCCCGGTACATCTCATCCACCTCCTCGTCGGTGAACCTGTCTCCCATGGTAGTCAGCAGCTCACGCAGATGGTCCTCATGAATGAAGCCTGCAAGGGATGGCAGGGGATGGCGTTAGCAGGGGACACTGCAGGGACACACACCTTCCCTACCGCTCCGGAAGATACCCCTGCCAGTCTGGAGCTGCCTGGGGATGGTCCCCAAGGATTCGGCCCCAGCGCTGAGTCAGGCAGCACGGGGCTGTGCAGGCAGTGCCTGTACCTGATGCCTCCTCATCGAAGCAGGCGAAGGCGTTGCGGATGACGTCCTCTGGGTCGGTGCCGTTCAGCTTCTCCCCGAACATGGTGAGGAACATGGTGAAGTTGATGGGCCCTGGCGCCTCGCTCATCATGCCCTCCAGGTACTCGTCGGTGGGGTTCTTCCCTGCAGACACAGGCAGGGGTGTGGGTGCAGGGCCCTGTGCCTGTCCCCGAGGGCAGCCCACCCACCCACTTGCACCTTTTTCATTACTGGCACACGTTCACTACCCCCCCCCCAGTCAAGGGAAGGGCGTTTCCACAGTGGCAGTGCTCCCCCCTGGGCATCTCCCCATGTTTTAATCCATACTGGAGCCCTCTGTGACCCAGCTCGACCAGGCTCAGCCCCAAGGGAGACACAGGAATTCAGCTGGTGGTTACTGGGACAAATCCCATGGCTGTTCCTCATCCCCTGGCAGCTGGCACCCCACCACCCGAGGAGCGGGGTGCTCCCTCGCGCCGCCCCTACCATGGATGCACCAGGGATGGTCTGTGTGCCCCAGCGCCTGGCCCCTCTCCAGGTAAAGGGGAGGAGGGAGGTGTCCCTCCCTGGCCAGGCAGGACCTCCGGAACAGGTTTGGCTGCTAGGTCAATCATTGACAGACCCCCCCAGGCCGTAGAGGTGTGGTGGGGAGCGGGAGGGGGGGTCCGTGGCCTATGGCAATGAATGGCTCTGGATGGGAAGTGGGGCCAGACCTGCAAGCCTCAACGGGCTGAGGTATCCTGTCAGCACAGGGACTGACCCCAGCCAGGCTGGGAGCAGTGGGACAACCCCAGGCGCTATTCTGAGATGGGGCTTCAGGTACTCAGTGGCTGCGGCTGGTGGCTGCTCCTAGGGCAGAGCTTCTCCAGCCCCAAGGGTCCCTTTCCTTCTAGTGAGCACGGTGGTAAGAGCAACACACCAAGCTGCTGCCCTTGGGTGCTGCCACAGATGCACCTTCTACAGTCAACTGGTGCAAGCAGAGAAATCCTCCCCCTCATCCCCCTGCCCCAGTTTTGGATCCAGCATCAGGCTGGCCCAAAGCAGGAGGGAGGGCTGCACCTCACCAAAGCCGGGATTCAATGGTGGGTGTGAGGCACTAGGTCCCCCAGCAGCCATTCCCCACTTGCTGAGGAGGGTTTGAGGGCAGAGGGGCTGCGGGACGTGTGGCAGCAGGAGGGAAGGATGTCCTCACCGAGGGAGGCCAGCATGTCGTGCAGATCCTCCTTGTCAATGAAGCCGTCGCGGTTCTGGTCAATCATGTTGAAGGCCTCCTTGAACTCCTGGATCTGCGACTGGTCGAACATGGCAAAGACATTGGAGGTGGCACGCTGTGGGCGCTTCTTGGTGGTCTTGGCTTTGGCACGTTTGCTGGACATCTTGGCAGCTGGGGGGGTACCTAGGAGCAGAGCAGGGTCAGAAGGGCTGGGCACCAGCAGAGCAGAGCAGAGGCAGTGACAGAATCCTGTGCCTCAGTTTCCCTGACTGCTACTCAGTCTGGCAACAGTGAGATAAGGAGGTCACAGGGTCAGACGAGGGGACAATGGTCCCCAGGAAGGCAGAAGAGCCAGCAGCACTTGCTGGCACCCCTTCCCCAGAGCTGTCCCAGGGATTCAGGCAGGGCCCCCAAAGCCCCAAACATGCCTGCTGCTTTGCATCCCAGGCACAGGGGAGATGCCAGGCCTGGCACCCAGCATCCCCCAGTGCCCTCAGTCAGGGAGGGGCCACGGGGGACAGATGCCCCCCCCAGGCCTCCTCCTCCTCCCCCAGCAGGGCCCTCCCCAGTCCAGCTCCGGGAGATGGGTCTCCCTGGCACCCTCCATTGCACTGCACTAAAGCAGCCCAGGAGGTGGGCTCGGCGCAGCACCCAGCACCCAGCAGGAAGGGGTTATCTGCTCTGGGCACATTCCTCACATACCACAGCCTCCCCTCCCCCTCCATCCTGGCTCCATCATCCCACCTCCCGCCAACGCAAGGCCTGGCCGGCCAAAGGCCGCTCACCGCCTCCCTCCCGCTCTGCCCGGCAAGCGCACGGGAGGGGCCCCGAAGTGGAGGGGAGAGGGCTGGGGGGCTTCTGGGGGCTTCTGGGGGGCTGCAGAGCCCCTGTGGGGAGTGGGGAGAGCAGCCGAGCAATGCTGGCACTGCGCAGCACTGAGGACTGCTGCTGTTGCTGCAGGTAATGGATGCCAGGAGAAGGGAACAGCCCCGGGGGGCAATGAGGGGGACAGCAGCGGGGTGGGCACACCTTGGGGGACATGGCTGGGGCCATTCATGTCCCATGGGGAATGGTGAAGGGACAATGTGGACCCCAAACACAATGGAGGCAGGGCCAAGAGAGGAAAACCTGCTCTCAAAGGGGTGTCCTGTCCCCAGCCCACACCAGTGAGCTCCCAGCAGAGCCGGGCTGGAGCAGAGAGCCCCCCCCCACTCCAATACAGTATCAAAACCTTGTCAGAGCCTCCAGGCAGGGGCTCAGAGGGATCCCCCCCTGCTGCCAGGCTGAGGGATGCTGTCACTATTTAAAAGAGCCTGCACTAAGGGTGCTGAGGACCCAAACAGGACCCACATGGGGTGCTTGGCTCCCCCAAGCGCCCACCAATGTTGCCTGAGAAGAGGATGCTCAGACCTCTCCCACTCAAGTCCTCAAGCACAACACAACGAGATGCCAGCAAAGTCCCCCTGGCAGAGGGATGCTGTTGGCTACGAGGTCAGCACAGCCCTGAAAGAAAGCCAGGGGCTTGATCAGTCCGGGGGAGGGATGCTGCTCGGAGCCCTCGCCGATCTACCGCAGCCGTTGCTCCCTCACAGGTAGGCCCGAGCTTCAGTTTCCCTATCTGAGACAGAGCCCTGCATGGGGAGCAGGGCTGGGGGGAGTGGGGAGAGCAACGTTAAATTAGTATGTGCTGCTGGGCCCTTCATCTTCTGGGGACAGGCTCTATGTCCCCCAGGAGACAGCCCCCTTTGCCCCCCATGAGCCTCACTGGCTGCAGACACTGGGATGGAAGCCGTGCTGCCCTCAGCCCCCTCCTGCATGCTGCCCTTTGCTGCCTGCACCTTACAGCAGTCACCAAACCACCCCACCATCCCCCAAACACTCTGTCCTTTCCCAAAGCAAAGGGAGGTTTGTCCCAGTCCAGCTGCTGAGAGCCCCAGTGGGGCAGGAGCCCAGCAATGCCCACGCTGGGCAGGGAGCGGGTCTCACCCACAGCCTGTCTTGTGCTGCTGCTTCATCCAGCACTGCTGCACCACACAGCTCTTTGTGCTGGGCCAGTCCCTTCTCCTCAGCATGGTGAGGCTGCACCTCGAGTGCTGGGTCCAGTTCTGGGCCCCTCACCATCAGAAGGACATGGAGGTCCTGGAGCGAGTCCAGAGAAGGGC
This sequence comes from Zapornia atra, assembly GCA_013400835.1. Lineage (NCBI taxonomy): Eukaryota > Metazoa > Chordata > Aves > Gruiformes > Rallidae > Zapornia > Zapornia atra. The sequence continues at coordinate 8,909 of VZTU01021473.1, read as the reverse complement.
AACCAGGCTGGGGAAGGGGCTGGAGGGCAAATCCTCTGAGGAGCAGCTGAGGGAGCTGGGGGTGTTCAGCCTGGAGAAGAGGAGGCTGAGGGGAGACCTTATCCCTGCCTACACTAACCTGCCAGGAGGGTGCAGAGAGGTGGGCGATGGTCTCTTCAGCCAGGGGACAGGAGATGGGACAAGGGGCAATGGGCTCAAGCTGTGCCAGGGCAGGGTCAGCTCAGATGGGAGGGAAGAGTTCTTCCCTGGCAGAGTTGTGGGGCTGTGGCACAGGCTGCCCAGGGAGGGGCTGAGTCCCCACCCCTGGGGGTGTTTAACAGAGGGGAGATGAGGTGCTCAGGGATCTGGGTCAGCACAGGACAGGGACGGTTGGACCCAATGGTCTTAAAGGGCTTTTCCAACCCTGGGATTCTGGGATTCAGTGTCAGGCTGCCAGGTACCCACATGCACTGCCCACCTGTAACCATCCCACAGGCAGCAGTCTGGGGACAATCAGCCGAACCCCACAACAGCAACAGGAGCTGCCACTGGCCCATGGCACTGGGCTGAGCTTTCAAAACACACCGAATTCTTAGCAGAATGATGAGCAGAAGACTGGAGACCCGAGCAGGAGCTGGGCTCTTCCCGCATGAATTACTATTATCCAAACATTTACCCTGCCCCAGCTGTGACCGGCTTGGCACCCTCTCCAGAGAGATGGTTCTTGTTAGGGGGATTAAGTGCGATTTTGACAGCACATAGTTTTGCTGTTTGATCCCAAATATGCCCTGGGAAGATGCTTGGTCCCAAGGTCCAGCTCAGCCTGGTCACCTCCTAGTCTCACGCTGCTGCTGTGAGCCCTCCCGGGGCTGGCTGGACTCGGGAAGGGACTTTCTAGGGTCAGTGTGAGGAGAGGTGCCTCCAGCCTGGGGCAGAGGTGCCTCCAGCCTGGGGCAGAGGTGATGTGCAGCGAGGCCTGACTCAACAGCAGTGATCTGTGCTTTGCACGAGGGCTTGGTGGCCACGCTCCCCTGGCCTTTGAGCCCACACTTTATGGGGTTCCCAAAAACCCAGTGCCCAGTCTTTTTTGGGGAATGACTGGCCACGGCACCCTGCACGCTGGGGTGGACTCAGCTGAGCCAGTCAGTGCAGCCACCAAACCTCTGGCTTCCTCCTCAGCAAGAAGGAAGCCCACAGAGACTGGTCCCACTCCTGCCACCCCCCACCCCATGAAAGCCCCATCCCAGCGCTGCTCCAGCCCAGGAGCTGCCAGTCTCAGGCAGCAGAGCAGAGGTTAGTGCTGGCATGAAAGGGCTGATCACCACACTGCCCCATCCCTGGCTGCCCTCATCCCCCCGTCCAGCCCCGCTCCTGCTGAGACCATCCCCCTGCCTCCTGCATCACCAGGCTTGTGCTTTCCCCACTGGAGAGTCGGGCCCAAGGGGTGACAAGGCTGGATTAAAAAGCTCCTAAGTTAATAAAGAAGAGTTTAGTTTTAAAGAGAAAGATCAAAGCCCCGTGGTTATCAGAAAAATAAACCTCTGCGAGTTCCCTCCTTGGTACAAACCAAACCAGCAGCTCTACCCTGGTGCTGCTTCCTGACCATGCTGGGGGAGGCTAGGATAAGCCAAAGGGACATCGCGGTGCTGCCAGGGCAGGTGGCCCCATCCCGCCCCTGTCCCCCTCCCTCCAGCCCACTTCCACCCTTGCTCACCCCACATCTTCCCCTGTGCTGCTCCAGTTCACTATCCCAGCTGAAAAAGCATCCATGGGGCAGCTGCTGCTGGGCCAGTGGGATGAGCAGGCTCGTGTCAGGCCTGGCTGGTGCCAAGGAGGGGATGGGGCAGCTCTCCCTGCTGTGGTGGCAGCCTGTCCCCAGGATGTTCCCACGTGCTCAGAAGCTACCATCACCCAGGATATGCTGCCAAGGGCTTCCCAAGGGTGGCTCCTCAGAACCCATCCACGCGGCTGCAGGGTCCACCTTCAACAGCACCAGGAGGCTCTGGCACCGCACGGGGCTGCCCTGCAGCCTCCAGCACAGCGCAGAGGCACCAGACCTCTGCTCCCAGCCAGCTCCTCTCTGCCACAGGATCCTGCAGCACGGTGTGCTGCTGCCAGATGCTCTTGGTCAGAGTAGGGGAAGAGCGATTCAAGCAGCCCAGGCTGTCCCAGACACCACTGCGGGGTGCAGGAGGCCCCTCAGAGGGACTCTCGTTAAATTCTGCCCCATGGCCCTTCCCAAAATGAGCTGTGTGTAGCAGTGAGCCACAACAGCAGCCGTGGTTGTGGCCCTTGGCAGTGCACAGCCAGCCACAGCTCCGCACAGGGTCGTGGGGGTTCAGTGCAGCACAGGCAGCAGCTCCCGTCCCTTCTCCTGGGGTGACAGGGGGGCCAGGGCTGGTGATGCCTTGCAGCATTTCCCATGGGCACAGGGGGCTGCAGGGCAGCACTGCAGCCAGCACATCCTCCCACCAGTAAAGCTCTGCTGTCTGCCAGGCCCCTCTGCCAGCACCAGGACTGTCCAGGAGCAGACATCCTACCTCTGGAGCCAGCGGGACACACAGACCAGGCTGTCAAACACTGGAGGAGTGAGCAGGGAGCAGCTCATTTTCCCTGCCTAGCTTGTTGCTAAAGCATCCCTTCCCTCCTGCACAGCCCTGCTCAGGGTGCCCTTGGGGTGCAGCACTGCTCAGCTCCATCCCCTCTCCCAAGGGGTGCTGGGGAAGCCGTACGGCTGGCCAGAGGCACCGAGAGCTGCAGAAGCCCCATCCTGCTCAGCACCACAGACTGGAGGTCAGCGTGCCATGAGCCCAGGAGGGAGCTCATCCCAGCCCTCCTTCAGCTCCCACCGCACACCAAGGACCCGGACAGGCCCATGTGCAGCTGTGGGGCTGCAAGTTCAGCAGATAGGCTGGGCTAGTTCCTTCCCAGCACATTTAGGAGGCAAGGACCTCACCGTGCCCGTGTGGCACACACCAAACCCTTCCAAAGCACAGCTTCTGGGGCCACCACAAGAAGACCACGCACAGACACCAGCACTGCACAAAAGACCCAGCACCTGGCACCCTTCTGATGCCCAGCGAGGCTGGGAAACAGGACCAAGAGGCACACGATCTTCATGGCTTTGGGCCATACCGTGCCCTGGATTGGGTTTGCTGTTTTCCCAGGAGCTCACCTCGGCAGGGAAATGTGGCCGCAGCGCCTCAGAGGGGGAGGTGACCGCAAACTCCTCCTCCAGCCGCACAGAGCCTGCCAGGGACCAGAGGAGGAAAAAAAATCAAGCGACTGAAGAAACCCAACCATCTTTGGTCAGCCGCGGTGGTTGTTGACACTTGGGGATGTTCCACTCCAAAGAATTCTGCCTCTGCTGTCTCTGTCTCCTACATATCCATGTTTTAGAGCCTCCCTGGCTTTTATCACAGTCACAATGCTTGGTACTGAAAGGGCACAAAAGAGGAAAGCCAGGAGGACCTGGAGTTTCCACAGGCAAAGCTTAACAAAGCACACAGATCCTTCATGGTTAAGGCTGAGGGAAGGGAGCTAAATAGAGCTTTTCTGCCTTGCAACAGCTTATTGCCTGAGGTTGCTCACAGGGCACTGGGGAGATCTCCAGAGCATCACACACGCATCTGGATCTTGGCTCTGGCCATCAGTAAAAAAACTTGGGGAAAAGCAGATGTTCCAGACAGGAACAGCTCTCACAGACCAGCGGCGGGTGAAGCCACAGGCGGCAGGATCTGCTCCTGCGGGACTGCCATCCCGGGGAAGCCGGGACGTCCCGGCCCCAAGTCGCTGCAGACTTTGCTCTGATCCTCACCCCCCCCAGCCGGGACATCCCTGCCGGGCCCCGGAGAGCGGCTGTCCCCACCTGCCCAGAGCCTGGCAGGACCACACTGGGGCCTCTCCCACCGCTGTGCCGCCCCCTCCCCAGGGCTGACCCCGGCTCCAGCACGGCAGCAGTGGCGGGGCGGCCGGGGGCTGCTCCCTCCCGCACTCCCTGGGCACCCGTCCCCTCCCATCCTGCCGCTTCCCT